>VWYP01026621.1:40441-75896 GCA_013400435.1 Pycnonotus jocosus
TCTTTCTCTCTCTCTTTCTCTCTTTTTTCTTTCTCTCTTCTTTCTCTTTTTCTCTCTTCTTTCTCTTTTTCTCTTTCCCTCTCTTCCTCTCTTTCCCTCTCTTTCTTATTTTCCCTTTATATCTCCTTTCTTTATATTTTTCCCTTTCCCAAATGCCTACAAATGCTAATGCAAGATACAAAAATCAAAGAACGCCCAGCGCACTTTCCCCCCAACACAATGTATGACTATGTAAATCTGTGGAATTTCAGCGTTCTGCTGTATCCAAGCGACATGGTTTACAGTTTGCTGGATGCAGGGGGGAAAAAAAATCCCTTCATTAAAAGCCAAAACAGTGCTTGAATGGGAGGTTTTAAAAACGAAAAAATGACAGAACTTGCAAAAAACAAAAACAAAAAAAAAAGGGGGGGGGACCAACAAAAAACCACCCAACCACCCCCCCCCCAAAAAAAAAACCCCAAAACAAAACAAAAAACACAACTACAGCACCATCAACAAAAGAGTANCCCCCCCCCCAAAAAACCCCCCAAAACAAAACAAAAAACCCAAACCAAAGGAAAGAACTAAAGTTTTAATAAAGAGGAAAACATTTAAAGAGGCAGTAAGTGTTCAAAAACAGAGATAAAATGGGTTTTTTTTGGTTCTAAATAGCCCTTTAAGAAATCTGGAATACCAGACAAGCTCGGTCTTGGTTACTGTACTGACAGGGGCTGTGGTGACACGAGTTTATTCCAGGCTGCCCACTCGTGCAAGTATTGCTGCACTTTTTAAAGGCGTGGTTAGTTTTTAATCTTTACTTAGATGCTGCTGCTGCTGCTGTGTTTGAATGATGCGTTTGTCCGTAGGTAATAGCTTCGTTTGATTGAGGTTCCGGGAAATGAAGCTCGGTATTTAAAAGGAGGAGAAGTTTTGACCCCATCAGTTTAGAGCTATGTTGCTTAAAGCAAATCCCATATATTTTGTCACCTCCCATAGCTTAAAACCTCGGCCCTCAACAGGTTTTCAGCACAAACAGGTGAGGAGGCATTAGGACAATTTTGGAAGGTCCTGAATTAATCTGGAAGTGTGTTTCGGGGGCGGGGGGAGAAGTGGTTTGTGACTCAAGTCCTTTACAGCCCGAAGCCAGTTGAGTCTTTCACGCCAGTAAAGCTCTCCCGCTGTTCCAGCAAAGGATGCGAGAGAAAAGAGAATTGCCCCAAGGCAGATGACAGCTCACCTAGGTGCGAAAATCTCTGACCTTCGCTAAACCTGAGCAAACTTAGACGATGTGCTTTTATTTCTCCTTGTGAGGTGCACATGCCACGGCTCTGGCGGTGATTGCAATCTCCTCGGTGGAGTTTTGCCCCAGCCTCAAACGAGATCACTCCTCTGTGCGTGTTCAAAGACAACACAATGGTGAAAACGCCCCATCCCTAAAGATGTCCCAGGTTGGACGGGGCTTTGAGCAGCCTGGTCGAGTGGAAAGTGTCCCTGCCTGCAGCAGTGGGTTGGAGTGAGATGATCTTTAAGGTCTGTTCCAAACCTCACAACTCTATGATTCCATGGAACCCACTGATATGAAATGCACAGGGATTTGCTACGTTTTTATTTGCATCAGGCCCATCCAGACCCCCTCTTGCACCTGATGAGTCCTGGATGTGCATCAGGCAGAGACCAGCTGTTCCCAGGCTTGGAAACTGAGCAGGGCTGTGCCAGACACCTTCTCCTTCCCAGGATCCCCAGGACGGTGTGATCCCACCCCACTTCAAACCCGGAAATATTTGCTCTCCGCAAACAGCAGCAGGCGAGTTTGGGATTAAGTTTGTTTGCCTTCTGAGGGATGAGGAAAAGGAGTGGCCCTTCTGCTGGAACACCTAGCCTAGCAGCTCCCCTCCTGCAGCACAGGGGTGGCCACAGTGCCCGTGGCTGATGGGGCTGGGTCTGCTTGGCTTCACTGCCACTGACAGCAGCTCTGCCTGGCCCAAGGCAGTGCGAGCTCTGAGCACCTTCAAACCCCGAGTTAGGGATGTGCCCTGGAGGCTCAGCAAGGGATGATGCCTTCATCCCTTTGGGAAGTGTGGAAATGGGTCCTGAACACCTGTTTGCAAGGTCAGGTCTAAATGGTTACACAGAGAACATCGGGTGATGTTGCCACAATATCACAGATTAATGAGGGATGTTTATGCACCTCCATTCTTAAATCTGCCACAGGATCAGACATCAGTCTTTCCATCAAGGCTTCCCATGAGCTTTTCTGAGAGGAAAAGGAGTCAGTTTGCAGCTAAAAATGAAACTATGAGGTTTGAGTTTGCTTTCAAATTGTCTGTATTTATGTATGTGTGAGCCTGTGGTGGGGCTTCCTACGAAACCCTGGTCCTGCTGCTACAAAACCCTCTGGTTTTTCTGGCTTGCACCTGGGGAAAAAACCCCACAGAGGTGGAGGCAAAGCAGAACCACTCCACTTTCAGTTTGCACCAGGTGGAAGTGACAGGTGGAAAATGCTCACCTTTGAGTCTTTATGCTGTAACACAGGCACTGTCAGCCAGAAATTATTGGCCCAGGAAACCATTAAAGCAGGATATTCCCCATGGGAGCCAAAAATCAGTGTCAGGCAGTCCAGGCCCATCCCTCCAATGTGCCATCAGCTTTCAGGCAGTGAAGGGGAGTTGTGTGTCTCTAGATCACCCCATAATTAATTCTGAATCTTCCATGTCATGCCATGTCTTGCTGCTGTGTGTCCCCACTCTGGTGGACACTTTCCCAGCAATAATTTGGATATTAAACCAGGTAAAATGTCTCCACCTCTGCATGGCTCTCCTCCCTAAAAAGCATTTGTGGATGTCACAGTTCACACAGCTCTTGTCTCCAAATTCCTCTAGGTTTAAAGTATAAAAAAGAAGAAAGAATTCAGGTCCACACCCAGGTTCAAGCCCCATATCATGGATTCTGAGGAAAAAAAAAGGAAAAGAAGAAGGAATCTTTACAGCATTATTTTGCAATTGCACTGGCTTAGTAGGCATCCAAATCAGGCTCTGTGTCTGCCTTTCTAAAGGGATCCAGGTCCACAATTTAAAAATCAATTTACATATTTATTAACTCCACTGAATAGATGGATGCAAACGACCCTGAAAGTTATTGCTCATGAGCTTTTCTCCTGAAGGCAAATATTTCACTGAGACCCTTTGGTCTGGAAGGAAGGGGGGCTGTACTGGAAGGGGCACAGAGAAGGATATGGGAGAGTGTCCTGGTTTAGGGCAAATTTGGAAGAAAAGCCCCAAATGGGAAGCAAACCCAAACTGCTCCTCCCTTCCACCAGTCCAGGAAAGAACATCCCCAGAGAAAAAGTGGAAAAAACAATNTAGCTAAAAGCAAAAAGCTCTCTGTCCTGCTGTCTGTCCGTGCCTCAGACGAACACCCAGTCTGGAGAAGGAAGGTGCAGGAGTCAGGCAGCTTTCCCAAAAACAAAACCTGTGCTTCTCCCCTGCTTCAGAACCAATCTTAAAGGCTCAGAACTCAACATACACAGACAGAACAGACTGTTGGGGATACANGCTGGTGCTCCTCTGAGTTTTTCAGTCCAGAGCAGGTTTAAACAGTCCCAAGAAAAGGAAAAAAATAAACAGTCCAGGATCTTCTCTGCCTCAGCTAGCTAAAAGTAGCTAAAAGCAAAAAGCTCTCTGTCCTGCTGTCTGTCCGTGCCTCAGACGAACACCCAGTCTGGAGAAGGAAGGTGCAGGAGTCAGGCAGCTTTCCCAAAAACAAAACCTGTGCTTCTCCCCTGCTTCAGAACCAATCTTAAAGGCTCAGAACTCAACATACACAGACAGAACAGACTGTTGGGGATACAAGCATCATAAAGTCACCCTAGGACAGAGAGCCTGGCCGTGATCAAAACCTCACTATCTCCTGTGCCACCTTGGAGAGGGGCAGTGGAGGATGGCACCAGCAGCCACGGCGCTGGGCAGGCAGCAGAGGTGACAAAAACCTCCCTGCCATGGGTTTGGATGGATTCAGTGAGCATGGCTTGGCTTGGCATGGGTGTGGAAGCTTCCAGCAGCTGCTCCCTGTGCTGCTGGGGAGCTCGTGCAGTGCCACATCCCTGTGCCGAGCAGAGGGAACACCACTGAACCCATCTGCGTGGCTCCTGCAGGGCTTCAACAGCTCCAGGCTGCAATTCACAGCTTGTGTCCAGCAATTCACCCTTCCAGCTGGTGTCCACACTGTTCACTGCTGCAGGAGTGGGTGCCCAGGAGAGCTGGGACATCACAACCCAGAACCCTGACTTTCTGGGTGCTCCGTTTCTCGGCTGCTGTGCTTGAGCTGTTTGCTCTGGCTGGGTTGATGTTCTTCACTGCAGAGGGGTGAGATGGTGGGGTGGCCTTCTGGGAGACACAAGGCCACTCACCAAGCATGATGTGGTCATGGCAAAGCCATTTCCTTGTCCTCCTGGCATATGAACAGCACTCAAGTGAGACAACCTGTCCAGAAAATCCACTATATCTTCTGCTTCTCAACCTGTTTCCAGCTTGCAGCTTTGCTCCATTTTTTTTTTTTCTCTGTGTGTTGTCCAAAACAAAAATTTCCAGCCCTGCTGTCACTTCTGCTCTGTATTTCCAGCAGTTTTCTTTGCTGGGTGGCTTCTGCTCCATCATCAGCTCTTCTGGTTGCATGTTCCTCATGTTGTCCACTGTCCTCACTTTTTCCCTGTAGCTGTTCTACCCCTTCATCCATCCTCAGGACAACAAGCAACTTCCTTTATGGAAATTACATCCCCAGACATCACCCAGATGAGTGGAGAAGGTGGAGATTTGAGGAGCCCTCAGGAGCACCCCTGGAGTTTGTGTTTCAGAAGAGCATTATTGGGCTGGGACAATGGGAAGCCATCCCAGATCATTTTGGGGGGCTGACGTGTTCTGGGGTTTTGTCACAGCCCCATACCCCTCATCCCCTCATGTAGTTTGAACCAAAGTTTGGGAGGGAAGTCTTCCCAGAGCACAGATGGGGAAATATGCTCAGGAGATTCCAGTCACTAATGTCGATCTTTGGAAACCTTTATTCCCAGCCAGGCTCACTCTTAGGCTGAAGCTCACACGCTGACACTTTCACACTCACTGCTGACATTTCTGCATGTGCTATTTTGTCTTTCCTTGTCCTGTATGCTTTCCACCTATTGAAATTATAAACACATTCAAAACTAAAAATATACATTTTTTTCCTTCCGTCAGATCATGGCGCACACGCTTCTGCTGATACATTACCTGGCACTCTGCCAAGCAAAACCGGCGAAAGGAAACATAATAAAAAAAAAGAGTTTTGAGAATCGGAGTAAGCGTTTGTTAAGCTCATTTTTATTATTATTATTGTGGGAAATAGTAGCTTAAGTTGACTTTTTGTGTGAGAATGTTTGAACGCAGCACAATTGGTTTACGGCGATCTGTTCAACGTGTGGCCTCCCTTGCGTGAATCATCCCTTACCCGCGGCTACAGTGAAGGAAACTGGCTGCTGTAAGCAAATGACGTGGATTGCTGGATTTTAAAACTCCCTAGCAAAGCACCACTTAGGACCTGTCAGAACGTTTATGGACACAGCTGTACAATCCATAACCTCTCCGAGCGTGCAGGAGACCAGCTCTTCCAGTTGACCTTTAGTGTCACAACCGTGAAACAAATCCTCTGCTTTCCTGGTGCCACTGGTGGTATTAGCAGTGGCAACAGCTTTATCTTTCACTCTGGCACACGAAAAGCCCTAAAAACAGGTATAAAACCAGGTCAGCATGACATTACTCCTGATGGAGCCAGCCAGAAACATCTGTAGGGTTTTGATGGGTGAGTTTTTGTAAAGCAAACTGCAAACTCTGAATTATACACTGGCAACAGCTCTAGAGCCTGAAGAACAACCAGCATGGAGGTTACTCACCAAATTCTGTCTTGTTTGAGGGTAGTGACAGCAGTGACATACCAGGTAAATGTATTTTCTTCCCCTCCATTTGGAAAGCAAAGCTGAGAAGGTCTGAGCTCTGTGGCTGAGGAGCACATTGCAGCAGGGTGTAAAACAAGTCACCTGTCAGCAGGCATGTCAGTCATCTGTCAGCAGAGCTGTCCAGGGGATTTGCCACGGGTTTTGTGGCTCACTCTCTCCGTGCTGTTGAGTAACAGGCCTGGCAGGTCACAATGGGAGCCAGTTCTCACTCCAAGTTGGGATTACAAGAGTTACAGGTAAATAAGATTTGGATGAATGATGCTTGCCCAGAAAAATCCCCTTGACACCAAGAGACCAGCAGAGATGGCATAGCTTGATTTTTTTATTTAACCATTTAATTCTCCTTGCTATTCAAGGCCCAAGAGCAGCTTTGTTGTAGTCAGCCATTTTAATATTAACTGTTTATACTACCATCTTTTTCACTTCACCAATAAAGCTTTGAGAGCTACAGAAACATCAGCATTACAGGAATTAATCTGTGCACCTTCAGAAAAGACAAGCAAAAGAAAACAATCAAGGCTGCTCATCTCCTTTTGGATGATTCCTCATGCTGCTCCGAGAGCACATTTCCCACAGGGTTTGCTTTCATTCCTGCAGGTGACAGAGGGAACAGGACCAGGCTCTGAGCCAGTTTGCTCCATGAAGCCACACAGCCTTCTCAGATCTTAGCAATGAATTGTGAGATTATTAATTTTCTTGCATTTCAGAATATGTTTGTCTTTGGACCAGGAGAATGTACAGTTTCCATCCTTCTTCTGTGGGAAGAGATCCCCAGGGAATTAGCTTAGATATTTACCTGGCTTGGGACTGCTTATTAATAAGCAGCATGAGATAAATGCAAATTAGAAATTACCAACTTGAAGATTGTCTTGAGGGAAAAAAAAACAAAAACAACAGTCTTAAATGAGGCAGTCAACAACAGAATGAAAGCTTTGGGTTTTTTAATAATTTCCAGGACCCACCTGTGATTCCCTCCATTGATTGGAAGTGTCTCTCCTGAATGTGTGTGTCCTACAAATGCTGAGTGCAGCAGCATGGCCATCTAAAATCTCTGAGCTGCCACATCCCAGCAGAGCACATCCCTGCAGCTTTTCCCTGACATTTTCCCTTTGCAACCATACACTGCAAATAACAGGTAAATCATTGCATGGAAGGTGCCATTGAGCTCATTTCCTGGGATATGTAATAAAACAAAACAAGCTGTGGCTGCACAGAGTCCGATCCCTACCAGAGGTGCTGCTTTTATATCAGAGCACACTCACTGAGGATGATTATTTGGATTACAAAGCTCCACGTGTGTTATTATCCATAGTGGTGGGAATGGAGGTTGCACAGAGAGCTGTTGGACTCAGGACACAGGGATGGGAACGACACATAACGAAGGGAAAACTCCCTGCCCAGGGAATTCAGACAGTGCTGTGCAGTCACTGCTGTGCTATTTGCCACGTGCTATATCCAGTCACAAAATATTCCACTCGGTGACACGGCCAGAAAAAGCCCTGCGAACCCCCAAAGTCTTGGAGTCTTATAATAACCCCTGGAGCACACCCTCCTCCACAAAAGGAGCCCAGCAGTGCTCCCAGTGACCTGCCAGGGACACACTGCAAGCAGTTTATTCTGTATTTAAAGAGTCAGGCAAAAATCACAGGGGCTGGTTTCGGTGCCTTCACGGCCACCTAGCACTGCTCTGGAACAGGGGAACAAATATTTTTGGCTCCCCTAGTGAAATTTCATAATGCTGGAAGGAGGTGTTACAAAACTATCTGGAGTTTTCAGAGAGTTTTCAGTTATCCATTTATTTCAGTGATTGAAAACTGAATTTGAGTACCAGCATTGGGTGAAAAAGGATTCCGTCATTAAAAAAAAAAAATTTATACTTTCAAAATTAATCTTCCTTTCCCCCTTCACCCCCATCCTTTTCCACTTTTTAATTTGCAAATTTATATTCCTGAGAACTGCTGGACCAGCACAGTAGGAGGCTGCTTGTCACTTGACATTCAAATTCAGGACTTCAGAAAAAGGAAAAACATTGGAGTCTTTATGGGCATTTCTTGGACTGGAAGACAAAGTAACATAATAATGGTACAGTAGCTCTTACTGTAAATTGCCATTTTTGATGCCTACAACATCATACATATTATCACTATTGTTTTCATTATTCTTTTTGGGGGGAAAATAAAATTTAAAAATCATTAAAATAATGTTAAAAAAATCATTCCAGGACTTCAGTGACAAGGAGGCCAGGGAAGGTGAGTGTTTGCTGGTGTAAGCTCTACCTGAGGCCAAGAGAGTGGATGGAATTCCTGGCTGGGGCCACTGCTGAAAAAATTAGGAAGATGGAGTGGGTGTGCTGTGCTGGCAAATGTAGTTATAGAATATATTTTGACAGAACTTATGAAGTTTCTCTCCTTCCCTTTCTGTCATCACAGTAGTTTATCTAAACTGCAGCAGGCAAATTGAGGAGTGTAGATCCACAAAACCACCCCCAAACTCTCTCCTGGACCAGCTTTGTACACAAAATCATAATTCAGAAGCACAGGAACAAACCTCACACACTCTGTTGTAGATTATTATTTAACAGCAGCAAAATCTCACTATTTTTTTTTACCAAGCTTGAGGGGTGGTTTGCAACCCATTCTGAATTTTCCTGGTGCTTTCAACTGAACATGGACACAGGCTGCAGGGTCAGTTCCCAAATACAGGGGATCATGGCTTGATCATGTTGGCAAAGTGGCTCCAGGAACTCTTTTCTTCCCTGTTGGGAATGCCCTGCCATGCTGCTGCTCCTGCATCACCAACACTGTACTTTGACATTTATGACAAAGTTGTGTATTACTCGAAGTTAAATATTACTGTAATTTGCATAATACTATAAGTTACATATTTCTAGAGCTTCTGTGATGATTAGGGATAAGGGAATGACACTTCCATCACCTGCAGAGGTAAAAAGGTAAGAGGTAAAAGGCAAAAATGCAGAACACCTTTGCTCATGGGCTAACACTGCAGGAGCTGCAGCACCTCAACAAAGAGGTCACAAAGAAATCTGCCAGACACATCTAAAAGAGCAATTTGGAATCACCAAATCCCAGCCAAATATATCCCGCTGTTGTTACAGCACAAATATAATTGCTGCTATAATTAGCAGCAGCAATAGTTACTATTAAGGTTATTATTAGCCATAATTTTTACTGTGGTACCACTTAGGAATTCCCTCTGGAGACCAGGGTGCCATTGCAGCACGCTCAGTGTCACTGTTACCATGACAGTTCTGCTCTGTTTGCTGGTGTGTTTTGGCTAGAGAGCCAGCTGCTGGCTCACTGTGCTCCAAGTTGCTGAGCAATAAATCCCAAACCAAATTTGGGACCAGATTTCTGCTCCAGGTCTCAGCCCTGTCGCTTGCCACGGAGGCTGCTCCAAAATCCTGCCAAGACTCGCTGCAAAAACACCACTCCTACCAAAACTTGGAGGCTCCCTAGTCAAGCTTTTGAAAATCCATGTTGCAGGGAAGCACAGGAGGTGCTGCTGGTGAGATTGACACTGATGAGGGTCATTTGTGGGAAACAAGGAAGATGAGAATTATTTCTGTGTAGTAGGAGCAAATAGAAGCACATTATATCAAGAGGAAGATGCTTAGCTAAGCAGGATGAGACAAACTTTGTGAAATGTTACATGAGTACAGATGAGATTTCCCTGACAGAAAGAGATCAAGAGGTCTCAAGACATCCATGAGCTGTTGTCCTGGCTCTCAGCTTGATGTTGAATGCACTAAGTTTGTTAATCCTTCCAGGACAACTCAGCCATTTGACTTTTCCCTCTTGTAGCAATGCATTAAAATGGTCGCTGCCCATGGAGGATGAATTTCATTGCAGGTTCACTAAGGGGGTGATGTTCCCCCTTAACATTTCCACAGGCTTCTGGGCAGAGGTGTGTGTCCTACCCTGAGCCCAAAGTGCAGCAGGGGTGTGTGAGGAGCCCTCAGCTGCTCACAGAGCCCATAGAGGGAGGTTCAGCCACCCCAGGACCATGGGGTAACACCATCCTCCCATCCCCAGGGCTGCAATCCATTAGCATCCATGGGTAAAGCCACAGTCTGTGAGCTAATGGTCCCAAACCATTACCTAAGGGTTGAAATCCTTATCACAAAAGCACCAGGGGTTGTGATCTGCATCTCTCCAAGCGTGGGTCCAGTAACTCCTCCATCTGTCATCGCCAGCAATCTCTCTGTGTGATCCTCTGTGCCTCCAACACCCCCAGTACAGGTGTTGTGTTTTCTGATGGTCCACTTAGCACATTCAGAGGCTTTCCATGCTCCCAGCATTGTTTGATGGTGTCTTTTTGGGGCTGAGATCTGATCAGTTTGTTTGTCCACTCTCTTCTGAAGCTCAGCTGACTTTTCCAAAAAAATGCCATTCAGCTGCTGCAGCTCCCTTGTTTGCAGGCACTCAAGCAGATGGATCCTCAAACACAGCAGACAGCCTAATGCCTCTCCAGGTTTGTATTCCTTCCTGACACCTCCTTTTTCTTTTTCCTTGGCTCCTTGTGAGCACAGCTGAATGCCAGGCAGGAACAAGCCCTTCAAAGAGCTTCAAAGAGCCCCTGGAATACCTGACAGGGTCCCAGGGGTGACACCTTTGCTGCAGGAGGGTGCAGGGCCGTGTGTCACACCAAGGAGCATCCACAAGGATCTGCAAGGTCACCTCATGGCTTTGGGTCTCAATCCATGGCACCCACGTCTGTTGGCTTTTCCTTTTTAAAAAAAAAAAAAAAAATCCCAGCATGTTTTAGCAATGCTCTCTTCAGCAGGTTTCCACTCTCCCTTCTCACCAAAATCCTGCCTTTTTCTGTCTCCCTTGTCCATAAAATCAGCTTTGGAGAGATGAACAGTCCTGACAGGTTTGGGACTGTTTGTGTGGAGTTTGTGACCTGCTGCGTGTGTCCCTCACCTGCCAAAACACAGAGATCTCTCTAGAAATACAGATGAATTAAAAGTACAACTGGGATTTGGGTTTAGGTCCTAATTTAACACATATTCAGCCTTTACTCAGGCTAATCACAAAACTGATCTGTCTTTCCACACTAAACTCTTTACATTGAAGGGAACTTCTGTCCTTGGCCAGATTATATCTGATTAAATATTGCTACAGATGCACCATGATACAAAATGGTACATTTATTTAAAAGGTAATGAGCATTCAGAGTTACCTGTTGTGATCAGGTGAAAACAGCAAGCCTAGGTCTCCTCCTTTGTCCATCTTGGCATCTCCATCACTGCCAGAATGCTCTCACAGCTCGCAGGTGTCGTGGCCAAACTCCTGAGAGAGGCTGAAATTAAATCAGGTCTTCTTGAAACAAATGTCCAGTCCTGTCTTGTGTCAAAAAAAAAAAAAAAAAATTGAGGAAAAAAATTCCCTAACATTTCTATGTTGTTCAAACTCTGAGGACATGGCATGAGGCATCACAAAATCCTGCAGTGGCAGGCACTGCTCTGAACAGCTCACAAAGCTTGCTTGGTGCTGATGTAAAACACTCATTTCACCCATTTTTAACAAAATAAATACTTTTGCTCATGGCAAAAGCAAACCTATTACAAATAAATAAATCCAGAAGGTATTTACACCAATCGAAACCAGTCTTGTCAGTGCTCATGCCTTGGCATTTTAATGCTTGAATCTGTATTTTATGAAAACAAGGGGAAAAAATTAAAATATATTTCACTAATAAATTATTTATATCACGTGGAGTAAAAATACCTCTGGGCCATGAGGAAAAATTTGTGATGTTTTATTTGAGCTGGAAATTAGTGCAACAATTGAGACTCCCAGCTCAGGTTCCAGGGAGGCATCTTTCTTCCATTGCATTTTCCTCTGTCCCTCCTATGCCAACTCTTATAAAACAAGATACCACAGGATTTAATTCTAAAAATCTAATATTACTGCCTTGTGGTGAACTGAATACTACAGATTCCTTCTTGATAATACTGTCTCATGGGATTCCTGCGTGGTAACAGAATCTCCTGGGATTCCTGTCTGGTAACCATATCTCACTGGATTTTGGTAGTATTTCTCCCATTGGATAACCCTGGCCCCACCAAATAAGCAGTCATAAACCTCACACTCTCTTTATTTTACATGACATTACTTTGCTAATATCAGATCCTGGAGGTTTTTTCACAACTTTTTTTTTTTTCACTAAATCGGAATCAGAGCTCTAAGAGAAATTAATATGATGGAATTTTTGGTTTGTTGGACAAGAACAGTGTTAAGATATCCCTTTAAAGAAGCAATAATTGGAATTCTTCATGGCTTCATTGCACTTTTAGTCTTTAGCCATACATGGACTAGAAAACTTTCTGTTGTTCTGAAGTGAGCTATGGTAGGAGCTCTTCCTCTTTATGCCTGTGAGAGGAACCACAGCTAGACAGCTTTGGAAAGAATGTACTGAGCAGTTCTTGAGAGAGGTTTTCAGCTAAATCATGAAGCAGCAGCCCAACCTTTCTGCTCTTAGCCACTCTCTCCACCCAGCTGTACACAGCAAGTTCACAGGGATAAAATTATCGCAACAAGTCCACAAACACACAGAATTTTGTTCTTATGGTGCTGCCTGCTGTTGCCAGAAACTTTTCCAGCTTCTCACAGGATACAGGGCTGCCCTGGGAAGTGAAACTGGGAAATTCTGCCAGGAGAACTGCACATCTCACAGGGCTCAAACCTGTTCCATCACCCTGCAACACTGATAGTGGCTCAGGAGAGATCTGCCCTGTGAGATTTCCAGGCTCAAAAGTTTTGTCTTGAGCTTTCCTTTGATTTTTTCTTGTCTCTAATGGTCCAATTTGAGAAGATGTGGTTGGGGGATCACCTCCAGGGAGGCATTGCTGCTGAGTTAGGACCCAGCCTTGCTCACAATTCCAGACCATTTTCCTACTGCCATGATCCACCTCCTGGAGCACTCAGTCCCAAAAATGTGGGTCAGATGAAACACTGATGGGCCCTGCAAAGAATTGTTCAGCAGGATTTGTGTCACTGAGCTCTTGGATGTGCCAGCAGACATCTGGGCAGGTCTTGACCAGGTGGCTTTAGCAGAGCCCTGACCAGCTGCACCTCTGGCTCAGGAAGAGATGGAAAGCTGGAAACCCAGATGCTGCCAAGGCTTGGAGCACAGTGAAGGTGCCTGAGGAACACAAATGATGGAGATGAAGGAGGGTGAACAGGAGGAAGGATGGAGGAAGGTATTGAAGAGCTGCATCTCCAGCCACGGGTTCAGACTAAAAAATGTACATATGCCATTTTTCCTTTTCACAGCTGTCTTTCTGTTCAAATATAACACTCACAGCTCCAGAACTTACAGCTGTCCTGAGCCCTTTTTTGAATCCAGACCACACATCAACACCAGTTTTTCTCTGGTCCTGCCCGAGTCATTGAATCTCATCCCACTTCGAGGTACCAGGAGCTGTGATAACAACCCCTGGTTATTTTTGAGAGGATCAATAAAGTTTGTGAAGCACTTCCAGAAGGTTGAAAAAGAAAACATGACAGACACACTTCATCCCTAAACCCTGGCGTTTCCATGACGTTCATCTGCCTGGAGTACCACTGGAATCAGCAGGCAGGAGAGCAGTGGAGGTCTTGGCTGGCACCTTGGCAGCCCCTGCAGTGGATGGGAAGACTGTTCTGGCTGCTGCTGCAGGCTGGGATAACCAGGAATGGTGTCAGACCAGGGGCTGCATCTCTCCTCTGCTGCCTTTCAAGTCCCAACTCTCTGCTTGGACAATGAACCCAGAGAACACAACAAAACCCTTTTTTACCAGGGGGCTTTTGATGGTCTCTTGAGGGGCCATTCATGACTTTGTGGTGAGTCACCACCCCAAAAATACTGCCGGGGCTATTCATCCAGCGGGGCTAGCTGGAAACAATCTGGGGAACTCTCATCTTCAGGTCAGTGGGGGCTGGCAGCACGGAGGGGCGAGACGGGAAAGAGCACGGCTCCCAAATTGCTCTCGTGCATGCTGTGCCTGGGGACCGGCCCTGCAGGGAAGGGAAGGGTTTGTTCCATGCCCAGAAGCAGATTTGGGGGTCCCTGTTTCACTGGGATGAGTGTTTTTGTGCTTGAGGGGTGATGAGGCTGGGGAAGGTTTCTGTAAAATGGGATGGAAAGGAACTTGGGGAGAGACACATGAAAATTCCTGCTGGAATCCCACGCTGCTGGAAGGGTCAGGCAGCCACTTCAGTGTTTATCCTGTTTATAGCCCACAGGACCTTCTTAGGGCTATAAAAATAGGGGAGAATCCATAAAACCAGCAGCAGCATCTCACATATAGCCCAGCTCCTTAGGCAAGGAGCTAAATGCCTTAATTAGAAGTTCACTGAGTTATTTTCTGTGTGTTGCAGCCAACGACACAGAACATGGACTCCTGGTGGAATACCAAGGCAGTAAATCAATGGAGGGTCTTTGCTACCGTCCATGAAATGCTCCAGCTGTGCTCCCAAGGATTAGAATGTCAACAGAACCCTTGATTTGAATCACAGCCTTGCCTTCACTCAGGGGCCGTACATTAGTCCTGAAAAGCAGGCAGAGTTTCATTGCTCAGGGAAAGAAATTTTTAAAAATTTTTTTTAAAAAAAAAGAAGAAAAAAAAAAATAAAAGAAGAAGAAAAAGAAAAAGAGGAAATTGCTGGGCTGAAAATAAAATGGTGATGTAGGGAAGGAGCACTGCAGGGTAGCCAGAGGAGACATGTGGTGACTTTCAGTAAAAACCCCTAGAAACTTGAACTTAAGGTTCTTTCTCCATGTTTGCTTAGGATTAATTTCACAAGTCAAATTTAATTTTTCCTGACACTTTCAGACAGCGCTTAGGCAGCTGATGGAGTGCTCAGCTTCAGCAAAGCCATGACAGCAATGCCAGCTGCCTTCAGCCAAGGATCTGGTCCTTGCTCCGAGTCTGAAATGCATCAGGAATCCCAGGAAACAAAAATGGATCATTTTTGACAGTGGTAAATTTGTCTGGAGGGCAAATATGTTTGCATACCACTCGTGGTTATGCTGCTGCTTTAGGGCATGACCAAATCATGGAGTCAGAATCATAAAAAACCCTGAGTCAGTGGAGACTGGGCTGTATTCCATCAGGCTGGATTCCCAAAAGCTGTGTAAAAAGGTGCAGTTTTGCCTCAGCAAAACACTCAAAGATTCCCAGGAATCTTTTGAGGTTTAGCAGGTGTTCTCCAGCAATGATTGCAATAAATCTTAACAACCCACGTGCAACCAGGCCAAAAAAAAAAAAAATAAAAAAANCCTGGTTACTCAGATTCACTGGCTGAACCCATTAAATCAATTTGCAATTAATTCAGTTGGCTCAAGACCATTTCCCCTCTCACAAGTGCACTGAAGCTGTGCAAAGATTTGCACAAAAGTCACTCAGAAAGGGAGAGACCTGCCTTTGCTTTTGTTGGAAGCAAAAAGGAGAAAGAAATCTCACATAGCTCCAAAAGTCCTGGAATTGTTGGCAGGTTTTTGTATCTTTGCAGGAGCAAGAAAACCTCCTCTCTGAAATGCAGAATTATTTGAAAATGCTGCCTTGTGCCAGCACAAAGGTTGAAGAGCAGCTGAAATACAGCAGGGTTGTAGAGCTGAGCCAATTCCTGAAATGCAATCCTGGTTCTGCTGCCCAGACCCCTGCACAGTCACGGTACCCAGTGGGGATGGGAGCAGCCTTTCTCCTGGGCTTAGCACTGGGTTTATTTAGGTTTATTTGAGTTCCTCACCAGCACATGTGGAGCCTGTGTGGGTCTGTGCCAGCTCCTGCTCCCTCCAGCACCTGCAGGATTGCTCTGGAACTCCTGCCCAGGCTCCAAGAGCCTCATCCCATCCTTTCCTGGGATAACACGAACTTCCCTTCCTGTGGTGCCTCCAAGTGCAAGCACACATGTGCCACTAAAGCTGAAAACTTGGGTTTGCATCCATTAAATACATCCCTGGCTCGCCTTCATGAATTTGTTTCATAAATAAGTGAAATTGGACTGTCACACTGACAAGCAGATGATGCCATTGGTGTGAAAACACACATTTTGTTTGTCTCAGATAAAATGCTTTAGTCCTGCAGGTGTGTGCAGAGTAAAAACCCACTGGCCTTCACCTGGCAGGGCTCTCCAGGACAATTCTCTAAACTGATTCTCTTTTTTCTTCCCCACCTGCCCCTGCTTCTTTTCTCCTTTCTCCTCCATCTTTCTCATGGTCCCACAGGTGCAGCTCAAGGTGTAAGAGTATTTCTCTTCTCCTCTTCTCTTCTCTTCTCTTCTCTTCTCTTCTCTTCTCTTCTCTTCTCTTCTCTTCTCTTCTCTCTCTTCTCTTCGCATTTTTGTCTGCCCATGCCTCCTTTCCTATTCTGTTTTACCAATGTTGCATGGAAGAGAGCCACAAAGCGTCTTTCAGTCTTTCCATGGCTTTTTTACCCAACGCTTCACTGGTTTCTAAAATAAAAAATAATTATTCCTTTGTTTAACCATCATGATCTTAACAAGGAACACAACCTAGATTGTCTCCATGATTTATCAAGAGAGCAAACTCTTGTCCAGCCTCTCTAAGGTCTTGTTAGAGCTCTCTGACTCAATTATGGAGAGCTTTGTTTTACCATCCCTGTCCCCTTCTGGAAAGACAAAAGAGAATCTCAGTTTTCATGGCTATTTTTGTCCATATTTCCAGTATAAAACACTTGAAATGCAGCTTCGTTCCTCATTCAGAAGCGGGGAGAGAAAGAGTTAATCTGATCCTGAGGGCTTTCTTTCCATATGCACTGCTGAATATGGGTAACAGATACTTGGAGCAGACAGGCTACGGGACACAAATAAACCCAGTTTCTGCTGCTGGAGTTTTAGACCCGCCTTGCCACGAAAAAAAAATGCCCGAGAAAAAAAAGATATTTCTCGTTGTGTTTCACGGTCTGAGCAGCGCCTGCCTGTGAGCCTGAGATGTCTGCAGGGTAAAGCAGGCAGGCAGGGTCACCCCACAGCTATGCTGTGCCCAGCACTGTGTGTCACCTGGCCTCTAGTGACACTGTCTCAGGGGGCTTCTCTCAGACTCGGCTCTGTAAAGTAATATTTGTGTGGCTTTTCCACATAGAAACACGAAAGGAGGGTGGAGCTTTGACCTGCTGTCAATTCTTTCCTTAATTAAACATCTAAAGGCACTGGATTCTGGTCACATTTGGTGAATGAGCCCATTTGTCTCTCCAAAAATTCGTGCAAGGAGCGATTTCCTAAAGATAAGGATTGATTTAAGACAAACTATTGGCTGCTTATCATGTATGGTGCATTATTGGACAGAATAACCAAACCTACATGAAGTAATTATTTCCAAATTTAAAAAAAAAAGAAAAAAAAGATATTTCCAAATGAAACAGACATTCAGCTCAAAAGTGCGAGTTCTTGTAATATTTTGATACTATCAGAGCTAGTTTTCTTTTCTTTTAAGACAAAAATTTGCAATTCAAGCAGCTGGTGCCAGAGATATTTCCAAGCTGGTGGAATTGCACATCCCACAGGGGCTGGATCCTCCAGGAGCTCTGCAGCCAGCCCCACTGTGCTGTGTTCCTTACATTTGCATTAGCACCAGGATGTCTCTAAATTCTCCTCACTGCTCTTCAAATCCACACATTTCAGCAATAAAGGCACCACAGCATTTAGGGGAAAAAAAAAAATTAAAGTGAAGACCTTGAACAAAACCCCTGAGGTTTTGTGTCCAAAAAGGGGATGTTCCCTGGATTTTAGAAAGGCTTCCCCTCTGCTATGCAGTGGTGGCATCTGAACTATTGCAGGCCTAAAATTGGACAGTTCTCTCCAAGCATCTAAATTTGGAGGTGGCCCCAGAATGCTCACAAAGGAGGGCAGTGACCATCAACTGCTCTTTAATTATAGATCTGCTTGTTCACCTTCCCAAATCCTTCAAACCTGCCGAAAGGAAACAGGAGACATCTGAACCTGCACACTTCAAAGGACTGTTTGAGATGGCTGCAGAAAGAAATAAAGAGCAATCAATCAATTCAATGCATTTTCTCCCAATGGAAAGCATTTCACCTCTGAAAATCCAAGGAGGAGGAGAGCAAATCTTTAATAAAAGAGGAGGCAGATATGTGGGCTAAAGGATTGTTACCTTATCCAAGCTGTTCAGTTTTGTTGCATTACTTATTTCTCACAGGAGAACAAATTTCCAAAATTTCCCTGGGGTTTCATACATATTCTCACTCTCTTTTCCTCTCTGCTTTGCTAATTCTTGCTGCTGAAATAAACTTTTCCTGCATCATCCTTATGGGCAGTCCTCTTTCCTGAGCGCTTCCAAAAAGCAAACCACCTTTTGCTTACAAAAAAAAAAAAAAACAAAAACAAAAACAAAAACCAAACCAAACCAAAACAAAACAAAACAAAACAAAACAAATTTGGCCTAAAATTGGAGAAAAATAAGCCATCTTCAAGTCAAATTTTTACACCTGGATACTTTTGCATCTGCTTTTATTCATGAAGTGTTTTGGGGTCCAATTTGTTCATGTTTTAGTAGTTGGTTGCTTCTTTTTGCTGTCATCCTAGTGGCCACAATAAAATAAAATAAAATAATAATTAAAAAAAAAAAAAAAGAGGGACATTTGCAGCTGGCAATGTTTCCTTCCTTAGGTCAGTTTGTGTTTAAGGGTTGTGTCCACATCATGGATGTGGGTGAGAACATCAATTTTCCATCTATTTCCCATCCATTTTCCATCCATTTCCATCCATTTTCCATCCATTTCCCTCCATTTCCCATCCATTTCCCACGGTGTATTTTCCTGCTCAAAGGTACTTTTTCTGCAGCCAGTAGAAAGATGCTATATTTACTACCAAGGAAAATATTTTACATTCCAAGAAGAAGGAGGAGAAGAGCTGTCAGTAAGGTCCCCCCTGTGCACAGATTATTGTTTTGATAAGGCAGATCCCAGCAACTCCTATCAAAATCTTTTTGGCAGAGTAATAAGCTGATATCCTTTGGTCCTTAGAGAACACCAAAATCAAAAAATTCTGCACATCAACAATGCATAATCAGTTGTCCTAACTAAATGCCTCTCTTGACAAGGCCTTCAGCATGTCATTGGTAATTAATATTGAAATTAGTATTGAAGCATTTCAACCTCAGGAGTGTAAAATTATGTGGAATCTCCTTTGCTTTGTGTCCAAAGGTGTAAATGTCTTTGCTGTATCAATGTGGCAATCAGTGATTTTGTTATGATTAAAATTAGAAAGGTTTGGCTTAATTTGCCTGTATTTGTTTTTGGGGAGGTACATTGCAAATTTCTCTCTTTTAGTGCTCTCCCTCGGCTTTTGAGGCTGGGAAAAGGATTCCTGATTTTTAACATTAAACCTTTTTTTCTGGAGGAAAATTTCATGTTTTTATCACATACACAGGCATACAAACATGAAGAATCCTGTGCTTTCTGTCAGATACAAATAGGCACTAAAATTCAGAGTTTTCATTGTTGTTGTTAACAGCTTTATTTCCTGAGGTTATAGTTGAGGTCTGAAGGAGATTTTGGATGTCAGTGCTCAGGGATGGCAGGGTGCTCAGGGGGGAAGGTTTTCAGTGCAGCTGAAAGAAATTTTTTCAAAGGCTTTTTTTTTTTCTGTGATATCTCCCATATTGCTCTGCCTGGCTACAATTCTAATATATTTACTTTTCTGCTCCTCTGAGTTCCTATTTACAGAAGGAAGATATGTGAACTGTGAACTGGAGATGTGATGGTGAATATCAGCATGTTGCCACAGCTTTGCTGTCGAGATTTTTTTTTTTCCAAACCTCCTGAAAGCTGGGGGTGTAACCACATCCTCGATTCAGACAATCATAAGGAACATTTCAGCCCTGTGGACTGAACAGCTGAGCTGACACCAGCCCCATCCCAGCACCAGCCCCGTGCAAGTATCCAAAGGGAAGACACGTGTGGCCAAAGGGATTCCTGTTGTTTTCCAGAGGGTTGTACATCTGGGGAAAAGAAAAAAAGAAAAGAAAAGAAAAGAAAAGAAAAGAAAAGAAAAGAAAAGAAAAGAAAAGAAAAGAAAAGAAAAGAAAAGAAAAGAAAAGAAAAGAAAAGGAAAAAAAAAGAAAAAAAAAGGCAGAGAAGAAAGTGGAAATGTCAGGAAGCAAAGCAGGAAATCCAAGAGCTCACAAAAGGACTGGAAACAGAGAGATTTTTGGGGCTGGTTAGGGATGTTAAAGGGTATGAACAAAACATCCCCCCTTGCATTATTTTCGTGCTTGTGGTGGCTGAGGAAAATAGATTTTGTACATTTTTTGTAGTTAAATAAGATTATCTTGAGAAATGTCACCAGGCCCTCTTCTAAATGCTGAGGGAATAACTGTGAAGAAGTTTCCAAATGCAGATGGAGTTCACTGCTGCTCTTGCTGAGGAGCAGGGCTTGTAGAAAGGAATATCAGACCTCTACAAAGTGGTGAAACAAAGAGCCAGAAATATCAGAGAATTACCAGAATATAATCTCAGGATGGTAAATTAGTGATGCTCCAAGAGAAGGGAAATCCATGCTTAGAACGTGGAGGGAAAAAGGTGTAAATCTGGAAACAATTCCTGCCTTGTCACTTGGTTATTTGGCATGGTGGAGATATTCATGTTTCAAGCACAGCTCTTTTATGATTTTATGAAGAGACAGCCACAAAAGTCCCAACACAGTCACCAAAGGCCAGGATATTTTCCATGAGATTGGTGAACAGGGCTAAAGCAAGGATTAAAAGAACTAAAAAATCTGCTCCAGATACAGTCACAGACCAGGCTGTGTGTTTTCAGTCTAGAAGCAAATAAATGAAAACTTTGCCCAAACCCCTCAATCCACTGTCCTCTGCCTCATGAAAAGACAATGACATTCAAGCCCAGTGCAAGTAATGTATCAGTAACTGGGAAAGTTAAAAAAATTTACATAATTGGTAAAATTTCTACAGACCAATGTATTTTAAAAGTACAAAACTGTGAGCAAACGATGCTACAAGTGCTGGAAATGGCACCAATGGAAAAACTTTTGCCATTTTTGGGGAGGAGGTGAAGGAGATGAAGAAAAGTTGCCTTGTGGAGTGTGGGAAGGAGATGGTGCAGAAGAGCAACCTGAAAAGTTAATTTTTGGGAGCACATACATGAGCTGCTCAATTCTTGTTCACACCTGCCAATTGGGGACCTCTACTGAATGCAAAATAAGTGATTTTAAAGGAGATTTTTAAAATTCATTCACCAATGAATTTGTGGTGGGCATTCTCACCACATCTTCCTCAAAAAACACAAAAGAAAAAAATCCTGATAACAGCCTGTTAACAATAGAAAGGTGTGGATTCACTCAAGGAACTTTATTTAAAGAGGAGACACATCTTGATGTTTTAATCCTAAAGAGAAAATAGCTCAGATATACTTCCTCCTGTAAGACATCCCCTGTATTTCTGGTCTAAATAAATAAAATAGGGTATAGAACACAACTGGGATCATTATCATGAGTAGGATTTCAGCCTGTCATTGTCTGGGAACAGTGGAATTCAAGGTTGCTAAAAGAATATTAAGCAATGAATGCCTGTAATGAAAAGCATTTCAACAAGAATATTAATGTTTCTTAAAAGATAGGGAAAAAAAAAAAAAAAGACAAACCCCAAAGCCATCTCCTTTGAGTTGCTGCAGTGAGACTGAGCAAAGAAAAATCCTAAGAATGTGGATGAAATTGTTTTAGGTTGATGTGAAAATCATCACTTACTTACAGTAGTTAAAATGCCATTGTGTCCACTGAGTTAATTATTTTTTCATTTGTCTCCTCTTTCCTTTCTTTTTCAGTGTTAGTATTTTAGGCTAAAAAAGCCTAAATTTTGGGACAAAAATTAATGCTGAAATAAGAATTTAATTCATGTGTTAAGCTTAACTTCATTGTGACTTCCTATGAGAAAGTGGTTAAAAAATTATTCCTACAAGCATGAACTACAGCTCTGGCCAAAGGCAGGAGTAAGGAGTTGTTTTGTAATTAGTGATATTCCTGAATCACACACAGCAATTACCTGCTGGTCCTTTATGGCAGGGAGCTGGGCCATCTGGAAAAGAGAGGCAGGAGAAAAGGATGAGAGGGAAAACTGATGGCAACGGTGGTACAGCAAAGCAAGGGATACAGCCAGCACAAAAAAAGCACAAAACACAAAAATCTGGGAGTGAAGAGTAAATGTTTGATAGGAAATGGACTTGGAGCAGGGCTGAAGATGCATCTTTGTGTCATGGGAAACAAGAGTTTGTTCATTTTCCTCAGATTGTCAGGTGTCAAAAACACCTGAAGCAGCCAGTAGTAATTAACTTTACAGCAGCAATTTTAGGGGAGAGAAAGCTGAGAATGGACCCTGGTTTTGTTACAAGTTGAGGTGAAGCGGTACCAAAACAAATATTTTTCATTTATTTATTTAGAAATTAGACACGAGGGAAACCATCTCTCTCAACCTTCAGCTGTATGTGCTCAGGCTTGCTGACACTTCCCTGCCCTTGCATTTTTTTCCTGCAGAGCTGGGAGGGCTCCTTGCATCCTCCTTTCCTGCCCAGTCCTCTCCCACCTCTGCTGGGAAGTGACACTGGGATTTGGGACAGGGGAGCTGGCAGACCCCACAGTGTGTCCCCAAAACAGCCCTGAGGCCCAGGAGGCAAAATTGAATTTTCTTCCCTGGTAGGACCAACTTTGAGAAGTCACCTTGGATCCTGCAGCAGTTTGTGCCCTGTGTGGTTGACAGGACAGTGAACAGACAGAAAACCTGAATTCTTCTGTTTCCTTTTCAGTCTCTCTGTTTCCTCTTTGAACAGTGGCTGTGAAGATTCCATCACTATTTTTTGGTTATTTTGTAAATCAGGAAAATTTGAGAATGTGGGTCCTGGTTTTCCATGTTTTTCTTTAAACCTAGGTCTGTTCTGTGTGCACCATTATTTAATGTATGTCATTTAAGGGTCTTTTTTACATTATTTCAGTATAAAGAAGGACAGAGATCAAGGAATTTTCTTTTTTCTATGTTTCTTATTAAAACAGTTTCCTCCTTTGTTAGAATATTACAGAGAAGATACCAGAGTGGAAGGAATGGAATACATTATTTGGTATAAAGACACTTTTATGGATTTACCTTTATAGGGATGTAAGCACTGCTAAACCTAGGCTTGGTCACCTCACTTTGTGAACTCATCTTACTTCTCTCTCCCACAGATTTCACCTCTTGGTGAAGGGAAGATTTTTCACTATCTAGTTTTAAATGAACACATTTAAATGGCCATATTCAAAAGCAGCCCACAAGAAGCAATCCTTTTCTTTTTTTTTTCTCAATATGACCAGGAATGGGACTCACCCCTGTCTGTTTCTATGTAATATCAGATTTAACTCACAGATCTTTTGCTAAAATCAGATGGAGCTTTTCTTTCAGTTAATTTTTCCATCTCTCCACCATCAGGGCCTAATTCTGGAAAATGAAGAGCACAAGGCCAAACCCCACTGAAATGACCATTATTTGTGCTTCTCAAGCATATCTCAATTTTTGTACTACTCTGTCATCTCCTGGATGCCCAGAAAAAATGTTTGAAGCTCAACCCTTTGCTCCAAATTCAATCTGTTATGGGAACTTCCCTCAGCTTTGCAGAAGTTAACTTCCAGAAAAATCATAGAAGAATGGAATGGGTTGGGTTGGAAGGGACCTTAAATTTCATNGTGCTTCTCAAGCATATCTCAATTTTTGTACTACTCTGTCATCTCCTGGATGCCCAGAAAAATGTTTGAAGCTCAACCCTTTGCTCCAAATTCAATCTGTTATGGGAACTTCCCTCAGCTTTGCAGAAGTTAACTTCCAGAAAAATCATAGAAGAATGGAATGGGTTGGGTTGGAAGGGACCTTAAATCTCATCCCATCCCACTCCCTGCCATGGGCAGGGACACCTTCCACTGTCCCAGGGTGCTCCAAGCCCTGTCCAGCCTGGCCTTGGACACTTCCAGGGATCCAGGGGAATCCACAGTTTCTGTGCCAGGGCCTCCCCACCCTCCCAGGGAAGAATTTCTTCCCAATATCCAAGCCAAACCTACCCTCTTTGACATCACATCCAAGCCCTATTCTAAGAGAGGATTCATCTGTTGGCAGACAGATTTATACTGCCAAAGCCTGACCAGTGCAAATGCCACTTTGCCACCATTCATTTATTTCAATGACAAGGTCAGGCATCTCGGAGTTTTAGTTTAACAAAATCAAGGATAATCTTGTGATGTGTAGGCCTGTTGAGGTGTTTGAAGCAGCTGACAATCTCACTTTTCTTGGACAGTCCTGGAAAAAGTGTAATTGATGATGGCTGGTCATAAAATAAATATAAATATACGTGAATTAAAAGGAACAAGCCACCGGTTTTCTAACTCCTGTATTCTGTAAAAATAAGAATGTAGCCTCTTATGGCCAGAAGAGCCATGAAAGTGCCAAACCTTCTCTGTGGACATAAATTTGGAAAGTGTTAAATATCCATGTGGTGGGGGAGGGCACTGAGACAATAGCCTATGGCAAGTTAGAATGAAAATACTTGAAATAATTATTTTTTTTTTAAGAAAAGGAAACGTGAAAGTCATCAACAAAAATGGTCACATCCAGCTAATTTACCTCTGAATTTGCCTCAGTTTACCTCCCATCTCTTTCCTTCCCCACAGGTAAAAACCCTACAACAGCTAAAAGCGAGCGGCGTGGTTTTCGGTTCTGTTTCATGGTGTGTAAAACCCGTCCATGTTAATGCCTCTGGGACAGCCACAGCTGTCAGTGGTTTTAGTAGCACTTTTAGGGCTCCCAGCCCCAAAACGAGCTCCCCCCACCCCCTCAGTGTCCTCTCCTCCTGCGCTGGTTCTTGCTCGGGGCCCTCAGGAGGCTCTCCCGGAATTTCGCGTTGGTGTGGAACAGCCGGACCATCTCGTGGTCTTTGTTGTCCAGCACTCTGGGCAGGAAGAGAGAGGATTTCTGTGTCCTGCGGGTCTTAAAGCCCCTCCTGGGTCGTCCCTTGCCGTTGATGGAGACGTACCAGAGTCTCTCAGCGCTGGCTCTGCGCCTGGCGCCCGCCCTGCTGGGGACAGTCCTGTACAGGCGGGACGCATACGTGTTGTAACCCAGCTCGTGGATCCTCTCCACGAACTCACACTCAGAGTTGTAGCTCTCCTGGAAAGGGAACAGGGGAAAAAAAAAGGGAAATATAGGTTGGATATCAGGAAAAAGTTTTTCACGGAAAGAGTGATAAAATATTGGAATGGTCTGCCCGGGGAGGTGGTGGAGTCACCATCCCTGGATGTGTTTAAAAAGGACTGGATGTGGCACTCAGTGCCATGGTTTAGTTGAGGTGTTAGGACTGGGTTGGACTTGATGATCTTGAAGGTCTCTTCCAACCTAGAAATTCTGTAAGTTCTGTAAAAAAACAACCTAAGCCAGGCTCTTCTCAGTTTTAGGACAAGGAATCAGGCTGGTGGGACAAAAGGCAGGAGGGAAGCGCTGAGCCTGAACGAGGTGCTCCCCACCAGCAGTGTGAGCACATTCTGAGCATCAGAGACCCCAGGAAGAGGCCCCAAAATCAAGAAGGTGACATGTGAATAGCAGCAAACAGCTCTGCTGATTCTTCAGCTATAGTTGGGTTGGTTGGTTTGGGGTTTTTNTCCAGGAAGAGGCCCCAAAAACCAAAAAGGTGACATCTGAATAGGAGCAAGCAGCTCTGCTTACTGGGTTGGTTGATTTTTTTTGGTTTGGTGGGGTTTTTTTGTGCTTATGAATTTAGTGCAGCTGTGGGCTGGACAGATTATTTAATTGCTGCCCATCAACCTCTGCCATCTATAGAAAAGGTCACCTTTTCCTGTGATTTTCACCGTAAAATCCTACAGTGTAATGTAAAATGTGTCCCTTCAGTTGGTGTATCAGTCATTAGAGACATTTGTGGTCTGTTACATCCAGTTCAAAATGGATATTTGAGCAGTAAACCCACACCTTTATGAGGCTTCTTTGTCAGCATAACAAAATGAAAGCACTCTCTGCCTGCCAGCGTGTTGCTCCAAAATGCCAGGCTGCTCCTTCATCACAAACCGTAGGGCACAATATGCACCCATCCCAGCTGCTCACATTTCACATGATCTGTCCAAAATTGCTCCTTTTCACCCTCTTCCTGACTCAGAGACATCTCTGCAAAAGCCTGGCATGATGAACTCCTTCCTCCTCCTTGGGAGCAGGAGAACCAGCACAAAGGACCTCCCACACTGCCCATCTTTCCAAATTAACTCCAAACCCATCCTTGCTCCACCCGTGGGAGTGAGATTTCAGGATTTTACAGGTGTGAAGCACAGAGGCAGAAGGGAACTACCACCGTGGGTTTTTATTTTTTGTTTTCTGGAGGGAAAGGGCACAGGTAGCCAGGCTGTGGCCAGAAAAGCTCTGGATCCCAGGAACAGCCTGTCTTTAATGCTGCTCACTCCCCAGAAACACTGATGGGCACTTAACAAGGCTTTAAAAGACTCCACATGTCCCGGCTCCCCAGCTGTGGAACGGAAGAGCCCTTCCCTGCAAGGACAAGGTTTTCAGATGCTGCAGGGCTGGAGCCCACACAGCCACCAGATGTGGGTGGGTTTGTCCTGCTGCCTGCCTCCCTTCTGCCTGGGCAGGGTTTATCCCACAGGATAAATCCAGAGGGGGATCAGGATCTGCTAAGGGCACAAAGGAATTCTGCAGGCTCCACAAACCCTTCTTGTTGACGCAATTGGTGATCCAAGGGATAATGGAGTTTTCCCAACATGGTTTCATAAAATGCTCCCTGGATAATCATCCCTGAATTAGTCAGGTTTTTGAAACAGGGACTTTGCACAGGGTCTTGGGCCAGTGATGTCAGTAAAGTTGTTGGACAGGCAAGCAAAGGCAGGAAGTTTCTCCTCAGCTGAGCCCTCACCCCTTCCTGCTCCTGTTAAAAAAGCTGGAGTGGAATCATTTTCCCTGGATTATCCCTGAAACACAAGTCTGAAACAGCCTCTCTCCACCTTGAGCTAGAAGGGGACAAATTCTCTTTCCAAGTTAATACAGAAACCTTCCATGGCTGATACTCTTTGGCACAAGACAGATGAACAAACTCCAGGACGTCCTGATGCTCCATGCACCAGAAAGGGAATTCCAGGAGAAAAGGAGTCTCAGAGCTGTCCTGCTCCTGGCTTTTCTGCACTTTAGGAGAGGAGCTTTTTTGCTCAGAATTTGTTTAGTCTTATTTTAATTCAGTTTAAGTCATCTGAAGGGGAAAAAAACCCCCTATTTTGAAGAAGAAAGAGAGAAAGATAAGAAAGAACTTGGAAAAAATCATCCTTCCAAATAATTTCTTTGGGGCAGATGCTGGCTCTGAACTGATGGAGGGAGTGCATTGGAAAAGATCCATTTCAATCAGAATATTAACCAGAAGCTTTAACTTGGGCAAGCAGAGCTCCCATGCCCTCATTCCTCTTCAGCTGCGTTTTCCTTTTCCAAAATCCTGTGTGGTGTGGTTCTCTGTGTGTAGAGAATCCCCATTTTTACACACAGCCCCCTTAATCAGTGAGCATCACATGAGACATTGCAGAAACTGGCAAACACAGCCAGGACACTCCTGAAAAGCTGGAGTTAAACGTGTCAAACCGGGGAGGGACAGAGCTGATTGTGTCACCCGGGCTGGGGAAAATCACATAGCTCAAGGGTACGTCCTGCTGCTCAAGTCAACAGAATTACACCTAATGACTCCTAGGAGGGACCAAACTTCACCTCAGCCGTGTTTCACCTCCCCAAACCTGCTTCCCTGCCCCAGGATTCACGGGGAAACTGCACAGTTTGGCTGTCCTGCAGTGAGAGATCTCAGGATTGCTGGGATGTAATCAAAGACGGTGGAAGAAACTCGAGTAAGGAGATAATGTGTGTGTGGTACACGCTGACAAACGTGCCCTGGGATGTCCTTGAGTGTGAAGAAGTCTAAGCTGGAGTATTTTATTCACTCAGGGGAAATACTGTCTGGGCTGAAAAGGCAAGGCTCCCCCTTATATCAGCATCCCCAGATTTTATCTCACATATCAAGGAAAAAAAAATAGGTCAAAGGAGTAAAGTAAGGTGTTTATTTTCACCTTTATCTTCTTGCATCTTCTCTTTCTAGCTTTCCTTGCTGCAGCCTTGCCTGTTAGTACCTGCAAATCCTTCCACTGCCCAGCCAAAAGCTCTGTGCAAAACCTCCCATCAGGAGGCTGCTTTCCTGTGCTCAGTCACTTGTGAGCTCATTCTTTATCTGACATCCCTTTGCCAGCATCCAAGATCCGTATAAAATATGGACAATGCAGACATCCCACATACCTGTGGCTGTCCAGGCAGTAAAAAAGTAAAACCAGCTTTTTTCCCCTCGCTTTTAAGAATATACTGATTGGTTGCCCGTAAGAATTCCAGGCAAAAACCTCTTGTAACATCACTCTTCCCTGGAAATGTGGATTTATAAGAAATCAGTGCTCCCCACAGGAAATGCCAGGCACATGCCAAGCTTCAGAAAAACTTACTGATGCATAAAGCCTGCCCCTCTTGTTCATGGCCAGGTATCTGCCAGAGAACAGGCCCTTGATGGCAACGATTCCAACATCCACAGCCGTGATTTCCAGAATGCCTAGAAACAGAATTGAGAGATGTGTTATTGCTCAGGTGTCATTTTTTGAGATGCATTTGCATGGCTGCTCACCTGAGGAGTGTGATCTCACAGCTGCACATAAGAATCAGGGCAATCATGTGAAATAATAACTATTATTATTATTATTATTATTATTATCAATACAAAGCAAGGATGATGTGGGAATTCTTCAAGACAAGGTGGACAACTAAACCTGAGACGTCTGACTGAGACTGAAATCTTTCAAAAATGAAAAAGATCTGACACTGAACTAGAGGTTCACTTAATCCTATATGTGCATAAAAAAACCTTTAAATCCTCTTTAATCCTTAGGAACACAAGAGCTCTTGACTTGTTGCAGCCCATTTCAGGACAAAGCCCTTGCTGAGGTCTCCAGAGGGTGGAACAGAGCATTTTAGAGCCATGTCCATAATCATGAAAGGGACTTGAGATTTAGGAGGTCAGTGCAGCCCTCCAGACAAGCACTGTGCGACTGCCTGAGACAAATTAAAAGGGAGGAGATTTTCAGGCCATCCAAGGTGGGGTCCTGCAACACGAGGAGTGTCACAGGCAAAGCCAATACCTTCCCAAATGTCCAGCCAAAGGTGCCAGGACCCTGCTGGAGGCACAAATTATTCAGGAGATGCTGTTGTGTGTGCGTGGCTCTCCATCAGGCTGGCTCAAACCCTGCCCTGAGCTCTCCAGCCATGCCCTGATGGCTCTGTGCTTTCTATGAATGCCTGAAAGCGAGAGGTGATCCCAGCACACAAACCCACGGCTGCTTTTTGGGCACCCTGCAGGCAGCGCCTGTTCCCTGCGCAGGGCTGGATGGCTGGGCTGGGTTTGGCACAGCTGCTTTGAATCAGGCACCGCTTCCCTGCTGAAGGATTCCTCCTCCGGGCTGTCACAGCGAGGGGGGAGCTTCTCTAGGAAATCGTGGTTTTCCTTTATGGACTTCAGGCACATCCCTGAGGTCTCGCTATCTCCGTGTGCCATCACCAGGCGGGATTTGCGCATCCTGCGGGGCCGGGGCCGTGCCCGGGCTGGGTGTGGGGGGCCCGGGGGCTCCCCTGGGGCTGAGCCCCGCTCTCCTCCCTCCTGCCGCCCTCGCACAAAAAAACTCAAACCCAAACAAACCCCCTCACTCCCGACACATCCGCTTTCATCTCCATCCCCGCCGCTGCCCGGCACATGGCACAGGGGACAGATGCGATCCTCAAGCCCCCCGCGGGAGCCAGGCTGGGATGGGGACAAGCGGGCAGCCCCAAAGGGCTCCGGGATGGGCTCCGAGGAGGTGCCCAGAGGGCAGGGCTGGGGACAAGTGACAGCTCGGGCGAGCTGCGCAGGGCAGGGTAGCAGTCCCCATCGGGGAAACTTGGGGTGTGGGGGTCTCCTTCTGCCCGGGGGGGGATCGGGTCCCCGCACCCTGCCGAGCCGGCTCGGGGGTTCCCCGCCCTGTTTGGGGCCCGGGGGTGCTGCCAGCCCTGGGATGGGAGAGCTGCGGGTCCGGCGGAGCCAGGGGGGCGGCCCCCGGGACACCGAGGCGAGCGCAGGGGACCAAAGCCCCGACCCCGGGGGATGCCCCCGGTCCCTGCCAAGCACCCACAGCCGCCCCGGTGGGGCTCTCGGGGCAGCAGCGGGAGCAGGAGCGGCTTTTCCACCTCCCCGTCCGCCCCGTCCGGCACCCGTGGCCGGGGCAGAGCGCCCAGCCCGGCGGAGCGGGTCGGGCGAGCCCGGTACTCACTGAAGGCGCTGTTCTTGTCCAGGGTGCCGTTGATCCTGCCGCTGGCGTGGATCTGCAGGTGGTACTTGGTGGCACAGTAGAGCTTTCTGCGCCGGGGCGCTCCCCCCAGGTGCTCGTAGACGCCGCCGCGTCCCCCCGCATCCCGGCGGGGCCGGGGGGCGGCTCCGGGGGGCTCGGGCACGGCCAGCCCCGGGCACCACGGCTCCTGCAACAGGGTCAGGAACAAGATCCAAGTTATAACCATCGTGGCATGGTGGCCGCGGCGCTCGGTGTGCTGGGGAGAGCGAGTGGCACCGGGGGTCCCATCAAAGGCGTCTGGCGGGCAGCGCTGCGGGGATGCCGAGCGCACGCTGCTCCGAGCCGTGCGGCATCGGCGAGGGTTGATCAGCCTCGATCCGGCCCTTTTTATCTGTCTCGGATTTACTTAAATCAATAGACATCGGCAAAAGGCCACCCCGAAGAGTCCCAGCTGTTTGTGTGACACGGAGCTGCCGCGATCAGCCTTCTCCTTGGGTTTCCAGACAGACGGACACAGAGGCAAGGAGGCAGAGAGGGAGGGAGGGAGGCGCTGAATTTCGGCAGGAGGCTGCGGGGAAAACAGTTGATCGACGGAGCATAGGAAGAAAAGGAGCTTCCTGCAACAATAGCCTGATCTGCGACCAATTGATACGGAGCAGAGGAGGCAAAAGGTATCAGGCTCGTGTGAACTCCCAGAGTGCAGCGTGGATAAAATTACACAGCATCCCTCTCTCTCTCCCTCTCCCTCTCGCTGCCTCTCACCCCGCACACCCCCGCACGGAGCAGCCGCGGACCCTCCGCCCAGAGGCGCCCCCCGGGAAAGGCGGATGATGATGATGATGATGATGCTCCAAGGGAACATCTCCGGGAGGCGGCTTTGGGGAGGGTTAAAGGCAGAGAGGAGCGAGGGAGGGGGTGCGGGACCCCCCGGAGAAAACACCCCCAGAGCTCTCACTCAGGGTTTGCTCGGCTTGTGCGTGTCCCCCGCTCTGCCCCCAAACTCCTAAATTACTCAGTCCCTCCTAAATCAATCAGCTCACGCTTACGGCTAATAGGCGCGATTTAGGCAGAGCTCTCACGATTTAATCATTCCCAAATTAACTTAGGGCAAGTGAGGGCCCGGCAAGTGTTATGATGCACATCCCTGAGTGCATTTGCCAGAAGTCGAAGCTAATCCTTTTTTCCTCAACTCCGGTGCCTGGAAAGCCTCATTAGCTGGCGCGGAGCTGCCCTCGCTACCCTGTCGCTTCACACCGCTGCCTACGCTTTTAAAAGAGGATGGAGCCACCTATAAATAAAGAGAGAAGAAGGCAAAAGGTCCAACAGCTCCGCGAATTACGCTGTCCCCGCGTGCCCCTCAAAGGCAGCTCGTTAATTAGATTTGCATCTGAAACGGGCAGTAGGAGTTTTGGGGAAGTGTTTGAGAGATAATTAGTATTAATGTGCTTGAAGGGCACACAAACACACCTTTGAAGTGAGTCACGTCACGATTCGAGCGTTTGACCTTGATCAATTTTTATTTTTTTTTCCCTTTCCGGAACTGGTGAACATGAAGAGGTCTATAAATTTTTTTAAAGACCTCCCTATGTACTGCAGGAGGATTTTCTTACACGTTAAAGACTTCTTTAAAAAGGGAAGCTTTTACTAGCGGGAAAATAAGGGAAAGGGGTACGACCTTCTCCTAAAAGGAATGGCAGGAGGACGAAACTGTCTCGAAAGCTACTCCCTGTTTTAAGCTGTGCTTAATATTTAGTAGTTCTTCAAGGCTAAAAGGATTTTCGTTATACAGTGGTCTGGAATAAAAGGAAAGACATAAAACCCCCCACGAGCACCCTCTCCGCCATTACCACCCTTCCTCCCCCTTTTCTTCTCCACGAGTTAAGCCCCAGCCTCACAAGGAGAGTTTGATCCGGGCATGATAAATGTTTGTACAATTAATTCTTTATTGCTGTTCCCCTACGATGCCACTGCCAGGCAGTCAAGTGGTTCCAGCGTGTTGATTGGAAGCTTAAAAAGCAGTGTATGCAAGGAAAAATATGAAAATCCTAAACACTCAAGACCCCAATTTTGGACTGGGGTGAGGGGCGGGGGGTGTTGCTTGCGGGCCGAATCCTTCAGTCCCTCCTAAAGGAAGAACTTCTCTGGAAAATCTTCCTCTCCAGGATGCTCCGTAAATCGTCTCCTGGGGACTCGTAACCTCTGGCGAGCTACGAGACAGCTGTGGCAGCAGAAAAAAACACACACACAAAAAACCCCCCAACAACAACAAAAAAATCCCTCTTAACGTGCCACGAGTCTCCTGAAAGATGCTTTCACCGGCACCGCTTGAAGGGCAGATAAAACGCAATTAGTGACAGTAATTACAGCGATCTCTCTAGAGCAGGTCTCGGCTCTGTCCCCAGCCTGGTGCATCGCCCCGTGGATGCGCTGCTGATGTTTTCCGCTTCGGGATTCGCAGGGCATTTTCATTAACGCTCTGAAAAAAAACAACCCCAAAAATCCCTCAAGATCCTCCTCCCGCCCCCCCACCGCCATAATAAACCCCAAAGAGCGGTGGGTGGAAGAGTAACACGCTAATGACTTTTGCTCAAATCGTTTCCATCTTGATCACATTTTCATAATTAGCGCCATCAGCCGCAAATCTTTCCACCCTTGGGCATCTGCCGCAGCCAGGCTTCCCGAGCGAATGTGGATTCCACTTATTAGGGAGGGGAACACTCACAGGTCCGTCATTAATGGTCCTTCTTTCCAATAAAATGAACCCGACCCCCACGGAAATATCAAAGAGCCGAAACTCCCTCGCCTTTCTTGGTACAGCCTTGAGTAGCGGGGCAGCCTGAAGTTGTTTCTCTCTCCTCAGACATCCCTACAATAAAACATAAACCCAACTCTTGTATATTTTAAGCTCGTCTGGTGACCATTTTTACAAACAAGGAAAAAAAAGGGGGGGGAGTTGGGTCCTTTTGATGTGGTCTGATTCTAACAGGAGCCGCGACGTCGGATGTGGTCTACCGATTCTTTCTGGAAATATTTTTAATTATGCCCCCAGAGCTCCCTGTAGCCCCGAAGTAATAATCAGAGAGAGGTTCGAGTCTGTCACTTCACGTGGAGGAGGAGAAGAGGCTCCAGACCGTACCTAACTAAATCAGAATTGCTGATTCTGATCATGATCTTCTAATTGGCTGGAAGTGCGTGATTTTAAACGGAACGCGGGAGGGATCTGCCCTTCTTTGGCTAAAGGAGTATTTTTGAAGGCTTCTCTCAGTTTAGAAGTGTTAAACCCAGCGTTTCTCCTGCAAAGCCATTGGGTAAAAGCGAGTACTGGAGACAGAGAGAGGTTTTTATCCTTGCAAGCACGTGAAGCTCTCGTATTCTGAACTAATTACCCCCCGAGAAGGAGAAAAAAATTATATATATATTCAAATATAGACGTCTAAGATCTTTATGGAGATATAATTTTTATTAATTATTACTTAAGGGAAAAAAAAAAAGGAAAAACCTTGAAAGAGGCAGCTTTAACATGTAATAAACTCCACAAACACCCATCTCGCAGCGATGATGGGGCTGCGAATCAGGATGTGCTGCTCCTCCGCACCCGGCGCTGATTTACGAGCGGCCCCGTTACTCGGAGGAGAAGGAAGTCACAATTTGTAGAGCAATAAATACCGAGGCGGTGGGTGGAGCCCGCAGCAGGGAAAAAAAAAAAAAAAAAAAAAAAAAAAAAAAAAAAAAAAAAAAAAAAAAGTCGCTCTCCCTTCTCCAATTAAAAATCCATCCCAGCAGCTCGGCTGCGGAGCGTGGGAAGGTCCCAAAGAAAACAGGCGCGATGCTGATGAGGTGTTTGTTTGCGATGTGCTAATGGCATCCTCCTCGCTCCCTGCTCCGTCCCCTCACACCTGCTGGCACCGGGAAGAGCCCCCAAAATCCAATTGATTTCACTCGGTTATGTTTTGTTTTCTTTGTGCTGTCCTGGCGGGGTTGTTCTGCACCCCGCGAGCAAAATAATCTTGTTTAAATGACTTTCCAGACCACACAGCAGCACGTTACCCTGTCCTATAGGGGCAGGAAATGCTGGTTATTGTGTTGGACACACCCCAAAAAGCAGGATGGAGGAGGAAAAGCTCCAGGGAGGAAATTCGTAGCTTCTGAGCTTCAGGTTGCTTTTTCAGGTGGGAAAAAGGAGATAGAGGTGATTTCCAATGAAAGCTCATAGAAAGAAAAGCAGAGCACATAAAAGGCATTATTTTTTTCCTCTCTATCCACCCACATGAAAGGTTTCACACTTTTATAGAAACTTTTTGCAGTTTATGAACAAGGAATCTTTTTATGATACAGCTGATTCTGTTCATATCATGTGAGCTACTGCTGTATTGCCCTTCAGACATTAAATTACAAGTTTTAATCTTCTGTATTTTGGTTAAAATATTATATAATTGAGATCTGTTGTTGTTGTTATTATTGTTGTTGCCATTATTAATATTTCAAGAGGCAAGTGCCTAGATTCCTTACTCCTACCAAATTCCTACCAAAGTTGGCGAGAATTTCTCTGTCTGAGGACTGAGGGATTAATCCTTCATTCAGAATCCATGGAATTCACTAAGAGCCTTTTCTTTAATGCCAGTGAATTTGGATCAGGCCCAATCTTACTACTAAAAAAATGATTCTCTGTTGTGCCCTGATAACCTCTTAATGGTTTACTGGATGAAAATATTCAAAACAATGAATGCAGCAACATTAAAGGAAAAAAACTTTTTTTTTTTTTACCCTCTGTTGGTTACTCCTTTCCAACACAAGGCACAAAGGGAACAGCAGAAGAAATGTAACAGAATAAAATGTGTGATGTGAGGTTTAGATGGCTGTCACGTGGCAGGCTCAAAGCAGGCCACAATGGGGATATTCAGACTTGTAAACTGCAGCCACAAAAACAACCAAACATGAGAGAAGAAGAGGAGAAAGGGAGGGCAAAAACAATAGAAATATAAATTGGTGATAGCCTGGACACTGTGCTTCACACCTTTGATACCTCAATCTTCACTTGGTAGCCTGAGCTCTTGGAAAAACTTTGCTCCCTTTTTTTTTTTTT
>VWYP01026621.1:77426-99152 GCA_013400435.1 Pycnonotus jocosus
TGGTTGCTTTAGAGAAATCTAAATAAGGGATAAAACCTAGAAGTGGCTACCACAGGAAAATCTAGACCAGGGATAAAACCTGGAAGTGGCTGCCACAGGGAAACGCCACCTTTATCCCCTGGGGGAGAGAACACCCATGCCAGGAATGGCCCACTCCACTCTGGAGATCTGTTGCATTTAAAGTTTTCTGGCAAGACCCTTCAGATCAAAGTTTGCATCGTATGCCTGGGGTTTTCCCAAAAATCCCATCCATGGTTGTATGTTGTCCTAAGAAGTTCCTCCTGTCTCAAGGGATAAGGAATAGTGCCAAGGAATCAGGAGAAATACAGGCAAGGAAAGGGGTTTTTTGGTTATTTTCAAACTTAAAAAAAGCTGATGTAGAGAACGACAGGAACACCTTGGATGAATTCCAGCAGAATTCCTCTTTTCCAGCAAAATTTCCTCTTCACAGGGGAAGATGTGAGGCTTTGTCACAGGGGAATGACCCCAGGTGTGTTCCTGGACCACACAAACCAAGGTGCCACAGAGGAATGGTGAAAGGTGCAATGCAAAGAGAAAACGAGCTAGAAGGATCTTTCCTTCTTGTGCTCCCTGCATTTATCTACCAGAGCCTGGGTGGGGAATGAAATGGAGCCATGAGTAACTCCTGAGGGTCCTTGGTACAAAAAATGTGAGTTTCTCTCTGGAGCTGGTGTCCCTTTGCTTACAGAGTTCCACACAGTGGCCATGGCCTCGCTGTTCCCTGTGTGGGGCAGGTGGGAGCATCCAGGACATGCCTGGAGAGGTTTGGGATGGAATCACTGTTATTTCCCTCCCCTCCAGAAGGTTTGGAAAGGAGGAGTACGTGGGACCAGCTCTGGGGCTTGGCCAAGCCAGCAGAAAAGTGGCCTCCACTTGATACAGATTTAATCTCATAGGGGGATTAAAAATCTCTGTTGCTAGACCTGCAACTCCATAGAGGAAATAAGCTGCTGAGAAAAAAAAAAAGAAAAAAACCCAACAACCCAAAACACGTATTACCTTTCTTCATCATTTTTTTCCTGTTTTGTGAAAGCAGGAATTCCTACAACTTAAATCCTCAAAACCAGGCAAGCCAAGAAGGAGGAATTCCTCTGCCCTGTGCTGCCACTGCCTCCCCACATCAGCAGGAGTGGCCTCAGTTCCTCTGCTGCTCTCCTGCAGCACTTAACAATTTTTTTTTTCATAGCAGTTCCATTAATTAGGGCACTAATCAACTGATTAACACTGAGTTCTGGATATCCTGTACCTAGGACAGGGCATCTAAGAGAACATGAGGTAGATAAGACAGTTTGGTTCTCTTGTTTCAACCCAATTTCAACCCAGCCTGAGCTGCTGGAACTGCAGGTGTATTTTTTTTTTTCACCTGTAACACAACGAGGGAGTTTCAATAATTGAATAGTGGTTTATCTTGTGCACCCTCTAATCTGAGACAGTCCTCTGCAATTTCCCCCATCCTCAGAAAAATATCACCCAAGTGGTGACCCAAATTAGCAAAATTATCTGAAATAAGTGAAATGTGCCTGAAACAGCTCAGAAGGAAGGTGCAGATGCAAATTGTGACAGGTGACAACACAGAGATGGCCTGAGGGCTGTGACAAAGCTGCTGCTGCAAAGCCACAGGGGAAGGGCTCTACACCCATCCTCTCTCCTGGCAGCCTCTGCTTTAAATTAGAGATTTTTAGCCCTGACAGAGCATTTTCCCACCGAACAGGGCCTTGTGGTGGCAAAGGGATGTGGTGGCACGATCAATAGGAGAGGTCAGAGCATTTTTTTCTTCCTGGGGGTTGCCTGCACAGCTGCAGCACTGCTGGGAGCTGTGACCCAGATCCCTGTGGTGGATCTCTCTGTCCTTGGAATTGAGTAACACAAGCTCATAAACTCAGGTCAGCAGAACTGAGATCTAATGATCAATTTTTTTTTTTTTAATGTCTCTAAGCCTCATTGGCACATCTGACTCCTCCTTTACTGTTTTCTTTCAGGTATTTTTCTCACTGGGAAATGAAATCTGCTTCCTCTCCTCTAGCTGGGATGGCTGACAGGTAAGTAAAGTTGATTTTTCTGGGGGAAAAAATAAAAATAAAATCAGAAACTCCCAGGATAGATGAGTTACATCCTATAGATGTGGCATCTTAGACAGCTTTACTGAGGCCTTTTTTTTTTTTTTCTCTTCTTTTTTTTTTTGTAGGTTTGTACAAAGCAGAGTTTTTCCTGTGGCTCATTTAAAAAGAATTGATGCACCTTGCAGGATCCATTCTTGAGTGAGTTACAGGAGGCAGGAGGCAGGTAAGGACTTATTTGTGTCTTTATTTGTGAGCATTGCTCTCTCCAAAGGGTGCTTGTTGCCACAAATCTCTGCTTGGTAATCCAGTCATTTGCCTTAATAGACCACCTCAAAAAAAAAAAACCAAAACCAAACAAACAAACAAACAAAATTAAACAAACAAACAAACCCACAAAATTTTTTTTTAAAAACCCCCAAAAACCCAAAAACCAACAATCAAACAGACAAACAAACAAACCAAAAAAAAAAAAAAAAAAAAAGAAAAAAAAGGTCTGTGGAAACTTTCAAGTTTATTTTCTTTTCTGAAATCGCTTTTCCTCTGATTTTAACACTTAACCACTAAACCCTCTCACCAATTGAAGCTCCTATCCCAGGAATATTTTCCTCTCCTGCTCCATTCTGATGTTTTATTGTATGAAAAAGGGTGAATTGGAATGTGAAGGTGGCAGATCCCTCACTTTAGGGATCCAGGGCACCATCACCTGTTTGTCTCAGGAGCACCTTGTCCATTCCTTTGTGAAAAATGATCCTGGGGTCCTGCTCCAGCTATATTTGAGTGCAACTCAGATCCTTTTTGTTCCCTAAAAACTGATATCTGTATCAGACCTCAGCAGGGGAATCTTGGATTGTTTTTATGAGATATTTGATAATTTTGGTTCACAGGGCTCCTTTGAAATAAATCAGTGAACTTCTTGTCAGACAAAAGTCTGGACTGAAAGAACAATGGGGTTTATAATCACCCAAATTTTAGGGAAGCAGAACTCAAACGGTTATAGAGAATTATTTGCTTTTGTCTGAAATTTTGAGGTTTCAAATGTATGATTTTTTTTTTTTCATTCAGGTCACTCACTAAAAGCTATTCTCTGCCCAGAAAGAAGGACACCCACCTCTGAGCAGACACACAGACACAGGCACACCTGCAGTCCCTACCCCTGTGCAATGCCTGAACTTGCAACCTCTTTGTCGTGGAAATAATCTTTATTCACGTGAGCAACTATTCAGGCAATGGGGAATTACTCACACGAGTAAAACTTTTGCAGAATCAGGTCCTGGATCTAACAACAGCATTTTAATTACAGACAATCCCCGAGCAATGTGTACAAAAGAGGGTTTTTTTCCTGGACAATAACAAAGGTTATTAGCCTGTTCTTTTTTTTCCCCCCCCTTCTTGCTCTTTGGTTTGAAAGGAGGCACCAATAATCCAAACCAAATAAAACTGACCTTTGAACCTTTTTTGCTGTACTTTTTCTCATGCCATGATTTCTTTAGCCTGTTAGTGATCTGAAGGCTCGTTCTGGGCTGCAGCCACTTTCCCAGACAGGACTGCCTTTCGTCCCCTGACAAATCACTGCTGAGCCCCTTTTGTCCTGCTCCCCTTTGATCTCACCTGCCTGTCAGGCAGAAAAGAACTCCCGTACAGTCAGAATGCACTGCAAACAAATTGGCAACCATTCCGTTCCTGTGCACCGTTTTCAGCAGAGATCAAGACACAGATAGGGAGTTTTTAACCCTTTTCTCGACCCGCAGGGTTTGGGAGGGAATGCTCGGTTAGGGTGGGTTGGTAAGATAATTGATTAAGGAATGGGAGGATTAATAAAAACAGCAAAGAAAAGCCCACAAACCTCTCTAGATCTGAACTGCATGACGTGTTCTCTCTCAAATACAAAGGAGTTATTGCACAGTGGGCAGTGCTGTGCTCAGATAGAAGCTCTGTGGAAGATCGATTCCCTTTAATTGGACAGCTGCTTAAGCATAAACTAAAGAAACATAATAGGTGTTCTCCAACGTGAATGAAATTAATCCTATTGTAAATAACACTGGAGTATTTAAGGGGATATCTGAATCCTTCCCAATACCCAAATTTAGCCATAGGTGAGTTTCTTTTCCAGTTTAATCTCTGAAACCTTTCCAATATCCAAATTTATCATAGGTGAGTTTCTTTCCCAGTTTAATCTCTGATCCTTTCCAATATCCAAATTTAGCTATAGGTGAGTTTCTTTCCCAGTTTAATCTCAGTCACTTTTAATGTTTAATTTTTTTAAAAAAACATTTTACGGTTCTTCACCTCATAAAGTTTAGCAAAGGCACTGTGCAGCAATTGCCAATGACTCTGTGCATTTCACTCTGTGATATTGGAGGAACACAGTCCCTGAGCTTGGATTTGCAGGATCATAGGTGTATTCCAGCTGTTTATTTGTCATTTATCATTTATCCTCTCCCATTTGCCAGCCTGCTTCCACAGCAGCAGCCCTGTTTACCCAAAAGGCAGCTTTTTTATCAAAATACCTCTCCACCTTTATTTTAGCCTAGCAGTTGTACTCAGAGAAAAGAAATTTAACGCATCACTCTCATCTATTTAAAATGATTGGAAGAAAAAATATAAACTTTTGGAGAAAGCAAAGCTACACCAGTGATGAAAAGGAGGAAGAGAATTCAAACCTGTTGTCAAACATACACATTAATGAAACAGTGGCATGGTGCACAAAAATTATTTAAACTACATTTTATAGCTGAAAGTTCAACATTTCTCTTTTCCTGCCACACACCTGACACAAACAGCAGTGATTGTTTTATTGATATCAATACATCCCCTCGTATTTGTTTGGTTTAGAGTGTATAAATTTTTCTTTCAAGTGTTACTCTGCTGATTCCTCCACAAGAAGAGAATCCTTTATTTGGCAGAAAAATAATCCTCTGACATTAAAAGGAAAGAAGCTGTTTAAGAACTGGTTATAAATGTTAAAAGAAAACTGTTACCAAATCTCAGTTTTGCTTCATGGTGCTGATGTCCTGATAATGTTTAAATATACTGACTCATGAGGTACAAATGCTGTTAAAATGTAAAAATGTTGTTGCTTCGTGACAGTGAAGAATTGGATTTTTTTTTTTAAATTGACCTAAGTACAGCTTCATGTCCAGAAATCTCAGTCTCTGAAACATGAGAGCAGAATCTCAGTATCAGCTAAATTTTGCTGGATGGGAAGGAATCATTGTCCTGTTTTCATGTGGCATGGAATGATGGAATCATGGAATGGTTTGAGTTGGAAGGGACATTGAAATCCATCCATTCCCTTTCCACGGGCAGGGACACCTTCCACTAAACCAGAGCTTCATCCAGCCTGGCCTTGAACAATTCCAGGGGTGGAACATTCCCAGGAGAATGTCCTTCAATTCCCTTCAACATATAAAAAAGGCCAGTCATGGTGGAGAGGCTGAACCCTCTCTTGTGACCCCATCCTTGGAAAATGGACAGGATTCTCTATTCTCATTCCCAAACAAGGTCAGGATCTTCTTCAGAAGGATTGAACCTCACCTTCTTCAAGGTCTTCCTCAAGGACATTTCATCACCACCCTTTTTTTTGGTGGTGCCCTGTGTCTCCTAACCTGCACTCAGCATTCCAGAAAAATCCTCGAGGTTCCTCTTCCATTTGTGCCAAGCACAATTGTGTCCCACCAGCTGTTCAGCAATTAATCCTAAAATGCATCATTTTTAACAGGGAATTCTCTGTAAGGGAAATCAGTAAGTTTGGATTAGGGTCGTTTTTTGTGGAATTTCATGGGGATCCTGATTGTGGCTGGGCCAGATCATCTAAGCCAGCTCTGAGAAGGATTAGACCTAATAAATGTGTGGTGCACGTGGTGATGCTGCTGCTGTTACCCCAAGCTGAGCTGCACTGCTGCAGGTTCATTTGCAGGGGAGATGGTAACCAAAATTCTGTAAAGACAACAATCTATGCACAAACTGGGAATAAAAATTCCAGGGAGATGTTGCCTAAAGTTGCCAGGGAGAAACTTCTTCACCGTCATTTCTCCAGGTATCTTCATGGCTACCACTGACCTTTCTGTTTTAGCCAGGATAAATCAGAGTTTTTCTTGCAGCATTCTTTTGTTCTTATAAAGGGAAAATGCAGATCATGTTTGACCCAATGTGTGCAAAAGTCAGCTCCAAGTTACCTTTCCTGTCAATTGTTTTGACTGACATTCTCCCCTATGTAACTCTACACATAGCTTTCAAACTAGGTTTGAAAACCCTTCTGTCTTTTTTTTTTTAACCTGTTCCCATCAGCTATTTAAGGTGCACTCACTTTTTCTTCTTCTTCTTCTTTTCTTTTTTTTTTTTTTGAGCCTGATTATTTATAATTAGCATTTTTCTGCCCACATGCAATTGTGCTCCGAACTCTTTCACATTGGGTTAATTCGCTGACTTTAAGATCTATTAATTGACATCCAGAAGAAAAACAAAAGTAAACATGTCTTTAAAGGACGGCATGAATGGTTGAATCAAGATTAGGCCCCCGCTCTCGTTAGCCCCTGATTTTCAGGGGAGGCTGCAGTCTTCAAAAATCAATTGTCTTCAAAGCTCCAAAAAAAAAGCAAAGGAATGAGCAGGGGTCAGACTCAAGAGCATCCCTTGTGCGCCGCAGTTAACATTACCTAAGTACTTTAAACGATCACTAATTAGTGCTTTCAGCGGCCTCTCCGAGGGCCACGGGGCTGAAATATCTTATTTGGGAATAAAGAATTGTGTCAGGAGGGCTGGGGCAGCTCTCTGGAGGGGAGAGGGCAGCAGGATCAGCCTGTGGGCAGAGAGAGCTCCTGGAGGAGCGCCTGAGCCATCCCTGGTGGCCTCTGCCATCGATGGGGTGGCTCCTTTCTGGACATGGCACTGCTCTTCCTTGCTGAATTCCATGTTTAACATCCCTGTCTGCCTTCCATCGGGAGCAGGGATGCTCCTCTGTAGGGATTTAGGGATCTGGGCAGTGAATAAAAGCATCGGCGCTGAGTGTGTCGGAGGCGACGTGGAAAAATCCTCACGGTGTTCTTCAAAATAACAGCAAAACCACGGGGAAATTTGTGTATCCCAGCTGAGTTGAATTCAGTAGAGTTAGAGTTTGCTGCCCACAACTGCGTTTAAATGGAACAGGAGTATCTAAAGGAGCACAAAATTATTATTATTATTATTATTATTATTATTATTATTAAATACTGCCGGATCCTTGGATAATTTCCATCACACACACTCAAAATTATCCTCAGATGGACAGGTAAGGATTTGACACGTAATTTAATTCACAGATACCAAGCATCCTCGATGCAAGTATCATAAATAACTTGCAAATGAATGCAGTGAAATGTGGGAATGATGAGTGTACACAAAGACAGGGATCCACCAGAGCAAATCTGCATTGAGTACCATTTATTAAAGCAGTGCTTCATTGCCACTCTGCTCTTCGAAAAACATCAAACATTTACAGTTTATTCATTACTGTATTCATTATTCATGTAAAGAAAGATTAAGATACTTAGCAGGAAGTCAGCAGAGATGGGCAAAACTTTGGCTTGGATCTTAGACTGGAGTTTACTGCCTTGTACAAATTAAATTTCCTTTTCTGGCAGCTATCACGGAATCAATTATGAACCACTAAATCCAATTAGATTGAATCTGCTTGAGATCATGGAGTCCAACCTTTGGCTGATCCCCATCTTGACAACCAAACCAGGAGCCACATCCAGTCCTTCCTTGGACACCTCCCTCACATAAACTGCACTGAGCCTTGGAAAAATTCTCTGATTGTTAAAAATCAATCATCAGAAAAATAAAGTGAGACTGTCTCTGTTATAGAAAAGAGTAAAATCCCCTTTGTTCCATCAGAAGATAGTGCCTGAATTTACAAATTTAAAAAGAATTGGGAAGTTTTGAGGTTTTCAATCAAAAAATAAATTTTGTGAAGGCAAATTCATTTTGAAGGTGGAAACTCTGGATTCTCCATATCAACAACAAAAATTCTTGGAAAAAAAATCTGCATAATAACAACGAAAATTTTGTAAGTTCTACTATGGCTTCTTCATCTTTTCTTGATTCTGCCCAAATTTCACTTCTTGTGTTTTACGTCTTGTGTTCACATCTTGTGTTTAGCCACTTTTGTGGAAGAAATTCATTTTTATGTCTCAAAGCCAAATTAAAAAAACCTTCCTAATTGGTCTTGTCTGTCAGGAGTTTGTTTCAGATTCTAATGCTTAAACTGCAGCCATAAGAACACTGATTTCTGGTGTGTCCAGCACTGATTTTATGAGAAAAACAGGTTCAAAGATGCTGCCAGTCCATCCTAGAGCCAGTAAATAACTCCTGTCAGAATGACAATTTACAACAGAAAATGAATTCCATAGAAATGCCAACTTTAAGGTTAATATAAATTTTGATAACAAACTTTGGATTTCTCAGATTTGATGACATTACCCAGCCTTGGTACTTTCAAATACCAAGGAATTTTCAAATTTTCAAGGAATCATTTAGAAAAGTTGGTGGTTTTTTGTTTTTTTGTTTTTTTCTGGAGATTGTGGTTTTAGCACACCATTCTCACAGATGAACAGATGTTTGTCAGCCAGGTGCTCCTGACAGGGGTGCAGCTCTCAGAGCAGGGCTCAGCTCTCCAGTTACCACTGCAAACCCTTTATTATTGCCCCTAATTGAAACACCTCAATGTGCAGGGCAGGTTTGAAGCGTTTTTAGTGTGAGAGATCACAAAATGAGGAGATGCAGGCAATTGTTGAAATGTGTAATTTCCAAAGAGAGTCACACAAAGGCAGAGGGGAGTTGGCCTCAGTGGGGAAAGTCAAGGCTCAGCCTGAGGATGATCAATATTTTCTAAAAATTTTCTAAAAATTGAGCATCAGGAATGCTCAATTTGCATTCTTGCATCAATAATCACTTGGTTTGGAGATGGATAAAGTCCTCTGTGGTGCAATCCAATCAGCATCAATGTATTGAGGAATGAGGTGACCAGAAACTGAAAATAATTGGTAAGAACTTGAGAATAATTGACTTTTTTCATTGCTTTTTCAAGAAAGAAAGGATGGCATCACATAAAACCTTTGTCATTTTACACGTGCAAACAGCAGCACAGTTTGGATTGTCAGGGATTGATCCTTTAAGAAATATTCCTTTCCTAAGGCCTCCATTCCCACAGATTCCAGTGGGATCAAAATGCCTAAAGGTGTTCAGTGTCTCTGTGCCTTGTGGTCACTGCTGGCAGAGCCCACAGGTGGCACAAGGGAAAAATAAACCACAGGCTTGCACACTTTTACTGCATCCCTGTGGGAATTAACTGCTTGTGGGCCAACCTGAAATTTTATTTTTTTTTTTTTCCTTTTTTTTTTTTTTTTTCTGGAGAAATCCAACAGCCAGAGCTTTGAACTGACATCATGAGCTCTGAAGCATTTGTTCTTCTGCCTGTTGGACTCACACATCTTGTCTGTTAAAATTATTCTGAATAGATGTTTAACCTGCTTCACACTCATGCATTGAACAATCTGAAGTGTTGAAGCAGAGTCTTAACCTACAATCCATAAAAGGAATTATTTAGTAAAATATTTGTGGCATTTATTTGGTCTTGCTCTGCCCTTGTAGGGAACAGATTTCCACTCCAATTTTCTACATTTCCCAAGTATTTTGACAGCAGAGCAGAAGGAGAGCCAGGTTCTTCAAAGATCTCTCCACCACAAACATTTTCACAGAAGGATTTTAAAAATTCAGGTGAATGTCACTGTGCACACAGCACAGGCTGAGGTAGCAGCCCCGTTGCCCAAATGTGCTCTTTAGAGTTTTAATTCACCAGGAAAACCCTCTCAGAGAAATTAAATAGTACTCCTGGGAAAGGATCCCTCTTTCAGCAGGTTTTTCTGGGGACTTTCAGGGCCATTAACAAGCCCAATACACTGCATTACCTTTCCAGTCACTTCTGTTTCCCTTTGTTGTGATACCTACTTAAAATATCAAAGCTGTGAGAAGTTCAATGAGATATTGAAAAGTGAGTAACACAGGTTTTATATGACAATCCCAAATCCCTCCCTCTGTCTTTTTTTTTTTTTTTTTTTTAAAGTTCTTTGCCAAGCATCACCAGATGAAAAAGAAATAAAAAGTCTGTGGGTGGGACACGAAGGACTGACAAGGTAAAGCCAGATCAAAAAGAAGCCTCCAATAATAAATCAAAGAGGCTAAACAAAGGGCAGGACAGAAAAGAAAAAAAAAGAAATAATAAAAAAAAAAAGAAGTATTTTGAATCCTGTAACCTGGATGTAAACTGTCCTAATTCAGCATTATTTAGCAAACATAAGATTGATTCTTGGGCATTCTAACCTGGGCAAGGGGGAGCGGTGAAAATCTTCTATTTTTCATCAATAACCTGCCCACATGGTTTAAAATAAATATTCTTTGAGCACACTTATCAAATCAGACATCCACTCTGGTGTTTTAACAACAAAACATTTTTTTTACCTGACACTTTAAGGTGGACTTGATAACCCTTAATACTTGACTGCTCCATAATCTTTTCTTGTTTTGTGAAGTGCCTCTAGGAGAGCAACCTAGACCTGTCTTTGATGTGGGTTTGTCCTTTATGTACTGCAGCTCCTGAACACTTTGATAAATTAATCTCACCAATAGAACAGCACTGGTAACTCACACTTTGATGCCTGCTGCTGGGGGAACTGATGGAGGTTCAGGGGGACAGGAGACATCCTCACTTACATGATTTTGCACATCCAGGTGAGAGGGGGTCTGTGTGTGCTGGAGGATCAATTTTTTCCACAACAAGTTCCATTTACTTGTACAGTATTCACAGTAAATTCCATTTACTTGTACAGTATCCACAACAAATTCCATTTACCTGTGCAGTATCTACAACAAATTCCATTTACCTGTGGAGTATTCACAATAAATTCCATTTATTTGCACAGCATCCACAATAAATTCCATTTACTTGCACAGTGCTGTTTCCTGCACCTCTCCATCTGTGCATTCAGTTTTTAGAAACAGTGAGATTATAAAACATATGTGAATGTGCAGGATTGCACATAAAAACCAGGCATGAATAAGTGAATATAAATGATGGTCCATTTGTGAATTAGTGAATATAAATGAAGGTCTGCTCCACCAGCCCTCAGGGGGGTTGCTGCTGCCCCTCTCCCTGCAATATTTCAATATTTCAAGGGGAGCTGTTCACTCTAAACTGACACACTTCAGGTCAATCCTGCATTTAACTCCCCAAAAATGAGCTCAAATTCACATTGCATACAGCACACAGGCAGACTGTGAGGTGTGAAACCACTGGCCTGAATCAGAAGTTGAATTTCTGGCATCCTCTGGGCTGTATTTATTTGAATTACATCAAATTACAAATTTAAAAAGAGGCAGGGTGTCTATACCCACAGCAAGTGCCAAATGGGGCATCCTTGGTTCTGTACTCATGACTTTTGTGCCAAATTTAAATATACAGAGAAGGATCAGTCCCTAATCAAGGATGCTTCTCCCTACCACTCTGCACACAAAATCAAATTAATTGGTGCCATCATCTTTCTTAAATTCAATCTGCATTAATGATTTCTCTTACCAGCACATGGATCATGGGTGTGGAGATTTTGGAGGGATGTGTTGCATTAATCTATCTGATAATTCAGAATCCATCCATAACAGCATACAGCAATTAAGGAAGGTGTGTCCAAAATTTAGAATTGATGATTAAATTGATGATTCGTGGGGATTCCATCAGCCCATGATCAGCAGTGCTCAGACAGGACCTTGGGGTTGCAGGCCAAGGAAAGGACACAAGAACCAGGGCTTTGAACAATTAAACCACAGAGAAAAGGTGGAAAATGTTCAAAAAAATGTGAACACAAATGGGAGTGTGAAAAGCTTGGCCTAAAGATACCCTGATGTTTATTTACTCTCAGAGAAGAAGGGAACAGAGAAGAAAAAAGAGAAGAAAAAAAGGTATTTCTTGTAATGCTTAATTAGTAAAAGTGGTGGTCATATTAAACAGTGAATTAAGGGTGATTTCTGTTTGCTTTGGCTTTAGTCTCTATGCAGCTGTAGGTATATAGATTACTATTTAGATATTATTTTTTATTATTATCAATTATTATTTAGATAAAATTATTATTTAGGTAAATTAGCGAAGAAAAGGATATTCTGGTGTGATCACCTATTCAGAAGACTGAAAAATGCCATAGAAACATGCCATCAGCAGAGAAAAAAAAAAAAGAGCCCCAAAAAAGAACATTTGAAAGTATATCCTTTATTCTTTATTTATTTATTTATCTACATTTTCCATATAGGAAAAAAATAAAATAAGAAGAAATTATTAGATTGAGGCCTGATTTATGTCTTAATTTATGATGACAGCCCCAAAGCTGATTAATCCAGTTCTGGCTTCAGGCACAGTTTGCATCCATGGCAAACATATCCTGGGATGTGGTGTCTGATACACTCTGGAGCTGTCTGTGGGCTCCTGCCTCCCACCTTTACACCCTTCAGCCCCAGAGTTGTCATCTTTACTCTTCTCAGAAGGGCTGGAGAGAAATAAATAGAGTTTGTGATTAAATACAATTCTGAAATTCTCTCAGGAAGAGAAGCACTTGGCTTTTCTGTGTTCTGTTGTGGTGTAATGTGATATAAAACAAGTCTGGAGTGGCTCCCAACCAAAACTCGGCCAGAAATCCCTCCAGCTGCAGCTGCTGGTCATTAAATCACAAAAAATCTGCTCAAGGAGCCTTGTGTCAAACTGCAGGAGGACCTGGAGGAAGATATTCACCAAGAAACCCCCTGGAACAGGGTCTGTGTGCAGCCTCTCTGTACCTCTGGATACAGAACTCTTTTGGTTTCAACAAAATTGTGAAGAGGATCCACATGCTTGTGTATTTGAGAGAGAGACAGAAGGGGTGAGCTGCTATTATTTTAGCTGAGCTGCTCAGAAAAAAATACTAAAAATAAGAATTCTAAGAAAAAAACGAGGAAGAAAATTGAAACTCCACAAATTTTTGTTATTTTACATTGAAATCCCCTGGAATAGGGGGTGTGTGCAGCCTCTCTGTACCTCTGGATATAAAACTCTTTTGGTTTCAATAAACCACCATAAAATTGTGAAGAGGATCTATATCTACATGAATGTGTATTTGAGAGAGAGACAGAAGGGGTGAGCTGCTATTATTTTAGCAGAGCTGCTCAGAAAAAAAATTATTAAAAATAAGAATACAAAAAAAAAACAAAAAAACAANCCTGAGGAAGAAAATTGAGACTCCACAAATTTTTTATTTTACAGCTAAGGTTTCTGCAGATGAAGCAGGCTGTTTTTCTCAAACATTGATTTTTTTGTTGTTGTTGTATTTTAGAACAAGTGGGCAAAATAAAATTGCAGATATCATTGCTTTCAATTTCAGACAGAGTAATTTTGAGCATACTATTCCTGTGGGTGTGGTTTTCACTTTAGCCAGCATTTTTTCCTGAGATACTGAAAACTTTTTGATGGAAAAGACAAATCTGCAGAGAGTCCAGCACCATTTTTAACAATCATCTGTAAGATCCAAAAAAATATTTTGTTCAGATTCAAAGATGTTTTCACCAGGCCTCTCTTCCTGAATACAGAATTCAACTTTTCAAGGCCTGAGAGCTTGTTCAAACACGTTTTGGGCACGGGGATTTTGTGATTTTCGGGAAATGATTTTGAAACTGAGAACAGCACATGATTTTTCCTGATGGAGAAAAAAATCATAAATATTCAGTGTCCTTTTTGATCATGGAATTACGGGATGTTTTGGCCAGAAAGGGACCTTCAGGATCTGCTCTGTGCAGGAATGAGGGCACCTGCAAAGAGCAGCTTTGGTCCCTCTCCAGAGGCACCGAATTTTCCTTTCCAGCTCCAGAGCCATTATTTTTTTAGCAGGTGCACACTGCTAATATTAATCTCCCTCACAAGGATGTTTGCTAGACTCAGTTAATTAATTTGGAGATGATTAGAAAGCGCTCCTTAACTCATTACAATCCCTGTCATCGCCTGCAAGATTTTCGCCACCGGCTTCGACAGGGAGACAAAAATATTCTGGGTTTTGTGCAACAAAAGCCAAAAATCGCTTCTTTAACGTCACCCAAAGAGTGGAGCAGGAGCAGGACAACCCCAAGAGCCCTCAGAGATGTCACAATATCCATCTGCCATCCCTGACCTCCCACTGCTGCCAGCAGAATGCCCCAGCAGAGGCTGTTTGCTCTCCTGCAGATCAAAGGGAGGCCACAAAAGAGATGCCCCCCAAAAGGTGGCTCTCTGCAGAAGGCAGAGCTCTTGTTTCCCCGTCCCATCAGCAGATTCCTTTGGCCCTGACAAGCCCTGGGTGCTGCTCACTCAGCCCCAGCCCCATCATCAGTCTTGTGGGACAGGGTGCCTGCCTCTTCCCGGGCTGCTCTGCCACAAAGGATGCTGGCTGCGGTACAGAGCGGGGGAATTCCTCACATGCCTTCCCGTTTTCATGGGCTGCTGGCAGCCAAGAAGGGAGAGAAAAGAAAAGAAAAAAAAAGAAAAAAAAAAGAAAAAGAAAAAGAAAAAGAAAAAAGAAAAGGGCGCTCTTCAGCATTCAGACAGATATTTCTTTGGGTTTTTTTTTTTTCCCTTTTAATTGCCTGGAGTGGCTCCACATTGTGCTGGGGGCTCTGGGGGAACACTGGGTCCAAGGAGAGCAGCTCCTGGGCATCCCTGGGATGCAGAACAGGGAAAATCCCCCCATGGAGCAGAAGCTGCTCACCCCCACCAACACTGCCAGCCTTGGGGTGAGCCCCAGCACCACGGCCTCACCTTGGGAATCCTTGGGTTGGTGGAAATCGGACATTTCAGCAACCTGTGCTGGCTGAGGGTCTTTCCCTGGGCCTCTGTTCCTTATCCAAGGTCTCTTCCTTAAGGATTTTGCTGAATTCCAAATCCCCACTGCAGTTTGCTCACTAAAATTCCCAGTACAGTCCCAGTTACCCAAACCAGTCCCCTCCCTGTGCTCTGCAGGGATATTGGGATGTGCTGCACGAAGCTGTTTGATCCAACCCAGGAGCAGTTTATGCTTTTTGGGGATTGCAACATCCCTGTCCCCAGAGAATCTGATTTAACCCTTGAGAGAAGGCAGAAGGTGTGAGAAGCAGCACTTTTTATCTCTATTCAAAGGACACTCACCAGCAAAGTTGTTACTTTTAAAATTATGTTGTGGAGCAAAGCTATGGAACAGCTCAGCTGATGTATTTTAAAAGAGTGCTTTTCCACCAGAATTTAATGAGAATGTCTTTAAATACCTTTGAGGCAACCTTTGCTTGGAAAGCTTTATAGGAACACTTGGACATGATTGTGTAAGAGCCATTTCAGGAGAGTGGATTAAATACATCCACTGCTCATTAGGGACCAGCTCTGAACATCCTACAGATTGGGATCTTTCTCCCAAAACAGTAACCAATAAAAACATGTCCACTACTCAAATAAGCAAAAGCCTATTTGCTGAAAACTGGGGTGAAAGCCTATTTTTTTAAAATCACGTAACAATTTCAGTTTTCTGTGGTTATCCTGTGGAATCTGTGAAGAAATTAAAACAGCAGATTTTGCATTGTAAGATAATAAAGATCAAGATAACATCAAGATAATGCTTTGGGTTCTGGGAGTCACAGGGGTTTCAAGTCTAACACCTCCACCTCTGTCATCCTGAGTGTCAGCTGCCAATTTTATGTCAGTGGTGATCTTCTCTGCTGGAAAAGTTGTAGCAGAATAAAAGGGAAGAAGAGGAATGAATGGAAATTTGCCCTATGGATGGAGAGAGGTGTGAGACTGTTGTCAGAAAGTAAAAATGCAGCAAAACCAAAAGCAATGAAGTATTGCAAATAGTGTAAAACTTCAAGAAAAGTGCTTGCAAATCTAGGTTGGCCAAAATATCTGGGGTTTGTTTTTTTTTTTAAGATTATTACCTCAGTCCAGTCTTAAACAAGACTGAGGAGCTTGAAACGAGAAGGACAAATGAAACAAGCGAAAATGGGAGATGTTCAGATACACAAACAAGAGCCATAAAAGTGACAGAGAGAGCGTGGAAGGGCCACAAGGAACCAGAGAGGGTGAAATCCTGCAGGATCCCAGCAGCCCTGCAGTTCAGGGCTCTCAGTGAGGGTTCCTATTCGTGCTCTGCCTGTAACTCTGATATTTGCAAAGCACTTTTCACCCAGGGAATCTGCCAGGGCCTCACACACTGGTGCCAAAGCCACCCCATCTGCCAGGGGGCTGAGACAGCTCTGGAATTCTGCTAAAAGCAAATGCTGTCGAATGTTCTACTTTTTAAGCATAAATATCAAAGAGAAGGGGGAAAAAAAGGGAGTTGGAGAGGAGGGAGAGGAGAGTCAATCGCTTTTGCAGAAGCTGCAGTTTCTTTCAAAAAACCTGTCATTGGCATCTTTCCCCCAGAAAAACATTTTTGTCATGCACATCAGCGTATGACTCCCCAGAAGATCGATCTAGGGAGGGAGGCAAGCCCACAATCATCGTGTGACGGATTTTCAGATGGTGTTCTCATCAATCACGCTGATAATGAGGTGGCAAATTGCTGTCTTATGGCAAAACTGAAAAGACAACTACCCCGGTAGGTGTCAATGAATATGTCAAAGGATTGTCCCACGGGGAGTCTCAGGAGGTTCTCAGAAACCTTTTTGTGAGGCCTGAATGCAGAATACTTTATTGATCACTAAAGAACTTGCACTGACATGCCATTTCCCCGTGACATTTGAACCACCAATTTCCTAACCCGTGGTGGGTACCTGCCTGGAAAACGCTTTGGGAGTTTTCTTTCACCTTTGGCTATGCTAAAAAAAAAAAAAATCTTGTTTTATTTTTAGCTCAGCCTTTCATCTTCTGAAACACCACAAAAGCAAAAATCTTACTAATTATAACCAAGCTAAACGTCTGAAAATGTTCAATGGCCAATAACCATTTTCAACCAGTCGGAATTATTCAGAATTAACTTGTTTAGATTATAATCTCAACTATTTTTTGTTTGGTTAGCATCTTATATATTGTATTCTGTTTTAGCAAAGCAAGCAGCCCTCTTGATGGAGTAACCATTTATTAATCTGCCGAGCAGGGTTATCAGCACAGTGACATTTTGAAGATAAAATGCTCCTTTTGTTCTCCATTTCCGAGGTCTCTTAGCATCTGAATTGGAGCCCAGAAAGCTCCTGCGGCTCAAGGCCATGCAGTGGTGAGCTGCCATCACTCCAGGTATTGAAAATGAGAGTGTGGATGGCACACAGGCTGCTCTGAAATTCTGCATTTTTCCCATTTCCAACCAATCGTGACCGTGCTCCTTTTCTCCCAGTTTTGTCAGAGTGCAAAACTATGGACACTCCTTTTCAGTGCTCAGGCAAAAAAGTGCAATAATAAAAATTTTATGCATTGTTTCAATTGCTCTTGGCTCAATTCTGAGCCAAATTTCACAATATTTTCTCCAAAATTTACATGGAACAACCTCCTTCCGAGAAAATTTGAAGTGAGTTTGGTTTAGACTCTCAGTTGTGGTAAGAAGTGATAATGTGAACAGGTGGATATTAAAAAAAATATTGAAAATACTTTGATAAAAATCTTCATTTAAAAAGAAAAAATATAATAAAAATTATTAAAAATAAAAAAGTAAAAAATAAAAACATCAATCCAAATAATAATAATATTTATTAATTCTCAGCATAAAGAGTGTATGCTGGGAAAACGCCACGCTTCAACAATAAATGTTTTAAGCCAAACATTTTAATTACATTAATTACATTTAGATGGTGCCAGGTACATTTCTTTGAGGTCAGTAATGCAGAATCCCACCTGGAATAAGTTTTGCAGTATCCATTTGGACTCGTGTGGCTGAAGAGAGCAGTGCTGAGGACACTGGTTGATAACCCATGGTAATTAAACGCTGTTATCACCTTTACACAAACTCTCAGTGTAAAACCTCACAGATTTCACACCTGCAGCTGCCTGGGGTTGGTGCCCCCACCCTGGGCAACATTCAGGTGTTCAAAACCACGTTTGGTTTGATGAAACTCAGCTTTTGCTCTGCCTGATCCAACAGGTGCAGGGCAGGTGGAAGAGCCAGAAGTGAATCTGCAATGAAGGACAGAGGCAGGGCAGAGCAGCCCCAGCGTTTGTCTGTGCACAGCCCACGCTCCACGGCTGCTGAACTCCTTCTGGAGATCAGAGGAGCCGTCAGTCTGATCCCACATGCATCCCCTGTCAGAAGGTGGCCCTGGAAGCCCGGGAAAAGCCATCCCAAAATGATGGTTTAGCAAAATGTCAGGAGCTAGCAAGAGGAACAATGTCCGGGATTGTTCCCGCTGCCGACCTCTGACATTCCATGAAACCATATCCTGGAGCAGGGCTCTTGCTCCAGCATTCTGAGCCGTGGGTTTCAAAGGGTCCAGGAGCCTTATCTAATCCCAGTGGGACTCGGTGGGAGGATTCCCACTGCCCCAGGGTAGTCCTGTAGGACTGCCAGGGGAGCAGCTGTGAAAGGAGCTCTGTTGTAGGAGCAGGGGCAAGGCCAGACCCCAAAGAGCTCATGGTGTGAGCAGACAAGACAAGCCCATGGGGAGGGAACAGAATAGCCCAGGAGCTGAATGGCATCCCATTATCCCGTGAGTAACTGAGCCATATCAGCCTTTGGTATCTTGGATCCCAATCTCCCAATTAATACAATCGGCAGCAGAGCCTTGAACTAGACCAATCCCCACTGCACCTTAATTGCAGATATTTATTTTCTTTTTTTAGGTTTGAATTTCCATTGTATTCGGGGCTCTGTTCATATTCCTTTAGATCCTTACCTGGATATTTAAGACATGAACAGGTGAGGGGCAGGTGTGTTTTCCTGAAGGACAGGGACCATCAAGGCCTGAGAAAGAACATCAGTGGCATCTGCCTTGGGATATGGAGTAGCTCTACACGTACAAAATCCCAAAGAAGTCTGCTGGGACAGGCCTGCCATGAGATTCTTCCACCATGGAACGGTGGGGAGGAGGAAGGCAAGGAGAATTTCAGCGGGCTGCCATCCTGAGCCTGCATTAAAGCCCCTTCAAATTCTCAGTCATGTTAAAAACTTGTGAGGGCTTTGATGCAGCCCACAGCTGCTGTTCACATCTTGGGATCAGCCCCTGCCCAGGGCTGCCCTGGAGGATGATGTGATCCTTCCTTGCCACCCACTCACGCTGTCATTTCCTACACTCTGATGTTTTCCACATCACCCCTGGCAGTTGAAGGAACACATGTACATGTACACCCCTGCAGCAGGCTGCAAACAGGTTTTTGGAGCATCTATTTCATGGGTCAACCAAAAGCAACTGGCTCTTGTTGTTAAGAGACTCGAGGGAGAATGAGCTGTTGGCTTCTCTTCACACCTGCTCTGGGAGGTGGCTACAAAATCAATTTAATCAGGGATGAAGCCTGCATAATTCAGGCAACAAGGTCAAAAGCCTTGTGCCCACAGCAAAACTGCTTTAACTCCAGGCAGTTTTCAAACCAACATCATTAAAGCTTGGCTAAATAATTAGGTGAGTAGATTAATACCACTTCTGATTTAATTTAAAGCTAAGATAATTTAAGACAAACTAATCGCTGTTCCTTTGTGCTAAAATGAATATATTCCCACAAGAGTTCTCACTGATTTCCCTGAATCAATTAAATTCATATCCTAGGTCAAACCAGTGCAGCTTCCCCATGTAACTAAACCTTAAAAAGAGTTTTTAAAGGTAAATATCTGAGTTAAACACTTGAGCTGCAGTGTGAGTCCTACTGGAGTCAATGCTCTGTGCTGCTCCAAAGCTCATCTGGGTAATTGTTCTCTCCCACCCTCTGTCCTGTGCCTGTCCTGGGTTCTTATCTTTGCAAAAGCTCATCAGAATTGTGTTTAAAACCACTGCTACTCTCAGCAATCCCATCTGGGATTTGCACCTCTTCCCCACGACAGCAGCAGGTCACCTCTTGCTGGGTGTTTAGGAATTCTGAGCACTGACAAAATGTTTCCACCTACTGCAGGCCCCTTGCTCAGGCACTGAGAACCTCAAAAGGGGCAGGAAGGGTTGGATGCACTGAAATTGGGGCTTTTTTTCACAGAAACCCCACTGCTCTGGGGGTTGGAGTTAGACCTTGGCAGCACAGAGGTGAAAAAATAACTTCTTTTTTTTTCTTCTTCTGTTTAGCACAGGTTACAGCACCCCAACAACATCAGGGATTGTCAAAATTCAGATTGTGGTGCCTTCACACCTCCAGCTCTTTGCTGGGGATTTAACCCTGCTCTCCTTCACCCTCCTGCCCACTTTTTTGCAACCTTTTGCCCAGGTTTGTGTGGGCTCCTCGTGTCTCTTGCCAGGACTCAGGGAAATGTCACCTGGATCACTTTCTGCTGCACAAGACCTGAGCACATCACACAGCACATTTCCAGAATCTTTTTTTTCTGCTTGTTGATATAAATCTGTGTTTCAGTCACACTTTGGATCACTCTCTGGGTGTTCCTTGGCAGGAATAGACAAGAATTTTAAGCAAATACTGAAAATGGCTGTGATTTTTCAATTGTTAAATGCGAGTTCTTGCACTAAAAAGCTTCTAAGCCTTTTAACTGTATCCTGGGGTTCTAGCAATCCATCTTGAATTATGGATTCAACTATCAGCAAGATACAGCTTATAAACAATTTGCAAATTACACAATAAAATCACAAAAGCAAGAGAGAACTTGGTGAAGAAAACAACAATGTGCAAATTATTCACCCAGCTCCAGATGACACAAACTATCCATTACCTTCCTTTGGGCTGGGTATGTTTTATACTGGTGTAAAACATTTGTAAAAAACCCTCACCATTAATGAAATAAACCTGTGCATGATTCAAAGGAGGGGAGCTGTGAAATCCAATCTGTAACTCCTTGGGAGTGGGCAAATAAATAATATTTTCCAACAAGAATGCAAGGTACAGGAGGAGCTGCCAATGAAATTGGTGAGATTATTCACTCTGGGTTTTTTTGAGGAAAAAAATGCATCTTGAATCTGGTCTCTCTTGTACTGAGATTATCCAAATGTCCCACCCATCCTGCCTTTTAAAAATGATTGCTTTTGCCAGGACTAAATGCTGATAACAGCATGCTGGGTGAGTTAGGGGTTTTTGCAGTGTAGGTAAAAAGTTAAAAATGTGTAGTGAGCATATGTGTCCAGAAAAGAGGAGAATACCTCTAATTCTATCTCAGGGAAGTCAAGGTACACCTAATCTGGTTTTCTGCAAAGGAAACTGCATTCCCAGTTTTTTGTTGTCCAGATTTATGTACAGATCCCTCAATTATACAAAGAAAAAAATAGGTTATTTGTTTAAATTTCTAAAAACAGTCTTGGAGATCTCTTTTAATTAATTTTTTGTTCAGACATCTTTGCTTGTATTCACTACTCCTTAAGCCTGTGATCATCTCCTCAGAATGATGAATAATTATGCTTAGAGTTACCTTGCACAAAATTATAGCTGGAGTGGAAGAGAATTTTTCAGCACCCTAAGTATGATGCTTTATCTTCCAGCATGTTGGCCCTGATGGCAAAATAAAAAAAAAAAAAAAAAAGCTTGCAGGGGGTT
>VWYP01026621.1:99388-123932 GCA_013400435.1 Pycnonotus jocosus
TTTTTTTTTTTTTTCTCATGGGAAATGTAACACTTTGCTTTAATAAAAGAAAATAAATAGTTACAACCCATTTGCTGTTTGATGTAATGGCATTATCTAGTCTTGAGGCTCTTTTTTTTTTGTTTTGTTTCTGTTCAAGGCATAAAATAATTACTGCAGAGGGCTGATTCATCTCGGTGGAGTACAAAAAAAGTCCTCTTGCTAATTGTCACATCAAATGACCAGGGTCCCCGATGGAAACCTCCAAATGACTGTGAAAAAACTTAGGCTGTCACTAAACTCTGGGCACTTGGGGGTGGTTTGGGGGGGGTTTTTTGGGTTTTTTTTGTTGTTGCTGGTGTGTGTGTGATTTCCCATCGCAGATTAGGTTACTTGGGGTGGGTTTATCAGACAGGAAAGGCCCGGCACAGATTAGTTCTGCACCATTGCAGGGCTGTAATGCCAGCTCCATCCTTGACCAAAGCGGTGGCCAGCACCTCCATTGTGTCTGGGGACACGGGAGAGCGCTGCCCTGGCCAGGCAACAAAAGAAGCAGCAGAGGGCCCACTGTGGCTCTAAAGTGTTCCTTCCCCACTTTTTGTCATGCACCGGTGACATGAGTGCCAGGCCCCAGACCTGAGCCCCACACAGAGCCAGAAAGAAGCTGTCAGTCTCGGCTTGTTCAAAGACAAACCCTTTGTGCACGCTGGGCTGAAGGGGCATGGTCCATGTACTCCCTAAAGCATGCCAAGGAGTCACAAAGTCAGAATCTGGCTTTGTACTTCTGGCCATCCCCATCTTCCCCCCGTTGCTGGTGCCCAATTACCAGCTCTGTAATTTTTTTTCTTTTTTTTTTTTTTTTCCCCATTGTTATGGAGCCATAAGGGTTTAGCTACCACTTATCCAATGGGGTCGTGACCTGATGTATTTAGGCTTTGCAAATATAAGTAACAGTTCCCTTATCGGTGTCACCAGGACCCTTTAACACTTAGCAGGCAGAAAGATAAATATACTTGGCAGATACAATTTGATCCATTGCTAAGCCTTCCATTTTACCAGTGACCCATGGCACCCTGCTATTCAAGGGGATGTTAACTGGTACAACCCCATAACCCTCAGCCTGGCTCCCAAAGCGGGGCTGGCAGGAAGGACTTACAGGTGACAGCTTGTCAACCTCATCCAGAGCACTGGGAAACCAGGGATGAGCCTGACCTGGCTTCCACTGGTGCTGCTTTCAGCAGAATTCCTCCTGGTTCACACCACATTGCTTCCAGGAAAAAGCCAAAGCCACCTGATTTATGAGCTACTGTAATTTGAAGCATTGCTTTTTACTTGTCGACTTTCTATCAAATTTAAATGTTGCTTTATGCTATTTTACAGCTCAGGTTTGTCCTGAAAAGTTCTGATTCCTTTCCTCACCTCTTTCAGAGCCTTTCTGGGACCTCTGCCAGCCACAGGGTCTGGCTCCATGAGCTCTTTCAGAGCCTTTCTAGGACCTCTGCCAGCCACAGGGTCTGGCTCCATGAGCTGGAGATTGTCTCGTTCATCTTCCCCTCCAGCAGGCACTGAATTAAGTAATCTGGGCAGGGTGATGTTTAACAGGCACTCATTTGGGAAGGGTTAAAGATGCAGCATCAGATCTAGAGAAAGCATCTCTTTTAAGCAGAATAGGGCAAGAATTCAAGTGTGAACCACAAGTGTGAAGGTCCTATAATAAATAGGCTGGAGCTTTCTGTTGTCTCAAAAATGCATCTTGATTGACTCGAGGCCTAAAACTTTGAGGCATTTGGTTGTTGCCTCTTCAGCAGCACTGACTCCAACCATGAATAAATTCAATAAAGTGCCACTGGCAGTGAGATTTGATTAGAAATAGAACACTGGCAAACACCAGAACCAGTCCTTGCACTAACCATGGAGATTTTACACCTTAGATGCCCCTTTAAATTTTTTTCACAAATTTTCATAAGCTGTTTTTATTTATTTCCACCATGTGGGAAATTTTTATGCCCACTACAAATGTCTTCTATCAGAGTATCCTCCTTCATTAGCTGTGATCTTTAATTCTCTGAAGTGTCTCAGTGCTAGTTAACTGAGATAAGACAGAAGATAACTTCTTTTAGAACAACCTAGTACTTTACAGTGGAATCTAATTCAATCTAGAAGGGTGATGGATGACTTATTATTATTATTATTATTATTCAAATGGTTTGGTCAGGATTATTGGTGCTGGGTAGCAGCACCAGCTCATTCCATCACAGATTCACAGAATGGTTTGGGTTGGAAGGGACCTCAAGGATGGTTTGATTCCAATCCCCTGCCATGGGTATGAACATCTTCCACCAGCCCAGGTTGCCCATGTTTGCAGTTGGATCATGATTGAGTCATCATTACAGACGTGATTAAAACACAGAGCCCAACTTCCCACTCAAATATGGATCTGGGCACACAAACGAAATTTCCTTTAACCTCCTCAGAGTTCGTGTCTTTTGGAAGTGTTTTATGGGAGCTTTCTTTTTAAGTGGCAGCTCTATGGGACTTTTAAACCATGATATATTTTGGGCTGTGAGCCTTATCTGATCTGAGATGCCCAGGAGAGCGGGAGCTCCTTTTTGTTGTTGTTGTTTTTTAATGATGTGTCAGGGCATGGGCTTTCCTGAGCATTTAGCAGAGGGGTGTCAGGGTGAAACAGCTGCACATATTAAACCAGCACTGAAACCCAACTCCTTTTCATCTCCTGAGCTACACAGCTCCTTGTGAAATTATTCCACGGGGCAATGTGTGAATAACTGCTAACTAATGTACGAGCAGCTCCATGTGAAGCTGGTGCAAATGGGGCTGGCTGCATGGGGCTGAGGGAGAAAACACCGTGCCATAAACTGATCCAGGTTAAACTGGCCCGATTCTGAGCTGATTATTTTATAGTTCATCCAGCAAACGTGAGAACTGCAGGCCTTGCAGCCCTGAGGTGCCATGAGACAGCTGTAAACAGAAGGTCTTTGATGAGACAAATGGCTTAGAGGGGCAGCCCCATGCAGGCATCCCAACACAAAGGCTCCCTGGCAGGGCTGCTGCCAAAATAAAAAATAAATCAAGCTCAGCATCTATTCCAATCCTGCCTGGAAAGCTCACGTGAAGGGATCTGAGGCACTGGCCTTACCTTTCCCTGGCCAGCTCCCTGTCTCTACTCCAGCTACACTTTGCAAGATGTTCCCAGAAAGCGTGAAAACCCTTGGTTTACATCAGCATAAAAAAATAAGTGCTCCTGGAAACAGATCTTGTCATCAAACATCACTTTGGCATGTAAAAGAAATATCAAAAATCTTCAAATATCTTGCAGAAGTAAGACTTCATTCCTCTTCAGAAGCAGACAGGGTGTCCCAGCTGGGACACGCACTCAAACAAAGTGGACTGACAACAAAAGTTGCTTTTGATCAGGTTTAAAATCAATAAGAAAGACATACAGAATTTACAGGAAAGACTCTGATCTTTTTTGGGTCTTGTTCTTCATCGTTTTCCCATTCAAAAAGGCTGCTCCTTCAATAAAGCCTCCTTCTCCTTTTTGCTTGCCAGAAAGGTTCCCTGTGTCTCATCACATTTATTTCAATTTGCATTGCCCAGTGTGTATTACTCATGCATTACTCAGATCTATCAAGCTGCATTTAGATGAGGATTTGAAGCTAAATAAAACACACAATATTTCACCAAAATACTTCTACTCTAAATACAAGTCAGAAAAAGACCTAGTTTTACCAAGATAGGGCGTTGACAGACTTCTTATTTTAAAAAGTACTTTATCTCTATGGATTAAACTTAATTGATTGGGGTTTGATCACTGCAGATCAGAATTTGACATTTATTATGCACCACCTCTCACAGCCTCACTTTATTCAGGGCTGGGAGGGGAAGAAAAACTTCCCTGCCTTCCCAGACCCTGAGGAGCTCCTGGAGTGAGAATCAAGCAAAGAATCAAGCATTGTATAAAGCATTGTACCAGACTAATCAAATACATGTAGATGAAAACATTTAATAGTGCAACAAACTCTGCTTAAAGCAGCTCACCAGCAACCAGGTGAAGGTTTTGGCTTTTGTTTGAAAGGTCAGCAGCATCAACTCACTGTTGCCAAAGAAGCTGACAAAATATCATGAGAGGACCTGACAGTGGAGATTCAAAGAGACCAGGACCCATTTATTATTATTATTTTTATTAAAGTCCAAGACAAACCCAAGAATTTTATGTTCTTCCCCCTGCCAAGCTAGAACAGCTCAAGATTATTTTGTGATGTGGTTTAGAACTTCCCGAGGATCGAGGTGTAGGCACTGCCAGCACTTAAAAACCCCTTAAAAACCAAAAAAACCCCAATTAAATTATTGGCTCACTGTTAGAGATTTCAAAATGTCAAGCAGACACTTTTTCTCTGGTGCCACTGAGGTCTCCTCTTGCTTTTTGGGGTCAGGTTTGAGTCCTCACATCTCTGTTCACATTCACATCAATCACTCATGCCTAAAATCTGGAGCAGAAGGGGTGCTAAAAACACATCAAATTACCAAAGATGATTATTCAATTACAGTAGTGGGGAAAAAAAGTTACACATTTTGCCCTAATGGTTAGGCCAGGATGGAATATCCTCACGAAATGGGGATTTGTTGAGGAATAAACATGTATTTCTTACAGGATTCCATGGGCTAAAGCCCACTAAGTCTTGAAAATACAAAAAAAATCCCAGATATTTCTCTTTTTTTTCCCCTCCTTGTATTCTCCTCAGTTCTCCCTCACTGCAAAATTATGAAGTGTGAGAAAGAAGAGCAAAGTGCTTACATTAAAATGCAAAATTTTGGGGAGAAACCCAACATTTCTTTATGGGATTCTCAGCACTGCCTTCTAAACAAACCTCCAAAATGGTGAAAGGAAATTGAGAAGGATTAAAGGAAATTTACTTTCCTCTGATTCTGATTTCAGTTTCCTTTTTTGCACTGTAGCAAACCCACTGGGACTGGACAGTGTTTCAAAATTGAAGCTGCCAGTTTTGTAAATTGATTTGTCCATTTAGCCTGCAATATTTGCATTTAACTTGGTAAATGATGCTTTCCAACTAATAAAATAAAATAAAATTTCAGCTGTGCTAGAAATGTGTGTGCTGATTCTACTCCCAGCACTGCTCGCAGAGAAATATTTCAGAGGTTCTTGTGTTCAAGTGCTTCACTTAAATTAACATTCTGAGAACCTTGGTGGCTGACAGCATCAACACAGAGGGGTCAATTAATTCAAATAATCTTTATTTCCAGTATTAAAATGCTTGTTGTTGTAGCAGGTCAATCACACATTTCTCTCTTATAAAGAAATCACTCACTCACTGCTTCATTTTAAAAACAGAGTCCTCTTGATTAGCAATGAACAGATATCTGGAAAATATAAATAAATATTACTTGCTTGTCCTATGCTTGTTGGCCAAAAAAAAAATCCCCTAAAAATAATGTTTAAAGCAGAAAATCAAGTGGTAAAAATGAGTAAATTCGTGTCTGATATTTAGTAACCTCTTTGCAAAATGAATATTCATTCCCACAGGTCACGAGTCAGCAGCAAACATTTCAGACTGTCAGGAGTGGGAATGGAGTGTTGCTCCTGATCCCTCCAGTGGGGCACAGGTCTCACTGAATTTGGGCTGTCAGCCTATTGGCAAGAATTTGGCAGAGGAGCCCAGCCATCAGTCATGGAGAGTTTCTGCAGTTTGGGTAGAAATAGCTTAGGTGAAGCTTCAGGGCTGCTTGTAAAGAATCCGTGAAATCTTCCTTTAATCTGTTACTGACAGGTGGAAATACCACAGCCTGTTTTCAGGCCAGATTCAGTGCACGGAGCCTGAGCCCGTTTGGAATATAAAGTGCCAGTGAAATGGCAAAAAACACTGGAGAAGAGAACTTTTCCATGCTCCTGGAGTGGGAGGGAAGGTGTTTGAGGACCTGAGAGCCTGGAACACTGGGTCACTGAGCTGGTGTCCCTGTGGAACTCCACAAAATTAGCACTTTCTGTGCCTCAGCTTCTGAATTGCTTTTAAAATTAAACATCTTTCCCTTTTGTCCACTTTGTCACCTTATTTTTCTGGGAAGCTCCTCAGTGCTCTGTACTTGTGTGGTGTGCCAACTCTGGCCAATGTCCAGCTGCTCACCCAGCCCACTCCCCTCCTCAGGGACATGGGGTGAGGGGAAAAATGGGATGGAACAGCTCGTGGGTTGAGGTGAGGACAGGGAAAGCATTCATCCTTTCCCAGACTCAGCTCCACTCTGCCTCTCCATCCTCATGTGTGATCCCATTGTTGTGTCTCTGAGGGGAATCTCCACTCCAGCCAGCACCTGGAGCACCTCTTCTCCTCCTCCTTCTGGATCTGCTGCTCCAGGACTCTCCTTCAGCTTTTAACCCTTCTCCTCTGCCTGTCCAGCATTTTTACCCCTTATTGAACATCTTTCCAGAGGTGCCACCAGGCCAAAAGAGGGGCTCAGCTGGTGGCACTGGGGTGGCTGGAGCAGCTCTGGGCAGCCCCAGCCCCTCCTGACAGAGCCACCCTGCAGCCAGAGACACCCCAAACAAAGGGATTTTGCAATAAATGGGAAAGGGGGGTCCCACAGCAGCTGGGATGGGCAGCAAACAGGGAGCCCTGAGCCTCAAGAGCAGCCCAGAGCCTGGCTCCCTGACAGAATCTCCATCTTGCTTTATACCTATATCTATATCTATATCNTCTCAGTGCCCAAAGTTCCAACAGGCTGAGGTGGCACCTTGAGCATAAAGTAATTTTTCCAGTGATTTTTCATTAGTTTGTGGGTGTGCCCAGTTGCTCCTCAGGCAGCTTTAAGGAATCACCTGGTGGGAACACGGGATGAGCTCTGGGGTTGTTCCAGGACAGTGACAACTCAGAGGTGCCCACGCTGGAGATCACAAAGAGTGGAGCTGTGAATAAAAAGCCACACAAAGTCAGGAATGTCACCAGTGGAGTTTGTATCCACAGATTTGCACTTTTGCAGTGGTGAGAAGTGACTGAAAAAACAGCAAAGCAAAGCAAGAAAAAACCTGAACACCCAAAATTAAAAAAATGAAGGGCAGCAATTATTTTAAAAGTCTAATTTTTAGGCAAGAAATAACTTCTAGCAGAAATTGCAGCTCCCTCATTCCTCCACATTCTGGATGCTGGCAAGGATGACAAATCAACCTGGTTGAGCCACACAAGCTCCCATGTCCTGGGAATTTCTCTGGGGATGTCCATCACTCCCAGGGCCAGGAGCCTTCCTGTGGCTCTGGGATGCCATTTTGGGAACCCCAATTTTATCTTTTGTTCCAGCAGAATGTTGCCCTGTGCTAAAAGAATGGCCACAGATAAAAACCCCACACACTGGCTAAAGCAGAGTATTTCACACTCCCACTAACACAGGTGAATGTTCTATCACTGCTGGTGGTACTCTGCTTGTTCTCATGGAAGGCAGCAGATATTATTCTGATAAAAAAAAATTGGCTCAAAATACCGCTTGGTGGATAACTTTCCTGTTTGCATTTTGGCTTCTGACCTTTCCTGAACCTTTTTCCAAGCTTTTCTCCCCAAACATACCATGAGGAAACTCACTTTTGAAAAGCCAGCAGAGCTGCCTCTCTGTCTGTCTGACCTGTGCCAGAATAGAAACCTCACTTTATGAAAAATAGCATTACAACTGCCACGCTGCTCCACTTTTACCACCAAACAATAGAAAATCAATTCCACTGGCACCAACAACCTCTGCAAATCAGCCCTGCACAGAGTTAAAAACGTCTGCCCCATTCCTTTCCCCATCAGCCTCTCCATTCTTAATTTTCACATCTTGAGGAAAATATAGGATTTGGTATTAGGGCTTGCTTCTGTGCAGGGTTTTAGCAGCCCCCATTTTTAGAGATGGAGTCTCCCAGGTCAGGGAAGGCCTTATTTTCTGAATGCCTTAGGCATAGCTAAAGGCTGATAATAGCATGGGATAGCTCCAAGAATGTTATATAACTTGCTGAGGGTCTATTAAAAAAATAGAGAGACTTTGCCATTTAAAAAAAAAAAAAAATGAAAAGAAAAAATAGGAGCCTGTGAGATTCCCACCATCTGGACAGAGTCTTTTTTCTCCCCAGATGAATTAGTTGTCAGGGGAGGAATTATTTTAGGCATCAAGTAACCCCTGATTGTGAGTGACAGGCTAACACAGGAGCAGATGCAAGGTTGGTGCAGCCTGCCCATTGTGTGGGAAGGGGAGCCCTGTATGTCCTACTCGCTGGGAAACAGAGACCTGGCATATTCCAGCAGCACCCAGAGCTGGGGAGATGTTCCACACTGCTCACAGCAGGGATTCCCTCACCAGGGAGAGAGCAAACACGAGGAACCTGCTGCAGAAGGAAAATTTGCTGCTCACGGGTTTTCAACAAGAAACACAAAGCCAAAATTTTCACCCAAACAGCCACTGCTGTCAGAAACTGCCTCAAAATCTGAATTCTGCAGAAATCCTGCCCTTATTTGAGAGCATGTTGGCAGCATCCTGGTGAATCCAGATAAATGGAGCCAACAAGGAACATTTCGAATACATCTTAAGATAAAATCAGTTGTCCCCATCTCCTATTTCAGCTAATGGAAATGTCTTTCCCCCCCCTTTTTTTTTTTACATTAATATGAATATCAGTAAATCCCCTTATCTTTGCAGGCAGTACAAGTTTCTTATGGGAACCTTTACCTCCTCAACAATGTCATATTTATAAGTTTATGCAATAAAACCATACCCATGCCATCTAAAAAACCATTGTTGTAGTAGAAGTGTGTTAAATGCTCTCTAGAAACTTGTGTGCCTAACTTCATTAGGAATTTGAAACTCAAACCCTGATCCTTCATATCTTGACAGACCCCTCCTTAGATTTAGCAGAATAGCTGGATTAGCCTCACATCCAAAATATTTTTCTTATTTAGTGGACCCAAAGTAAGCCTGAGCTGGCTTGAGAGTGAAAATTCAAAAGTGAAGTGGTGGTGTGTGAAACATTTTACTGTCTGAAGGGAAATGAATATCTGCAATAAATAAACACTGAAAGCCACAAAACAGAGGATTTTTTTTTTTTCAAATGTAGCATAGATTGAGAGAGCAGATGATGAAAATAAACAGGTACACAAAATATTCACGTTGGTGAGGGCTGATGGTTTTCCCTTTGGAGAGCTGTGGACAGTGCCAGATGAGAGGGAAGAAATAAAAAACAGTGACATCTTGTGGCAAGTAAAACGCTTCGGTGAGAGAAACTCAAATTTCTACACACACTCAAAAATCCAGATGTTAGTCTACAGCTGTTTAGAACTCGAGGTGGTGACTTTCCCCCTCCTCTGAGTTGTGGGGGTTTTTTGTTGTTTTTTTGTTTTTGTTTTGTTTTTTTCTGTTTTTGTTGAGCTTTTAAGTGCTGCTGTTGGAGAAAGAGCTGTTTCCACCAAGAAACAAGCAGTAGCTGCATTGAGTTTAAATGAAGATATTCATGTCCAGCTGCTCCCTGTGCAGCATTTATCAAAAATCACTGCTGTCTGCACCTGGATTACCGAGGCAGGAGTTGAGGGTAATCCTTGATGCCAATATTTCCCTGCTGAAATGCTGCAAAGATGAAGCTGCAGCTCAGAACAATGTCACTTCTGGGGAAGGCCAGGACAAAGAAAAAAAGGAATGTTTTCTTAGGAAATATTCCTAAACTGACCCATTCTGCCCAGGCAAGGACCTGCTGTTGGGAATGGAGCTGGGAGTATCAGAACAAGAATTTATCAGCTCCTTGCTCTAATTTCTGATGCCACACTTTGGCTAAAAATAAACCCAAAGCTCCATCAGGCAGAGTGACTCTGGCAAATTTTTTTTCTTAAGCCCCACCAGGACTATTGAAATCAGCTGGAATTTTCCTCTTTGACCTAAATGGAGTAAGACTTCAACCTATCCAATATTTTCTGTCTTGCTCCAGAGTTTCTTCCTAAGTCACGTGGTTTCTTTGCCAGGGCAGGTGGCAGTAATAATATAATAAAAGCTTGATAATTATTTTAGGTGCCATGGACTGTCTGGTACAGTATCTCCCAGTGAGTAATAAATGCTCTGAAGTTACTCCATTAATTTGTTCCTTTTGATTGCTCTTGAGATAAGAGAAGAATGTTACGTGTTTGGGTTTTTCTGCGATTAAAAATTAATTTAAAAAGCCTCTAAATAAAAAAACTTTCAGGTTTCTTGAGATCTGCCAACTTTATTTCTTGACAATGAAAGGATGATGTGAATATTTGTGGGATATTCCAAAGGTCTAATTAAGGATTATTTTTGGAAACTGTCAAAATGGACCTCAGGGTTAGCACAATTCCTGGTTCTTATTGAAGGGTATTAGAATTAAAAGAATTGTGTGCCTTTATCTGCAGTGTGTTCTTCATCCTGAGCAATAAACACAACTCCTTGCCATAAATGGTAGGCCTACAGTATTCTGAATGTTGCCAAGAGGAAAGAGAAAAACCTTTTACATCAGGGAAAAGGCACAGGTAACTTCTGGCCAAACCATGACTAACCTGATTTCCTTTCAGCTTCAAGCCTTAAATATATGAATATTTGTTTTATAATAGAATTGAAACAATTTTTCTCTTTTTTTTCTTTTTTTTTCTTTTTTTTCTTTCTTCCAACCCAAACCCACACGTTTAACACCAGCAGACTATAATTTCTATTTGGCTGCTTCTTTGCCACTGAAAACCTTGGCAGTACATAAATTCAACCCCTGTCACCCATGTCCATGCTTGAACCTGAAAATGGAAGATACACAAAATTTTCCTGAAAACAAAGGGAAAAACATTCACCATCTTCTGTTGTTATTCTACATAGAAAAAGAAATATTTTGTTCTATTTTTTTTTTCTTTGTAGGTGACTGGAAAAAAAGCAGTTCAGTGTAACTCAGGATGTTTGTGTTTTCCTGCAGGAGGCTTTCACAGAGTGTTAATTCTTTTCTAATGCAGCAAGTGAAAAGCAACAGGTTGCAATTCCAGACCTCTGTAAGGCAGTGAACACCCTGTGAAGATGCTTTTGGATCCCTACAAGCACTGATACTTTGAATATTAAGGATCAGGCTTTGCATTCGACAAAGGGTGTTGAAGTTTTATGGAACTTACACTGACACTGCATCAATTCTGGTGCTCAGAATGTCACAACAACCATTCCAGTGAGGAAGAGGAGTCTCCAAACCTCCCTAATGTCCCTTTCTATGCACTCCTTTATCTGCTTAACCAAAATCCAGCTGCTTGCTGTGCCCCCCACCAGCTCCACACCAACCCCCACGGTCAGCACCTGACCTCAAGGTGTACAAAAAAATTCCTGATCCAGGAGGAATGAAGAGTGTGCTGAGGTGTGGCAATGCTCACCAGCTCCTGGCCTTCACCCAGCCAGGGTTTCCCAAGTACACTGGACAGTTTCAGGTAAAGAGCAAATTGGTTTAATCTGGATTTTTGAGGAAAGGTGCTGTGTTGTAGCCTCTGAAGGATGCAATAACTGATGCAGTAATGTACTGCATAAAAAAATATGTACCTGTCTGTGTTTAAAAGCAGACTCTGTTTCTGGGGAGGTGCAAGGTTGGTATAATGCTGCTTGGTCAGAAATTGTTCACCCCTGGAGCTGTTCCCTCTCTTGGCTCTCTGCTCCATGTGGGATGTGTCTCACACCATTAAAGGGGTGATGGAGCTGCCTTTCCTTTTTCCTGTTGGGAACATGGTGGTGTTTCCCAAACACCTACACTGAGCCACATTTTTCTCCTGAGCACTTCCCCAGTGCCTGAAATAAGGAGATGTCGTGCTCCTTGCTGATGGGAATAAAATCACACATCGAGACGCAGAGCCCAGCTGGAAGAGCATCAGGCTGCTAAAAGATCAGAAATGAATCATTATTTTACCATTTCTAACCTTTGTGAAATATTCCCCAGGCCTAAACAGGGACTTTTAGACCTTGGTGGCTTGAACACCAGGAAATATTTGACCATGACATCACAAGAGGAGCTGATGTCAGCCCGTGACCACAGCAGGTAAATTTTACCAGTGTGCACAGGCCACTGCACAGATTAGGAGCATTTTAGTCATATTTAGGTCATAATTGTCCAGGAGGCAGTGGCTCTGAGTCACAAGAACTTTCTCAGGGAGGAAAGTTTGCTTTCCAGACCAAGATTCTACCCAAATCCACGTGCAAGGCGTGAGACAGACCTTCGTCACTGCTGACTGGCTTAGTCTTGGTTTCACTTCTATAAAGGGAAAGCAAACCTTAATGAAATGCTTAAAGCCAGGCTGGTACAAATCTGGGGGATGTGTTCTCATAAAGTCTCCTGTAGGAAACTCCAGAATCTGCAAATAAAATACAAAAACCACTGGGAATGACTGAGGATCTACGAAGAGGCGAGAGGTGCCTGGGAAGGAAGAGATCAAATGGGCTCCCACCGCAAGTGCAAACAGATTTATGGCTTCTCTAACCTGCTTTTGGAACCCAGTGCTCTGCAGGGCACTATCCTGCAGGCTGCAGCTGCCAGATCACATCACACTTTGGCCCCAATCCCATTTTATAGCTGTAACAAGGCTGGGGAGGTGGGCAGTGGCCTCGCAGCAGATTTGCATTTCAGGGCTCTGTTCAACACGTGCAGAGAGGCTGAGGGTCAGTGACACAGAATGGAGGGACCATTCTCACCAGGACATTTTCATACAGAAATGGGGTGTGAGCACAATGTGGAAGGCCTGGATTGGAGTTTTCCCTGTTTGAGGGATGCTCCAGGCCCTGTGGTTTGTTCTGTGTGCTCTCTGTTTTCTGCTAACATTATTCAGAAAAGAAAAAAAGCTCCCAGGAGCTGCCAAGCCAAGGAAACTGCTTTTGTGTGGTTTCTTCCTCTAGTTAGCAGACAGAAAAGGAGAGCCCTGAAAACTGTCCCTTCCTTGGCCTATTTTGCATTAACCTTGTAAAATGCGACCTCCCCATTTTTTAAGGCCCCTTCCAACCCAAACCACTCAATCACTCTTTGATTTTATGAAAACACCCTGTCCATTGGTGGAGGGGACACCAGAATCTGAATTTTTCACACCCTCAACGAGTTCCTGCACCTGACAGCACGAGGCAGCAATTCTCATCCTGGGAATTTTGAATTCTTTCCCGAATGCTGGCACAGCTTTTCCCTTTGCTCTGGGAGCTGAGGTACCTTACACAAAAGCCAGACATGGGACCTGATCCCTCCTAGGGTGACAAAAAATGCTAAAGTTAGGCTTTGTGTCCAGGATCCTTGTTCTCCTTCTTCCTTCCAAAGGGCTGAGAAATGCCCTGGATTTTAAAAAAGAAAAACACAACCAACAAAGAAACAAAACCCTCCACCAAACCGCCCTTGCAGCCAATTATCTCCAATTTCTTGGCTTTCATTTTGTTCTGGAAGCCAGAGGAGCCAGGTTCTCTCCAGATGAACAAGCTGAGATAAACAATGCAGGCTCTTCAGGTACATAAACAGACTCCCAAGCCTGTGGGAGTTCTTCCAAGTTCCTCCATGACACAGGAGGGGCATGGGCCTCATGCAGGGACTGTCAAGCCCATCAATCAGTTAAACAGGAAATATTTTATCAATCAAGCTCAAACTATGACTTTTTTATGACTTTTTAGGTGCTGTTGCTGTACATGTAGTACATGTACCGCTGACAAGCAGCAGGATGTACACATTTCTTATCCCTGAATGTTGCAAGACTGGAATCAAGGTAGAGCCTACCCTAGGAAAAGCAATCAAAAATATGACCTTTTATGTAGGTGAGGAGTACAGGGTTGCGTGGGTTTTATTCCTTAATTGCTTTTTCTGGAACATTACCCAGGCACCGTGTTTCCCTAGGCATGCCTCCTTCAGCCTGTTAAGAAGTGGCAAAGTCATCCTGCTGACTTCCTGCTCATTAAAAGAGGAATTCCACCAGATAAGTCAGCCACAGAGAGAAACATAATTGTTAAAAACAAAACAATTGGTGAAGTAATCATCAATGATAAACTCCTAATTGTGGGGTTTATCTCCTCTCTGCCTTTCACCACCTGTTACAGATCTGATGGCTTATCATAATTCTCTTGTTTATTACTGATATGCCAGGTGAGTAATACCTGGGAGGGCGTATTCCAGGAGTACAATGCAGAGGAATTGTGTGAGCAACCATTTATTGGGATTAATGAGTGCAAGGACAGTAATAGCTGCATGGGAGGGTTGGCAATAGTCATGGAGAGAAGGACATCTGAGACAATGATTTGATTAAGCATTAAAAAATGATCGTTTATAAATGTAACTCCACATTTCTGGCTGAACCTGGTTGCCTCTGAGCCCTTCTCTCCTCTTGGAGTGTCTTACACTTTGTAAAATCAGCATCAATAGAATTTCCATTCATCTGCATTTGCTTGAAATGTAGCAATTTATATTTAGCAAAAAATTCCCAGCTCCATAGAGTAATAATTTAATTAATCCAGAGAGTGAAGCTCCTCAGTGTAGTTTGGTTTTGCAAATGTTTCTTAGGCAAAAAACTCCAAAACTAAAAAAAAACCCAAACCCCAAGTGTCTTTAGATTGTGTCTTTACCACCTGTGAATTTCTATGTAGGTCAGAGGTGGACTCTGGATTTTTGCTGTGGTCAGGGATGGCAGAAAACCATCCAAGAATTTTCTTTTCACTCTGTGTGTATCTTGCTTGATCTCTAAAAAGATCAGGAATCCTCTACTAAATCATAAAATATCTTAATTCATATATTAAATCCCAAAAGATCTCAACTCTAAAATTAGCTGCCGACAGCCACACCAAAGAAACAGTGATTTCAATACTCCAGATCATTTCTTAAGGAAATTAAATCCTCCTAAATGTGTGTGGTCTAATATGTGATTTTTTAAAAAAAATTATTAAAGTTTTGTTTTCCTTTTGTTCCCTTGTAAATTCTTGTATCATTCTGTAGAACTAATTATAGACACGTACATTATCACACATCTGCAGTGCTTGTGTGATAACACTTTAATTTTAAATCACAACTTCTGGGAACTGGGTGCCTCCTTCATACGGCTGCTTTGGAAAACCTCATTTTTGTCTGCAAAGTGTGATTTCCAGTGCTTTGCAAAGAGATACACAAAAATAAACAAAAGTTATACATAAACAGCACCTGTGACTCAAAATATTTGGCATGTGATGTTTCAGAAGAATTTCTGGAAGCAAAGAGGAGCTGGCGGCTGGGATATGATGTTTGTTCCCAGATTGCTGTCACTCTGGGTGCCTGGATGATGGGAGGGAAACCTGTTTCCATCCTCCAGCAGCCAGACTTTGAGGCTGGGAAGTTCTCAGGGAGTTTTGGCTCAGGGTGGAAGCAGATGAAAGTGAGGCACTGATGCCTTGGCGTGACACCAAAGTGGAGCACCAGCGCAGCACAATTTGTGGAATGGCCCCAAAAATGCTGGCATTTTCTTACTGCAATTGTTTCTTTCTCTCTTGCTCTGGGCACCTTTTTCTGGCAACCCAAACAAAAGTGCCAGGGATTAGGCTGAATCCACTGGCTGCTAATATTTTAATCCTTTTGCAGCTCATTGCCCATAGCTGAACTAAGCGCTGGTCAAGTGCCATGTCAGTAGTTCAATGGAATTCAGACTTTGGCACTCTGAAAAAGGCAACAGATGTGCTTTAATGATTATCTAATAACTTGTATTTTTTTTTTTTTTCTTCTTCAGTTTGCTGTGCTAATGAAATCTAATCTCGTTGACCCAACAGACAAAACTGTAACAGTAGGGACATTAATGGCAAGACAAAGGACGTGAACAATGCCATACTTTGGAAAAGATCCAGAAATCCCAGAGCTGCAAAATGCACTGGGAGCAACAGGCAGGTTGACTTTCATTTCCATGAGCTGCTGCAAAAATTACCTCTGCAACCTGTGAGTTAAGTATGGAAATAGGAGTTCAACATGCCTCCAAATGAATGTTCTGAAAAATCATCACTTTTCCTGGGATGGGGAAAAGAGCAGAGCAAAACTTCTATTAGGAGTCAGTAAACATTCCAAGTGTCCAGATCACAGGTTTAAGCCTGGATTGCTTCACTGAGGAGCTGTGTAAAAGATTCCTCCAGTTCATGGTACCTGGTTTTGCACATGAAATCAAACCACTGCAGGCAGCAGTGCATTTTAAGAGTCTTGACTTGTGGTCTCCAGTTCATGTTCAATGACTGCCAGGCCCTGGGCTGCCCTGCCTAGGAAAGTAATTAACAAAATAAACAAAATAAACAAAACTGGAGCTGCTGTTGGAGGCATAGGGATTTGCAAATCAGCTGGACTTAAATTTTGTCATCCTTGCTCAGATGCAGCTGTAGCAGCAGGGCTCACTGTTTATCACCAGCCTCTGCTGCTCTGATTAGTGCTGAACTCCTGCTGATTTTTTCAGGGATCTTAATGGGAGTGAAGCATCTCAATACTTTTGTGGACTTGGTGTGATTTTTTTTTTAAATACCAGGAAATATTTGCAGCAGAAAATAAAACTGTAAACAAACACTGATTCAGAATTGTCCCTTAGCTCCTGCTGTCACTGCTGTGCTGCTCCTTGTCCCATACAGTAAAAGTCTTATTTATGAGAAGCTTAAAAAGGCCTTGAGACGGGAGAGAACAAGCAGCTCTCTAAAACACAGCTTTTACTTGAGTGCTGATATTTGTAATGTTTCTATACTGCTTTATGATTATTTTTTATTTCTAATGTTCTTTATTTGTCTCAAAATGTTGTGCTGTGGAGCTTCTCTGTTTCCTGGGTTTCTTCAGATATGATATTGCAGTTTTATAAACATGTTGCTAATCAAGGTGATGAAATGTTTTCTTTGTCAGGAGTGACTAAATCATGGTGGATTGTGTGGCATTAAGGAATGAACAACAAGCTGAGAATCAAATCTAGGCACACAGATCTGAGCTAAAGGATCAGAGGCCCCTTTTTGAATAATAATAAAAAAAAAGGGTTAAAAAAAGCTAAAGCACTTGTTCTCTCTGTCCATCTCCTTCCACCAGGGCCATTTTCCTGGTGATCCCTCCCTCCTGGCTGTTTTCCTTTTGCCTTATCCAGGTCAAATTTGACCTGGCTATCTCTGTCTGGAAGCCACCCTTCTGCAGGCATTGCAATATCCTATTTATATCACAGGGGACATTCGTGGCAAAGGGGGCACGTTCGTAGCATCACAGGAGAGTTGTCAGATGTTGAGGCCATGACTTCTCTTTATCTGCCCAGATGACAGCAAGTAAATATTTTGATGTAAGGGGCTTAGATAGAAGTCTTTGATCTCCATGTGTGCCCTGCAGAAGCTTCTGGACTCCAGCAGGCATCAGTCATGCTAATAGACAGCTGTCAGAGGAAGCCTTTAATTGGCAGATTCCTCATTGATTGCTGAAATTTGGGTAGGAAGCTGAAAATTCTCGTTCTGTCCTCTGCAGGCTTTCAAGGATTCAAGGAAAGGAATAGAGGAGCAGGATTCATGCTTATTGGCACCTCTGAGCCTTTTATTGACTGTGTGGCTGTCAAAGGGGACTGACCAAAAGATCAGAGATGCCCTGATTTACCAGATGCTGGGGGTTGTTTTAGTTTGAGCTCCAGTGAAACCTATGTGCTTTTGGGAGCCACCAGAGATAAGGGGAGGAAAACGCTCAAGAGGGGAATGACCTACCTTGCTGGGCACAACAATCTCTCTGGCAGGAAGTTTTGATGTGGGGTTAGAAACCTTTAGCCCCATCCTGCAAGGCTTTGGGCTCGTGGAATTGGATGGAAATGCTGCCTTGCTCACCAAAGAGACAGGAAGGCTCAGTGATAAGTGCTGCAAACCAAAGCTTGCACATGGGAATTGAGCTGTGGGATTCAGCCCCAGGGTAGGACTGGGGATGCCTTATTCTGGTCTTGGTATCATTGTTGGCCTGCTAGAAATGTAAACTTTGGTCAATAATCCCCATTCAGCAAGCTGTGGGATTGAAACCCTTTCCACTGCTTTTTGTAGAGTTCCTTGCCAAAGGAACTAACTTCCTTTATTTAGCCAAGGACCTGAGTTGTCCAGAACTCAAATCAAAATAGATCTGAACAGCCCTGTCAGTCTATTTTAACTACCTCCACTCTCTGTGACTAAAGCTTCTCTCACCAGCAAGCAGCTCCAGACTTAAGAGCAAACACAAGGCTTTGCAAATTCCATTGCATTTTGCAGAGAAAATTTATTTACCATGCCAAAACTGTCATGGTCTCACAGCAATAAAACACCCTTTGCTCTAAGTCTGATGCTTGAGGGTATCGCTGGCTCTCGGAGTGTTTGGTTTATTTTAACAAATTCTCTTTATGTTTTTCTGTCAGCTTCTATTTTTCCTGTCAACCTCCAGCTTCCCATCTCTCCATCTCAGTGGCTTTGAAGCTTATCCCTGATAAAAGACAGCACTTATGTCAAAATACACTAATGTCACTTTGACACACAAGTGCACAGTCTGGAAGCTGTTTGGCTTGGCAGAATTATCTCCTTTGGCAGCCTCACCACAGCTGGGTTGAGCTGCTGGACACTCCTGTGGTTTGTCCCACCCTTTTTGTCCAAGGTAAACCCTTGGGGACTTTCATCAGCTCACATGAAATAAACACCAGTGAAAATAGCCCTGAAAAAACACACCAGGCTGAGGCTTTTTTTTTTTTTTTTTTTTTCCCTGGGGCTGGAGCAGCCGAGGGAATGCTGTGGGNAAATAGTTTCTTGTTAGTTTTGGGGGGTTTAATTCAGGGCACCAGGGTAATCCAGGGAAATGAGTAACAATGTCAGACCCAACTCTTGCTCCTGTCCTTCCTCTTCTTCTGCTAAAACAATGTTTTAGGTGAATGAAGGTGATAAACAGTTCAGAATTACCACAGATTGTTTCATTGGAGTTTCTGAATAACCCTGTTGTGCTCCTGGGTGCAGATCATCTTTTTACTGAGTACTCTACAGGTGACCTATATTAATACCAGTTTTTATCCACGTGGAGAAGAATGATCTTGTGGCTTTGGTACTGGACTTTGGGTCTAGATCCTCCCTTTGGGTCTAGATCCTCCCTTCCCAATCTGACAGCTGGAGACAGAAATTCTCATCCTGGCAGCTACACGAAGGCCCAGCAGCTCAGTGTGAGTTTTGGGGTTTACACTGCTCTAAATGCTGCTCTCTGGGACACCGTGCTGTAAAATGACAGTGTAACATCACTTTTCACCTCACAACCAAATCGTGAATACACGAATATTCCTGTTTGTGGTGCACTCAGCCACTGTAGTGAGAAGCATCATAAAAATGTGTGAGGAATTTGCACCAGCCTGTGAAGAGTGGTGCAGTTCAGTGAGGCCTCAATGAATGCCTCTGAGTTAGCTTTAGACTGGAGAAAACTTTTTACATCTTGAATGAATTAAACATCGGGGAAATTGAGTTGTGTGACAAAATCAGAAAAGGAGGAAGAAATACTTTTGCTTCAATATTTCAGATCTGAAGCAAACAACTACAAGCAAATCCCAGCATTTAACTCCCCTAGAGTGGGAATTAATTCTCTAGTGTCTATTACAAATGCAGAGCATGCATTATGTGCCAGTGTTGCATGTTCTGGTGTTCACACCAAACAAAGACAACCAGGACGGCAGCATGGCTGAGGAAATCATGAAAAATGAAATAAAGATTTAAAATTATCACTGAATAACTTTCCGTAGAAACATGACATTACTTCTGTAATTAGGACACAAATCAATAATCACTAAGATGTAACAGAATGTATTAACTCAGAGCCATTTAAGGAACAGATTTCTGACCACTGCACAGCGTGGTGATAGAATTTTCCATAAAAAGACTCTTTTCTGCTTGGATTTACATCAGTGCTTTGTTCAGTGACTCTTGATGTTTCAGGCATCACAATATCTCTAGAAAGAAGAAGATCCTTGTCTCTCTGAGAGCTGAAAGCAAGAGATGGTGTTAAGAAAACACTTGCAATATCTCAATACCTCATTGTTATTAAGGAGATTTATTTTAAAGTATGACTTAGAAAACCACAAAGGCTTCATCATGTTTTCAAACCATGCCCCATGCCTGGCTCCCTGCCTTGCCTTCATCTGCACCAAATGATGTGTGATGTTTTATGGGAAATGGTTAGAGCAATGAATCAACACATTTACAGCACAGAAACAAAACCTTCCCCTCACATTCTGGGAAGTTTTTGCACACTGGAGATCATTCAAGAAGCTTTCCTAGTTTTAATTGCTAACACAGACTTGAAAAATAGCCCTTTCATAGACCCATGAAATTAGGTATGATCCAGCAATTCAGAAAATAGTTTAAAACTAGAAAATACCAATCCAGAAATTTCAGAAAAATCAGAATGCGAGGAAAGACCATAAAACTGGAAATGCTGTGAGTTTAACTTATTTTGGAGCCTAGATAAGATTACAGCCAATGGCACTAAATGAACGCAGGAAGATCACATTACAGATTAGGCTGAAGCAACCATGTAATGGTTTTGATACTTAAAAGACACCAAAATTAAACTTTTAATTGGCAAGCACTCTTTCTTGGGTGAGCAGCCATCTCACAGGTGGGAACGCTCAACATTGAAATGATGCAAAACAAGGGGGACAGATTGAGGGTCTTCACCTCTTCTTCAGGTTATCTTTGGTAAAATAGGGAGAGAGAAACAGGGAAAAATCCACTTTTAACCAGAATTCTGGGTTTGAGAGGCACATTGCTTAGGAGAGAGGGGCTCCAGGGGTTCTTGCACCAAAAGCACAGACAGACACAGGGAGATCTGCGCCGGCGTCCCCTCGGTTGCCACGACAGCTGGCAAAATTCAGCTGCCGTCAGGGTGGGCAGCAGCAGTGGGGGGCCCTGCTTGTGGTCTGGCCATGGGGGACCCACTACTGTGGGCTGTCATCACTCATCTAATGAGCCCGAAACCCGAGCAAAGGCTCCCTGGCCGTGCTTTGCTCTCTTTGGGAGGGGGGATGTGAACCCACGGGGGCCGTGTGTGGCAGGAGCTCTGGGTGCTGATGACAGAGTGTCAGCATCACTTCACACGCTTAATCCCGGGCTCAAGCAGGCAGGCTCTGTGTCCTCAGCACACAAGCACACATGTGCTTGCTCTGGTTCAAGCTTTAAAAGGTCTTGTAAGTCTCTGAAGCTGTGGGGTTCAAAGTAAAACATCCAGCGTCCTGATTTTGGAAACCTGTCCTTTGTGTGGCCAGTTCTTTCTTCTTTTTTCTTCTTCTTTCCTTCTTTCCTTCTTTCTTTCTTTGTTTCCTTCTTTCCTTCCTTCCTCTTTCTTTCTTTCTTTCTCTCTTTCTCTCTTTCTCTCTTTCTTTCTCTCTTTCTCTCTTTCTCTCTTTCTCTCTTTCTCTCTTTCTCTCTTTCTCTCTTTCTTTCTCTCTTTCTCTCTTTCTTTCTTTCCCTCTTTCTCTCTTTCTCTCTCTCTTTTTCTCTCTTTCTTTCTCTCTTTCTTTCTCTCTCTTTCTTTCTCTTTCTCTCTTTCTCTCTTTCTTTCTCTCTTTCTCTCTTTCTTCTTTTTCTCTCTCTTTCTTTCCTTCTCTCTTTTACATTGGGATAATAGCTGAAACTAAACAAAGTTTGTTTCTAAATGCTGTGGGTTGACCTCAGTCAGGCACAGCTCAACAGGGAATGAACACAGTTCAGTACCCACAACTGCACAATGATTTAAGAACATGAAATCCTGAGCAACAAAATCTCACTGAACAATGCCAATATCTTCACCTCCAGTTCACATATATTTTAATACATCAACCAGATATGTATCAACTAGAGGCTGATTTGATTATCAGAATATCTGGTGAAAGGGAAGGAAATGAGAAAGGAGATCAGAATGATATTCTTGGAGAGCCACCTGCATGAGTACCTGGAGATCATTACACATTTCAAGTCTTACAATTAGCTGTCTCAAATGCATCACCCTCAAGTATTAAGGAATAATTTTCTTTCTGACACACTCTCCAGAAGCAGCATCCAAGGCCTGCGAGTGTTGATTTGATAGCTCTAAAGCAAAAATGAACTCAATTTGAAATTGATTTCGGCATGAATTTCAGGAATTAAAAATAAAAAATGCACTTGGCCACATAGATGTCTTCAGGATGAGAAGTTTTAAAGCAGGGATCCTGCACATATGCTCAGTTCATGAACTGAGGGTTTTATTGTTATTTTTCACCTCAGCCTCTTGTGTAAGTGGCATTTGCTGTGAGCTTCTGCCTTCTCATCCAAGGCATAGGAAGTTTGGGGTAAGGGAAATCTTCTCCTGTTCATATCTGAGAGCAGTAAATGAAGGAGGGCTGAAGCACCAAACTCATGCTGAAGTTTCTAGTGCCAGAAAACCCCAAAATTTAAGTATATTCCTGACAACAGGATTTGACCCAGTGTTATGAAACTAGCTCCAAAATTCGGATTTAGATTCTTGCTACTTCTAGAAAGCCCACAGGCCTTTGAGTCCCTAATTTCATCTCAAACTTAAACTTCTCTTTTCAGAAGTGACATGACTGTGGTGGAAAAAGCAGCAGACAATGCTACACCTAAGGTTTACTTTGCTTGGTTTATAGACCAAGCTTAAGAACTCCAAAAAGTTTGATCTCTCATGAGTTACAATACTGGAGTTTTAAGCAAATAATTTTTCAAATTTTTTCACCAACAACAAGAAGGATAATGGATACCCAGCTCTTTGGAGAGAAAAAAAAAAGCCATCATGGAAATGCTTATTTTGGCATTTTCATGTAAAACTGGGGTAGGAGAGCAGGAGAGCACAGCCAGGAATTCAGTCTTGCAATCCTTGTACAGCTGACCATTATTTGTTTACGACACTTGGGTAGCCTTGCAGTGTTTAATTAATAAAAATTAAACTCCATGAATCAGGTAAGGGGATTTGGGCTCCTGCTCTTGGGCTGGCCTTCTGTATGTTAGCCTAGGAAATCCTACTGTAGCCCTAAATTTCACTGCAATTCGGAAGCAGAGGTGCTGATTTTAAAACAACAAATTGATTCCTGGCTGACTGGCTTCAGCTAGAAATGACTGCAGCCCACTGAGAGGGAGAGAAAGTCAGCACAGGGTGTGGAGAGCAAAGGAATCACCTCCAAATGGAAATGCTGACCAAAACCAACTTAAACTTCACGAAAGAAACCTGCATTTCACTGACACATGTCGAGGCTGCCATCTGCTGACAGCAGGAAGAGTATGGGCACCAACAACACAGTTATTTCAAATAATATTTGGAATAATGTCATCTCAAAGTTAACCTCTTTCATTTCTAGATGGAGACTTAATCTTTGGCTAGAACTGAGAGTTTTCTTGTCTGAAATGTTAAAACAATTTCTTTGAATATTTATCTCTGTTGTTTCCAACCTCCACTTCAACATAAACTTGCATTTCCTAAACTGACAAAAATAAAGTGAAGAAAAGGACACAAAGAATGTGTTTCACTCTGAAATAAAAGTTTGCAATTGAAATGTTTGCTTCCTGTCAGCATTTGCCAACCAGTCATACTATATTTGGAAATGAAAATGGATTGATTTATTGAAAAGCTTTTGAAGAAAAAAAATATTTATTACCATTATTGGAGCTTCTTGCTGTCAGAGGAGACTGATCTCCCTGTTGGATGGTCACATATCCCAGTGTTGTTTTGTTTTGTTGGTTTTTTTTCTAAAGTAATATAAGCATAACTTTTATGAGTACCCAGAGGACATGTTACAGGTAAGATGTCATTTTTTTTAATATGTGTGAGCAATATTGAAATATTTCTGCAGCTCATTCCATTGTCTATTCCAACATATTGGTGTTTGGGGCCTGGAACCAATTCAGAGCAATGTGCCTCACAAAAAAACCCATGTATCATTAATTAAAACTGAAGGTGTAGAAAAGCAATCCTCTTTCTCAGTCTTTGAAATACTTTGCAGCATCATGGTAAGGTTTGGGTTTGCCCTGAAAGGAAACCACAGATGATTATTTTTAAGGAGAAACAAAGACAGAAAACCCAAATCAAAACGTGCCCAGCATCCAGTGCACTTGCTTCTCCTCATCAGGCCAAGCAGGGAACTGAAATTCAATGCTATGAGTATAAACATGCCTGCAGTGTTCTGATCCTGCCTTTTTAGTCAGAAATTTCATCTTTGTCCTGAGAAATCTCTCCTGGAGAAAGTTTCTGCAGTACTGAAAAGCTCTTGCTTCACTCAAAGGTAATTTCTGAAAAGTTGACTTGCAAGTTATTTGTTTGCTTGTTTTGCTGCATTGGTTTCTTTTCTTCATAATTATTTATTTCTATGTACAGCAGAATCCTTTTCTATTTTTTTTTTTCAAACAAGCTTTCCTCAAGGGAGAGATTAGAAGAAGGAGGATGATACAGTTTTGTTTAAAAGGCAGCATGGGAGGAAGCAGGGCACACTAAAGTTTGAAGAAGTCCCAAGCTTGCAGTGGGGGGCTGCTATCAGGGTTTTAATCTGACTAATTAAAAGTCAGAGGTGAATAGAGCTGATGCTTTGGAACAGTTTCAGCCAAATGCATTTCCATCAAAGTATGTTTTCTTAACTGGAGTCAAACATCT
>VWYP01026623.1:287-99887 GCA_013400435.1 Pycnonotus jocosus
TTCTAGAAAGGATCTGCATATCTTCAGTACATTTTTTTCTAGATTAAATACACTTAAAGAAAAAAGACCCTGCTCTAGAAAAAATATGTCAACTAAATTTATGAAATATTATTTTATTTTGTCATGAAGGGAGAAATATTTTTGATATTTTAAAGGTCTTTGAGAAACTGAATTTTGAACTGCTTTTAAGTTTTCTTTAACAGTGCCTTTTGGAATAAAGAATTGCAGTCTGGAAAGTAATCTTCCCAGTAATAATATATGTTGAAAAGATGGATTTTCTCTGGTTGAAAAGGCAGAACTTCTGACAGGCCCCATAAACCTGGGGATGTTTTACCTTATGCATGAGTAGGAGGTACAAGAGAGTCAGGCAAGGTCATCATTTGCAAAGTTTTGGGTTAATTCTAGCTCCTACAGAATTTCTGTCAATATCTGGGAGGGTTCATTGTGTTAAGCTGTGTTTTGCAGTCTTTTTGGCCAGGAAGGCAAAGAGAGGAGAGACTGTTGTTAACAGAGCTTTGACATACTAGATTATTGCTTTATTCAGTATCTATCTGGCCATCCATTGAAAATCTATCAAAATCGTAAAGCAGATAGATGATGAAGATCTAGTTGCTCTTTTTAGGGTTTGGGATTTTTTTCTTTCTTTCTTTTTTGCTTGTGATGATGGTTTTATCACTGCTGTGAAAAGCATCTTTCAATGCGTTCTGAAAGCATCAAGGAACCAAGGACAAAAGTTTTAAAAACAGCTTCAGAAGTAAAAAGAAAAACCCCAAAACTATAGTATAAAGGTCATGTTAGAATTATAAATAACTTGAGTGTTTTAAATTAATGCCTTTATAGGTGAAAGTGAGTAAGAATGGTGCTACTTCTCTGGAAGTGACTGCATTCCCGGCATGGATGTTATTCATAGCTCTCTATTCCCCTGGTACATATAGAGCAAAGTGAATTGGCTATCTTTTTACATCTCCCTTTGAATGTTCTCTAGTGACTCTGCAAGTTGCCCCTTTTTGTCTTTCTATTAAATAGCATTTAAAGCTTCTGGCACAGCTGGACTAGAGTATGTAAGAAAGCTTTTAGGGTATTACAATGTCATTAGCTATTGAAGCTACAATACTTGCAACATTGAAACCCATCCTGACTTTGCTGCATGTGGCATGTGCTTAAAAGTTTGGGTACACATGAATATTGTTGAAAATATCCCTGAACAAATTCATGCTGACAATGAATAAAGAATCAATGCTGCTTTTTTTAAAAGCTTCTTTTCTAATCTCTGTAATTTGAAACTGAAGACTTAGAACAGTGGGTCAGAGATTGTTCTGCGAGATAAATTCCTTGCATCACATAACCCTGACAACTCCCTGGTTCCATCAAATTAATAACAAATGGATGAGAAGATAAGCAAAACTAATGGGGAGGTTACATTTTTGTGACAAAGGTTTATGGCCATACTGAATCTCATGTACTGTGATATCCCTCCTCCTTTTCCTCCTCCGCTTTGGTATTTTTTTTACTATCAGATCTGAGCATTCCTCTATCTGAAGCTCCTCTTTGGAGGAGATGTGATGAATAGCAAGCTGAACTGCATGTCTCCAAAAAGCTGCTGTGAATAGCTCTCTGGTTTTGTAGAGGAAATCACTGATTTTTCACAAGGCCAGGCCTCATTCTTGCACACTGTACATCCACAGTTATGCTCCTCGGATGCTGCTGCATGTTTGAAGATTGAAACACACAGCTGTAATCCCATCTCCCTCTCTTAAAACTGTGCAATAATGGAGTTTGGCAGCAATGACTGAATGCCGTCTGGACTGGCTCTTTTCACAAAGCAGGACCAGCTTATAGCAGGTGGCTCAGAGTGATGTCTGATTGAGTTTTGGGTGGAGATGCTACAGACAGGGATGCCAAAGCCTCTCTTCATGACCTGTTTCAGTGTATGGCCACCCATGTTGTGAACTCTTTTTTTTTTCCTCATATCTAATTATAATTTCACATATTCCAACTTGTGACCATTGCCTTTCGACCTGTCACTGGGCAATTCCCTTTTAATCCAGTCTGTTAAATTCTCTTGATTCACTATGGTAGACAGGCAATGAGCAGAAGAGTAAACAATTTAAACAATTTGTAAATTACTTCTATTGGAGATCTAGTCCAAACACATCTTTGAATCCAATGGTCAAGACAACTGTACAAGATGTAGGGGACTGTTTTATTAAAATGGAGAATGATTATTCCAGTTGAAGGATTGTGGCATCAGAATTTTGAAAATAATAGGGAGCTGGTAGTCCTTCTATAGCTCTTAACTGGTCACACATAAACCAGCAGGCTGCTTTAGAGGCAAAGATGAACATGACGACCTAAGAGTTCAATTTACAGCTGCACCTGCAGTTTGCTAGGGAGGAATCACTTGCTAAAGAAACTGAATAATGAATCCAACTTTCAACCCCTACTGATAGGGGACCAAATAAATGTGAAACTTTACCTACTCAGTGAGTATTTCTCCATGCTTATTCTCTGCTTTGGATTGATTTTTTTCTCTTTCCACCCAACAAAAAGCAAGTAGCAGTTTTTGCTCCTAAGAGGTAAAAAGATAACCTATTTTGATAAAACCAAGTTATTTCTCTGTAAAGATTATTTCAGTAGATCTGCATCAAGAATTTGAAATTAATCTGGAGGAGAGTTGTTAGGAAGACTTACCAAGACAAGCCATGAGAAATTTCTGTATGAACATACACTGTGAGATATGTTAGGGAGCCTCTTGATCCTGACCATTGCATATTTCAGGTGCACAAAGAAAATTTTTAGAGAACCTGAAGATCATTAAGGATAATTTCAAATCCCCAAGCAGCAAAAAGGTTATTTTTGTGCTTTGGTTTGGGCCTCCACAGTTAGAGGTGAAGGTGACATGCTGGCCTCAGTGATGTCAAAGCCAAACTTTTAACCACTTTCAGATCTCTCTCCAGTCACACAGCCTGCCCCACACAGTGGGACAGAGCTGCAGCAAAACTCCACCATAGGACCAAAATCTAAGCACTGGTAGAGAAGTAGAAGAATAAGCACTGGTTTTATCAACTGCGCTGCTTATTCCTTTGTATCACAAATAACTTGAAAATTCATGTTACCCAAGCTCTTTTGCTGCAGCAATATTGTGAATGTCTTAGGCTGACATAAATTTTAGAGAACAATGTTGACTTCTGCCTCCGATTATAAAATTTTGCTAATTCTCCACTTGTAATCAAGTTGTCCAAACACTCTAATTTTGTACAGATCACTTTTTTTTTCCCTGTCTTGCTAATGAGAGAACAGGGAAATAAATTTGGAAAAAAGATAAATCTACAAAAGGCATGTTCATTTTATCCAGAATTTCAGTCACTGCTGTTTTAGTCTGTTTCTGTTTAGCTAAGAAATTGAATAGGGCTTTAAGACATCAGGAGTATCACTTAGTAATAAGCAGTTTGTAGTCTATTGAATGGATTATTTTTCTGTATAGCAAAATCTGTAATTGTTAGGGGGATTTCGTATCCTTCAATTAGTTTTTTAACTGGGTGAGAGGACAAGCATTCATTGAGTTAAGAGGTTGGGGGAAAGAGGAATTGTCACATTCTCTTGGAAGCTCACCTGACATTTTCTTTCCCATCCCCTTAAACACAGCTCAGCTCCCCCCGATTTTTTATATTTCCTAAAATCCCTAGGATTTTTTTTTTCCAGTCTGTTAGGACTTTGCAGGAATTCTTGGCCCATAGTCTGTATTAGATTTAGCAACTGGAATTTTATGCTTTGTGTGCCTATTCCAAGGGATTGAGCAGCTTGTTTACTGAGATGGTGTAAGTGATCCCAGTGGTTTTTATTGGCAGATCCAAATATCTTTTATTGGAAGGCACACTGAGTATTCAAAGCAAACAGAACTAATTTTAAAGAATGCAGAAAAGTAACCACTGTGAAACTTGTGAGACTTGAAACATTTCTAAGCAGCTTTTCTGCTTTGTGATTTACTTTCCTGGTGTAAACCTTTTTTATTGATCTGATACACATATCTTCTCCTTTCACAAATGTAAAGAATCTACCATAAGTTTTTTCAAAAGAGCAAAGATGCTTAAATTGATGTTATAGTTAGATTAACCACCTCTCCTTTTAGAGTTAAAGAATAATAATTTACATTTATATTATCCTATTTCCCTCCTGGGGCTTCACATAATCTTCCCTCATATAACACCAGCCTTCTAGGAATCCCATCTTCTGAAACTGAGAAGTCTGTAAGAAAGAGATGAAATTTCAAACCATTATTTATATTCCTTACGTAGAGCATTGAAGCACGTTCTGCTAGGATATTTTTTTTTGATTGAAAACTAATAATTAATGTGATCACAGCTTGTCTGTTGGATTTTTCCAAATGACAAAGCAGAGATGAAGAGCCTCACAAAGTGAAAACTACGTGTGCACTAAAAATGATAGCTTTCAGAGTATCGTCATTGCTGACAACACCACACTGATCAAAAACAAATATTATTAAGTTTACAGTCTTGTATAAAGTGTTCATGGACATGATAGGAGTGTGGTCTTGTGGCGGGTAAGACCCATGTGTTTCCATCTCGATAATTTTCAGTAAGCTTTTAAATATTATTGAAGACCTGGCTAAGCTTGGTTTTGAATGATTTAGCTGGGAAACACCATATTTAAAGCATTGCTATATTGAATTAATATCTCTCATAGAGATTGAATTTGGTGATTATAAAGAGAAATAAGTGGGAATGGGAGGAAGACAAGAGTTCAAATTCAAAAGGTAGAAACCAGTTCACAAAACTCATTCTGATTGTAGCCACATGAAAGAAGAGACATAATTTGGTACAGTGTATTCCTATTGGGCTCTGTGCTTGCAGAAGTGTTATAACTAATGAAACTATGCTTTTTTAATGAAAATTTTATCATCCTGTGGTAAGCCTTGCCGTGGAATTTTTTTCTGGACTAAGAATGTATTTTAAATGTATTACATTAGGGATGAATCCAGCGAAGAAGATCCTCAGTGTGTAGAATTGTCATGTACATAAGGAGTCCATTTGCTTTTTTGTATTCTTTGAGGAAATTCTGCAGGGTGTTCAAAACCCAAAAATCTGGAACTTGAAGTACTTTTTTCAAGTGCCTCCTTATTTTTCTTTGTTTTCTTGTAATGACACACTTATCACTACTCACGGAATGGAATAAATAGATATATCTGAAAAATATACTTTAATAGTGTCTCCAGAGATCAACAATGACAACTGCAAAAGCATGGTGTCCTCATTGTACATGGGAAGAGAGTGCCAAGGTCACTGAGACTTGTATGTTCTATGAAGACAATTTCTATTATGTTGGTATGCCATGATTTCCCTTTGGCACAAAATCTGTCCAAAGAGGCCAAAGTATTGGATCCATTACTTCAATACTCTTTGAGAAAACTCCCAGGTCTAAAGTTTCTGCCAGGTAAAGAAGCTTCATTTCCTTAGTCCAGTCATTACAAAAACTCCATGCTTCCTTCAAAACAAGTTGTAGTTGCAGGTCTTGCTTTGCTCTGTTGAGAGTAAGATAGAGTTTTGGATTTTGGAGGAAAGAATGGAGCATCTGTCTTATGTAGCTCAATTAAAAAAATGAGCGTATGTAAATAGTTTCTCCAAAACATGATCAAGAGTATCTCTGTTATGTTTTCTACTCTGACTTACTGCTATCCTTATTGATGTAGAGGAAGACAATACTCCTAATTCAGGTACATAAGAAAGTTGTCATAAATTAGGCAGTTTGAAAGCTCTCAAAAATGAGAGAAAAGAGCTAAGCTCTTTTTTCCCACTAGATAAGTGTTTAATCTTTTATAAAGTATGACTTGGTTTTAGCCTTTATACACCTACCTTTATAATAATATCCATGAAGTTTTTACTCTTTCAGGTAGTCCTACTCAGCTCACTGAAGGTTGTCTGTAAGAGTAACATCTATTGAATCTGGTTCTATGTTTGGTTTCTATAATTCAGTCCTTTTTTGTGTGTAACGTATGCATATTGTTTTCTCTTGCACATCCCTCTTAATGAAGCCTCTGCTTTTTTTTAACTACTTTTTTTTTGCTCTAGTTTTTCTGCTAGTCATGCACAAAATAACGTGTATAAGGAGAGGGGTATTATATTGTAAGTGATAAGTTATCACATTTTCCTGCTCTTCTCTGATTTATTTATAACTACTTAATTGATCAAGTATTTAATAAAATCCTTTTAAATTTTTAACTTTGAGTTAGAATCAAATTGAAATTTGGGTTGCTTATATCTGTATTTACTGTTTTACTGACCCTACCTTCCACAGGGTCTCTTAACAGTCCAGAATTTTTGGTGTTGGATGTTTTAGTGGATAAATCCATTTTTAAAATTTTCCTGAATGCCATTTCTGTCTAACCTGCACTCCAAAATGAAATGTATTTAGTGATCTGAGTCCTGACTCTGGTGAACAGCAGTCTGCATTACAAAACAGACACAAAACTGGTAGTTTCTGCTTGGGGACACTCAGACCCAGTCAGCATGGGGGCACAATTACCTCACACCCCAGGGAGTGTTTTGTGAAGGTGAAGACTGAGGTCATTGATCAGGCAATAGGGAAAACTATCTCTTGTGAAACTGGTCTCTACACCAGCCAGAGAGAGCATTTCCCTGTGCTGCTGCTGCTGTGGCCTCATTGCTCCCTCTGGTTAAGAGGTTTTATAATCTGGGATCTCCCAGACTGCCCCAGTTACACGTGTCGTTTGCTTTGTAGTGGAATATGGAAGCAATGGTTTGCATCCCAGGGTCATGTTTTAAGCAGGTTATTTGTTGGAAACAATACTTTAATATGGGTAAATTCCTGATTCTGCTACAGTTACTATGTGTTTTGCTTTTCATTGGAGAGCGGGGACATGTGATTAATACACCAATTTATGTTTGTTAGCATATTATTGACATGTACCATCTACTCATTAAATGCTTTCCTAAGAGTTACTCTGACACTGAAGTTGAGAGACCTTAAGTGGCTGTCATCTTTGTGCCAAATGGATTAAAACAAAAAATGCACAGCCCTTCTTGGTAGATCAGTGCTCAGTTTCAGCTGGGTCATACCAGGTTAATAAGATAAAGTATCAAGTTTCCTTTTGTGTTTTTTTTTTTTTTCCCCTCTTTTGGTTAAAAAAAAGAAAAAGTAAGGTTTGGTTTTGTTCATCTCTTTACCCATTCCAGCTCAAAACTGTGAGTGAACCCTTTTATTTTGGAGCATGGTAACACAATTTAGATAACTTCATGCCTGTATTAAATTAACCATAAGTGAAAATTCAAATTAATCAAATTATTTTTTTCCATCTGCTGTGTAAATAAGCCTTAAACCTCCAGTGGTTACTGAATAGGGGAAATGGCTTAACAGGAGAAATGAATACAGGGCTATCAGTCTGAATCAGCCAGAGGGGACGTAGGTAGAATAATTCTTTGGGTCAGGGCCATGAAGGAGACTGCTCTAAAAGCCCATTCCCTTTTACTTTTTATGACATTGGCAGTATAAACAGGGAATATTTTTTCAAAAATTGGCATAGGCAAATCCCCATGTGTTTTGAAAAAATGGCATAAGCAAAATCCCTGGGTTGGAGAGCAGATGTAGAAGGAAGGCAGAACGTGCCACTGGGATGGGCACTGGTGGGAAAAAATTCTTCAGAGTCCCGGGGCATTGTTGGAACCTCCAAAAAAACCAGCCTGTACTACCAAAAAAAAGAGTGAGCTTCCTTCTGAGCATATTTTCTCCTGTCTGCAGATTGGGGTAGTCACAACACATCTCTTACCTTTAGCTTACTTTTTCCAGGTGTTGGTTTTTTGTGGTTTTTTTGTGTTTATTTTTTTTTCTTCTGTAACTGCAAAGAAAATAATTAATATGTTTTTGAAACACTCTGAAAAGCTTAGACCTGAGCACTGCTTGTGACATAGGCCTCAAGACAAGCTCATTGTAAAGGTAACTACAACTACCAGAGTGGGAGAGAAAAAGGAATCTTGGCCCACCAGTGGGTATGGCTTTATTATCATACTTTGAAGAATATGTCAGTCAGCTGGAAATGTTGGGATTTTTTGCATTCCTCTACCCTTTGCTGCCACATTTCATGGTCTCTCTAAGCTCTGTGCAAAAGTCACAGCTCTGGTACACCCTGGTCAGGTTGTGTTGCTATCTCATTTGATAGCAGGTATTTCTACTCTCCTCTGAATGTTGATGTCTCTTTAAATTGCAAAAACTTGGACCTTGTTTAAAGTTTGGAGGGGAGAGGTGCGGTTTATACATGTTGGTGCTGTCGTGCTCTCTGTCCTGTTTATTTTTAAAAATATGTTTTGGGCAATTATAACCAAATTCAAGTGTGTCAAAGATATTGAGCCCAAGTGAGTGTTGTGGAAACTGGCAGCTGTGGAGATGGGAGAGTGCCTGATAATGTTCCCACCATGGGGAGGCTTACCCCTTACTTCACGTGGGAAAATAATCCCAGGGAACACCAGTCATTTGGTTTGGCTATTTATGGAACTACTTATTTATTCTTAGAAATCCTTTGAGGGTACTTTTGTAAACTGAGTATCTGCTCTGTACAAAAGTGCCTAGATGGTCTGTGGCAAGTGATGTATTGCTTTGGTTGGTTGTATATGATTTTGGCGTGTTCTGGTGCCCTAGTAAAATTGATGGCTTTTTATTTCTTTCCCTCCCCAAGATTTCTTTCGACCTAGCAGAGTACACTGCTGACGTTGATGGGGTTGGCACTTTACGGCTCCTAGATGCTATTAAGACCTGTGGCCTTATCAACTCCGTGAAGTTTTACCAAGCCTCCACCAGTGAACTTTTTGGAAAAGTGCAAGAAATCCCGCAGAAGGAGACCACCCCTTTTTACCCAAGATCGCCTTATGGTGAGGAGAGCCAATGGGGTGTGTGTGTGTGTGTGTGTGTAGTGTCTGTCTGTCTCTTCTCCCTGCTCATGTCTCAGGGCTGAAGTCATTTGGGTGTGAGATTAGAATGATGATAGAGCTAAAGTGACTAGACATGTCAAGAGGCATACCTTTATGAATTACTATATAAAAAGTATTTGCTGCCATTGCCTGGGGGTTGGAAATTAGCATCTCACTTCACAAGACCTTGTTCATTCAGCTCAGAGGTGAAGAGCTCTTGAAGAAGAAGGGGGGTAGGGTGGCTCTTCCTTCACAAAGTGTTGTGAGGTACTGCTGAAGTGATAAAGTTTCATATTTTTTCTTGCCTAAATGAAAGACTCCCAAGAGTTCACTTCTTCCTTCATGAACTCATGTGAAATTTGAAACACTTATTAAAGCAATGGGCATGGAGGATTTCAGTGATAAAGTTTCAAATCAATTTGAGTGTTAAGGCACCAGATTTTCACTTTTATTCCTCCAAAGTAATTTTGGTTTTGTTTTGGTTTTGGGTTTTTTAATTAACTGAGGTCACTACAGTGGCATATTTCACACGCTCTGACCATGTTAATTATATTGCAGAAGAAAAAATTCTGTGCTTGAGTGTGTATAAGAAAACAAATAAGAAAGTGCCCTGATGTTTCCTGGCCAGTTCAGAGGCTGCTCAGAATATGAGTATTTTCCCATTCAGCTGCTGTTTATTAAGGTTTTTTTTTTTCTATATAAAATTCGGTGCATATAGGGAACTAATCAAATGCTAAAGCACTCTGCTGTTGAAATTTGGACTTCACTCTACATGTGACAGAGACTTGTGTGTGTGTCTGAGCTGTGTATGAGCAAAGCATTTATACAATAACACTTTAAAATTATTTTTACAGGGGCAGCAAAACTGTATGCCTACTGGATTGTGGTGAACTTCAGAGAAGCCTACAATCTCTTTGCTGTGAATGGCATCCTCTTCAATCATGAGAGCCCCAGAAGAGGTTAGAAAATCCACACAAAACTCTTTCCAACTTTGCGTATATCTGATCGGAAAAATGGAACAATGCATCCACAGGTTTCATTTAAACTTGCCAGAATTCTGTAGGGAAGGTGTCATGACTTGCAGCCCACCCATGGCATTTGATGCATCTCTCCTGGCAGTCTCAGAGCTCAGGAACAGCAGCTTTCCCTTTTGAGCATCATATTCCATTTTGTAGCTCTTGGATGCTGAAGAGAAGTTGGTGTATCTGATTTTGTGTCTCTCTTGATAATAAGTAAAGGCAAAAATGTTAATGTGACACATTTAAAAGGGCAGATTTTCTAAACATTTATTTGGGCAACTACATAACAGATGCAATTTCAGGTGTGATATACTCAAGGTTTTAATTTGTGTATAAATGTCAAATTGAGAAGCAGAAATAATAGATGCTCTAAGTTCATAGGACTAATTAGTACAGCCTGGTATATTTTGAAAACATTTTGAATTATGGCCCATACTGTTTTACAAGATGGCTTTTAACACATGGCTTTAAAATGCCTCTCAGTTTAATCCTTAATAGCAATGCAGCTTAAATTCCACTTAATCATCCCTTTCCTGCTTGCAGTACTTTATGAACAATTAATGCTGGTATTTAGTTTGAGTAAGACTCCATGGTTGATTAGAAGTCTCTTTTACAATGACAGTTTTCCTCTGCCCTTTAAGTACTGTGACTATAGAAAACACTCTAAAATTAAACTTTAAATTAACACAGAAAACTGGATTCTCAGTGCAGAAGCCTTTTACTGTGGTCTGTTTCTAAATGAAAAATAAATTCAAGTTTTACAGGAATGCAATTATATAAATTATAGCATGGCACAAAATATAAGAATTTTAATCATATTATACTTATATAAAACAAACCATAATTTCATCCCTGCTTAAAAGTAAAAAGAAAAAAAAAAGGAGTCCATGTCAATAGGATTTAAATATTAATTTCAGTCTCTGGGAGTCACAGCTGTGAAACCTCATCATACAGTGGGTAGGCAGCATTTACAGTAATTGGTGGTAGGAGGTGGTGTATCACTTCACTGGAGCAAATGAAGCACAAGTTCAAAATTAAAGGAGAATCATATTCACTAGATTATTTCATTTAGAAGCCCTAATACTTTGCTTTCTATTAAAGAGTCTACTGAGGTGTATTCATAGTGTGCTATGTTCAAATAGCATACCATTTGCTAATACACCTCTTTGCAGTAAACTAATGTTCAAATTGCTCTGAGTTATTCCTGTGCAATCAAAACAGTCTGACCATTGTAAAAAATGTGGGAATATGCAATAAAAAATATTAGCTTGGCATGATTTCTAATAACTCTAAGGAGCTACAAGATGAGACAGAAATTTTTTAAACACATGTAGTGTTTCTGATGCTCTTCCATAGACTAGTGCCGCTTTGAAGGAGGAAAACTTCAGTACTCGTTGCTATTTTGATCCCTCTGATGTTTGTTCCTGCTTTAACAGTACTGCAATAGGGTTTCCAATCTGAGGTCTCTTTTCAACACATTTGATGTCCCCATGGAGAACTCAACTCTGTGCTTTGAAGTCTCAGGTTGCACTTTTCCTTGTGTGTGTATGTGTGTGTGCTGGGTGATGTTTTAGGCCCTTTATGCCATGAACAGGAATCTTGTCCTAGAAATGGTTTCAGTTGGCTCTCTTTGCCTTAGCAAAGTACTTGCCGTGGCAGCAACTGTAACCACAGACTGGTGTTATTTGCATAGTGTTTTTGTGGGAAAAGGTTTGGAAAACTATATAGATAAGAAAATGAAATAACAGTAGTTTTGAGATTGCTTCTTGATAGCCATTCATCACTTTCCTAATATTTTTGAAGATTGTAAAGGCACTTCAGGAGGAAAAGAGTATTTAATTGGAATTTCTAACTCCAAAATGGTAACATCCATGGAAATTTTAAAATGCTTTGTGGTTTAGCCTTTTTTAAATACTGGTTTCAAAGATTAGGAATACCTAAATAAATCAAAACATATTTTCTTCCAATACTATATACCACTGTTTCAGTTGGTTTAGGGTTGCACTGAATGCATCAAATACAACATCTCATTGATGGTGATATTATTTGCACCTTGTCCTCATAAAACCTAATGCCTAGGAATCAGAGAAGAGCAGAAGGTTGCAGCAGTGCCACTTGCTGAGGTGCAGAATTGATCAGTCCTGGTGGACAGTGCATATCTGAATTTTAAATCATACTTCTGAAAATTTCTGTAAGTTTCTTACAAAAAAAAAGTATTTATGAGGAAAAACTGTGAAGAGACAAACTCCAGTATTCCTTGTAGCCAGGGATACATGAAATGCGCTACCCTGGAAGGCAATGGTAAGGATGAACAGAATGCATTTCTTATACCTTGGAGCCTGCATTGTGGGCTGTGATCAAATATAGAAGGATTTACATTTGAAATGGGAGTACTCATGTTGAAAGATGGTGAATTGCAGTTGTGTGCCAAGCTGGTCACTGATGTTGAATTGAACAAACAATTGTAAAGGGTTTGCTTCATGATCTCTATGGTAAATGAGTGTTTGGAGTGACTCAAAAAATTACCCACAAAGGTATTAGCAAAATTGGATTTCATACGAATTTATAAAAATGTGACTTAATGAAGCTTTGATGGCAAGGTTCACTCCATTACTTATTACATGGATGAAACATACAAAAGAATACTGAGTTGGAATCAATTTGGAATGATTTGCACAGAGACTAAAAGCACTAAACTGTAAGGGAGACCCATTGAGTCATGAAGTTTCTAAACTCCTGATGCAGCTTAGGTGCAGCTAGTTCCAGTCTTAGTCTCAGAACTTTACAATGATTTTTGTCTAAAAAAAATGATAAGGGGGCCAAGTGCATCTGCCCCAATCCCTCATTATATAATATAGTGCTGGGGCAGCAGTGCACAAGCCTAGGGAAAATGAGAACTGTCTAATCTCAAGAGCTGCTTCCCCATAAAAGGAGCTTAGGAATCTACACCTCTTCTTTCAGAATGCCAATTCTTCTTCTGAGCCTTTCCATCTTAAACTCAGAAAGGAGCACTGGTAGTTAATCTCACATAGCCTGTATAATAATAGGGAAGTCTGCACAGGGTTCATAAGGGTAAAGAGTGCTTAAGTCTAATATGAAAGGTTTTGTATTTCTCAAACTTACAAAGGCTTGAGAGAAGTGCTGGATGTGGGAACATTTGGTTTTCTACTTTTATCTTGCTCTCTAAGAGAAATTCAGTAACAGGAGTAGTTCTAAGATGTGACGCCATAGCGTAAAGCTGAGCACTTAAGTTTGCTGTGTGGGCTTCCTTTTGAGTATGATGTTTCATGTTCTGAAAATCAGAGTGACTTTACAAAAAAAACACTGACAAATTCTAGGTTGGCTGAACCCGCTGCCTGAGCCTTATATCTTATTTTGGGAATAGTACAGCATTATTAAATTGCACAAGTACTTGGGTCTATACTCAAGAGATACATGTGTATGTAACAGCAGAAAATATTATCTAAAATTTCATATGAAGTAAAATTAGTGGCTATGTTAGACTAATCTTAATAAAATATACATCTACTTTGAGCCTTTCTGTAGTACTATTATTTTCTTTATATTATACATACTGCCTCTCATTTGATTTTCCTTTCATTTCACTTAGTCACTTTTACAGTTTTGTAAGATGAAGTAGTCACTTTTTGACCAGTACATACTTTTCAGCTCACATAGATCAACACAGCTGCACTGAAGTGAGTGGGGTCATGTTGATTTATGCCAGCTGAGGGTCTGGCATAGTACTTCCAGTAATAGTCTGGTAATGTAAGATAAGCATGACTTGCTTCCTTTGGGGAAAAGACCTGTATTAGCAGTATACTTTGCTAAAGCTAATTTCTTCAGTTGCTTTCATCCATTTTATCCAGGTATAGCTCAAGAGTTTCCTGATTTATGGTCATGCCCAGGTGAATGGGATCCCCCATTTCTGATGCTTGTTTATTGTCTAAGTATGACACGAGCTGAAAAGCAATATTCTCCACAGTAGCTACAGGCAGTCTCTGTACTCAAAAATGAACAAAAAAAAGAAAACCTAAAAAACTTTTCCAGAATAATGTTGGGGTTCCTTCCTGCCCCCCCCCCCCCCCCCCCAAAAAACCCCACCCTTTCTGGNNNCCAAAAAACCCCCAACATTATGGGATACCTAGCGAATGGGGGAGGTAGTGGCTATCAAGTTGCTGGTGGTAGCTGAACATGTCTCCCAGTTTTACCAGTGTGGAAATGTTTGCCCTGTAGCAATATTAGAAAGATATTTCTGTTCAGTGAGATGACGGGTTTGACAGTGGAAGAGTGAGGCAATTAGCAAGTCTAGTTTTCAGGAAAGCTGGGGCTTGATCCAAACCTTTTTTTACTTCATTGGAAAGATTCCTGTTCTTTTGTTGGGCTGTGGATCTCACTAATACCTCCCTTTCTGAGTGGGAAAGCAAAATGCTTGTTGACAGTGTCATTTGTTTTGTCCCAGACAAGCCCTTACTGTTGTCTCTCTTCAGTTCTTTGTAAGAAGTTGTCTCAGGTTTACAAGATGTGCCTTTGGATGTCTGAGATAACTTTCTGATTTGGTTAACCACTTCATTGCTTGCCTCATCTGATCCTAATCTGCCAAGATGTACAAACATGTACAGCATGTTTCCTGACACAATGCAACAAAAGTTTTGTTTGGTTTTTGTTGTTTCTTTTTTTCCCCCTAAGTAATATTTTGCCTCCACACATGACATCATTGTGTAGATCATTCAGGAGGGAATTTTTGTGTGTCTGATACCAACTCTGGTAAAGCAGTTGTCATCAGACCATTGCTGTATAGCCAGAGGGAAAGGATACAACTGCTCATTTCTGTGATCTCTTTCAGCCAGGGTGGAAATGGCTAGGTATTAGATTGCAGGCTGAATGTTGTCAAAGTACATGTAGTAAGATTAAAATGAAAAGAAATCATATCTTAAATAGAATGGAGAGTGTTCTTGGCTTTCATTGTGCATCTGGGTCTCAGGTTGGCCAGGGAGAAGGGGGCAAGAGTTTCCCCTACTCACTGTAAATATGTTTGTGTGGTTTTTGATTTTATAGTTTTTGTTGTTACTTTTTTTTTTTAATCGGCTTTTAGTATCTCTTTTGCCTCTATTTCCTAGAAAAGGCAGGAGCAGATGGTGACATCTGCTACTGACTTTCACAAGAAATCTGTGCAATTCTTACTGTAGCAGCTGCTCTTCTGCATCTACTCTATAGAGATGTAGTCAATATCTGCCAGATTTTCCTGTCTCATGTCTGTGATTGGAGACTAATTGCTAATCTCTTAAAACACTTTCAGTGCAGGAGAAGCTTGGTTAACTTAGTACCACTGGAAATACTAAGGGCTTTTCCTGATGCTTTTTTGGTAAATTGAGGCCTGCGAAAGACATGAGTGTGTAAAATTTGCAGTGCAAAGCTACATCTCTTTCATTTAATGCAAAATTTCTAAACCTATGAGTGTATCTAAAAAGAAAAAGTCAGCAAAGTATTGCTTGCAACTCTCCTGCTCCTGTCTGGATGAGAAGCATGCAGGCTGGCTGGTGTCATCAGGGATCCTCTGCCTTGCACATTGAAAACTTGATGGCAGGGTACCATGGCCAAGGTAAAAGGACTTACTCAGACATTTGTGTGCTATAGAGCAGCCAAGATAATTTCATGCTTTTTGGTTTGCGTGTTTCAACAGAGAAAGCATGCAGTGTCCTGGAGACATGCATTCTTACTGGCTTTTTCTCCCTGCTGCGAGACTGATCCTGCTAAGTGATCCATGCAGGTGTTCGCTTATCTACACATGCAGTCAGACATCACTGGGGATGAATGTGGGCATCAGGGCCCACTTCCACAAATGGACTTGCAGCAATATTGATTGTAATAATAAAAAATTGCTGCTAATACCTTTCCTCTGTTTTACCTAAGTACATATGTTTTCCCCTTGAAAAAGATCTGGTGTTACAAGAGAAGTAAATTCAGTTAGTTATGATGTTGTTGAACCTGCTGCTGACCAATTAATGCAGATCAGAGCACATCAAAATATGTGAATTTTTTTGTCTGGTTTTTAGGTTGCTAATAAGCCATATTAACTCTCATATTTCTAATGCCACTTTCCTAGTGATATCCAACACTAAAACATGAAGGTAGTGCAACCACCCCAAAATATGAGTGGGTTTCCCTTCATTAAATGTGTTTTAAAAGCAGTAGCAGACATCTGAAATAAGAACTGGAGGGTGAAACCACTTCTGCATGCCCTTAGTTTTGGGCATCCAGGAAATCCAAATCAGTGCCATGGAACTTGCCACATTGGAATGAAATAATCATGTATATGAGCTGACTCAAGATATAAAAAGATACTTTTCTAAAATGACTCATTGATGAAGTTAGATGCTGTGTTGACCAGTCTGACTACTGAAATATTTTTGATTCAGTCTTTGCAACAATAGTTCATGGTAATCTTTATTACCTCTTTTTAAATTTTTTTTTCCTTTTCAATCTCAAAGTACCCCTGCTTCTTCACTTCTCTGTCTGATATACTTTTCTGGGGTCTGTCACCAGTTTATCTAAGTAGTTATGGATATAGCTTGTACAAAAAATAATTTCTTGCCTGTGGGTTTAGATTTTTTTGGAACAGCTGCATTCACAACTCAGATCTCTCCTTGAGCAAATTATTATCTTATCAGGAACATCTTTTTGTCATTAAATCATATGCTCCCTTGTGGGTTGTACTGTGTTGAGAAGAAAGTAGATTACAAGTTTTACTGTCTTTCATGATTGAGTTCAACATTTTTTTTGAACTAAAAAAAAAAGCGTAGAGTATCCCCACAATTTACAAAATGTCAAAACTATTAAATTTAAAAAACTTTACCAAGTAATTCTTAACATTTCTCAAGTTACATTACCATATATCAGTGTTACTTTCTCAAACTAAAACTTGCAGACTTTTTTTCTCTAATTAAATATCAGCTGAAAATGTTGAAATACAGTGCTATGAAATTTATGAAAGTCAGAAATGGGTAATAGAGTGGCACAGTATGTACCTCACCTGTAGTGTTCTTATGGCTTGATTAATACACAAACTTGTAGCAAGATTTTGAGAAATTACGTGTTTCATGTGTCTACTCCTCTATTTTTTCCCTTTGTGACATTTATTTTTCCCCAGGCAAAGCACAATGGAAAATGTGACCATTGTGCTGTTCTTGGGTATGTATAAATGAGAACATGGAGTGAAATACAAGGAAGAACCCTGAGATTTACACCTGGCATTTTACAAACTAGCTTAAAGTGAATGTGGAGTTTGCAGAGGGTCAGAAGAACAGAACTGGTTTCAGCCAGAAGTCCATTTGGCCGAGTTATCCCACTGCTGGAACATGAGGGGAGAGTACAGGAGACAGTATGGTCATCTCAGATACAGCATGGTCATCTCAGATCTCGATAGCTGATGGGTGAGAGACCATGCCCAGTCCACTGCTGCCCATTCCGGGGCTCTGTGGGAATGCAGTCCAAGAATGCTGCCTGTGAGATCCTCTCTGAAGGAAACCACTTTATCTGGGGAACACCACCTCCTTTGAATGTGTGGTTAAGTCATAGTTCAGTGGTACCCAGAGCCGAGGACAAGAGACCATACTGCAGGATACAGTTTTCCCAGGTGTGGGGACTCAGCCATGGCCAACATGGTCTGCATTTCTTGCTTTTTTTCAAGAAATTTCTTTAGCCATTTTTGCTTGCAGTTGCATCTACATGATTATTTTGTTCTTTTGTGCTTCATTAAATATAATTGTATTCTGAAATAGAGGCAAAAAAGAAAAAAGTAATAAAAAGAGCAAAGGTCCCATCATTATTGCCAGAGATGTTGCATAAACAAATCTATCTTGCATTGTTGATATTCTGTAAGTAATGAGTGTTTAGTATTTTCATCATTGTTGCCATATTAATTGTCTCATGATTTCTTAAACTTCTGAAGACCTGTGTTTTACTATGATAAAAATTCTGTCAAATATATACACTTTTCATCTGACATATTAGCATACTGCTTTGTCTTCTTTCTGCTGTGTAATCCAACATTAGTGTTCCCCTGACACCGTGATGTAAAAACCATTACAAATTGCTTACAGCTCATCTTCAGAGTCCTGGCTGTCCCTGCAAAGATGTTCAGAATGTGACTCTGTAGGCCTCAGCCCACAACCTTCAAATTTTGGGCATCACTTGAAAGCCTGGTCATACTTGCAGCTTGTAGGCATGGAGTGACTGGCCTGTCTTAGTATCTGAAACATCTTCTCAGCAGTGTGCATCCTGTTTGCTTAAAATAGCTCTCTGAGAGGTTGACAATTTCCTCTACTTAGTCATGCATAATTAAAAAAAAAAATTTAAGTAAATCTATTGAAAGTGCATGTTTCAGAAAATTGTTTGAAATCAACCCACTGAGGCATTTCAGATACAGGAGACTGAACAGGAGAGACTAATTCACAATAAGCCGGTTTCAGCATTATTGGTTCAAAAAACACTGCAGAAGGAAATGTCAACTGATTATTCCTCAACAAATTTAGCAGGATTCATTAAAAACAAATAAGTAAGAAATGCAATGTCACTGGCTGCCACCTCTGATAAGATTCATGCAGTGGGATTTTATAGCAATTGTAGGAAGGTAAGCTGCTTTATCTGAGAGAAGATTAGTGCATTTGGTCAGAGCTCGGTTTGAACTTAGGAACAGTTTTCTTTCTCTGTCTTGATTTCACTACGTGTTTCACTTACAGTTCCTAGAAATGTGTTTAAAAATAAGAAGCACAACCACACAGAAAATCATTGCATGTGTAGGTAGTTTGATTTCAGACCATTACATGCATTATGCTCTTTTGGGGGATGCACAAAAATTTCACAATCATAATCATATCCTGTTGTCACTGAAATAGCTGAAAATCCCAGCAGCTGGCAGACTGCTGATTTTTTGCCAGTTTTATTCATCTAATTGCAAGTATTTTTGAACAGACTTTAAACTCTGTTACAAGGAGTCATAGCTGTGTATATACTGTCAGCTACATGTTTCCCACACTGTTGATGTTTGCACACCTTGCCAGCCCTGTTAAAATATTTCCTTTTTTAGGATTTGCCTTTCTTAGACTCTTAAAATTTAATTATGTTCTACTTAATTGTTAGGCAATGATTGGCAAATGAAAGCTATGGCCCAAAGCATTGTAATAAAACCAGATATCCAGTGCTATTTAGATGTTGCAATAACAGTTGCATATTTTGATCTGTATTGTATCTCACCCCTATCAAATGATAACTGTTAAGACAGAGAGTCAGCAGGTTTCACATGAAACCCTTCAGAGTTGCTCTTTGGTACAGGAAGACAAATCAAACTCAAGCCAGGAGAGAGAATACAGTATCATGTTTTCTCTACTTTCTCTAAACTTCTTGCCCTAGCACACGTGAGTTTGAGAACCACTGCTGTAGAAATATTGCAGGATAGTGATGGGTTTTGTTTTTGAAGTCTGTTCCTCAATTTCATTATATTATATGTGAATAGACTTCTAAGTAGTAAAGAATTATCCAATAAAGCAACTCAGACCTTCAGTTTATATCCTTTTATTCCTCATTGGTATTACAGTCTTTACATGAAAAGAGATTTAAGGTGTTTATTCATTGCATCAATATCCATCAATAGGTGGATTGAGAATATTTGTCAAAATTTTACAAAGTCCAATACTAATCCCAGGTGTAGGCAATGTGAATCTACAGAAATCTAGAGCTCATTTTGGACTTGAGACAAATCCAGAAGACATGAGAAAAACATCAATAACACTCAGAATTATTTTACATTCCATTTCCTTTTTAAAAATTTTGAAACAGTTGCTTTTTAAAGTTATAAATCTTATTTGTGCTTTCTTGCTGACACCTTTCTCCTCTCAGCCCCACCTCATGCCCATATTCTGAGTCATTGGTAGGCATGTGTGCATCCATTAGGGTTACTTGTGTTGTGTCATACACTCTGTGCTCTCACACTGAGTTGCTGTTTGCTGCAGACTGTAAAAATAACCACCAAGATCTTTCATTGCCATTACTGCACTGCTTCAAGATAAATGAAGAGAGACACTGTGCACTTCCCAAGGTCAGGAAGATCTTTGACTTCCCAAATTTCGTGTAATTCTTGAAAATTGAGTAAATTGGAAATTATCCATTGTCTTAAAAACTTTTTTAGCTTGGGATGGCACTGGTATTGCACTTCATTTTAAACATTTATACTGAAGTGCCATTGAATGTAAAGTCAACCCTGTGAGCAGAACAGGCACCATGCAAATACTCCTGTTTGTTTTCATAAGTATTGCATGTATCTGCCATTGAAAATCAGACCAGTAGTTGCTAATTTTCACATGTATTTTTTAGTTGGGGTTTGTCTTCCTCTTCTCATGTCCTGACCCTTTAGGGAAAATGGGGCAATGGGATGGACAAGTAGTGTGACTTGTGCTCATGCTCTAGGTGGGTAAAGCATCTGCACCTTGTGTGTTATGGACAAATCTGTCCCCTTTGTACGGTCTAAAACTAGATAGTGGATGTGCCTCTCCTTTTCTGAATAAGCTGCTCTGTGTCCTGAGCCATAACCTGTCCAGATGTGCTGCAGCTTCCAGGTAGTGGTTTGAAGCATCAGACTTTTGCTGAAAATTATATGTGCTGTTTGAGATTTGCACAAAAATAAGTTTTAAAAAAGGATGTAGCACTTATATGATTGAGGGGGTTTTAGCATATCTCATGGTCCCACCAGATCTTGCAATATTTACAAAAAAACTGGGCAAGATTGGTATAACAGTAACTAAGGCTGGGAACTTGAAAGCTTGACTTCATGTAACAGCAGTAGGCAAATGCTACCTTTACTACCTAGTTCTGAAAGTGCTGGTGTTACTAAAGAAGTGGCAAGTGTTTTTTGTTGTGCTGGTGAATCCAAGGTCTGCTGCCAAAATGGTGTCAGAAAAGTGTAAGCCAGTGAATAACAGGTCATTATTAAATTTTCACTATGTCTCATGATGATGCTTTTCTTGAGAAAAGCATCATAATCTTACATTGCACTTAAAGAAGCTCTTTGTTTTGAAATCATGAGATGAAGCAATTCTGGGTTTGATTTCATTAGTCTGCTACAGTTATTGCACAACTTTGGTCTACTTGCAAGTAAGTGAAGTGTCTCCTGTCACTTTGGTTCTACAGGTTCATTGTGGGTTTGGTGGTGTGGTGATGTCATCTGGTTTACCATCACATTTACAGACAGTGATAACCTGGTATCAACACCCATGAAGAAACCTACAGAGTCATCAGGGAATGTTCATTCATTTTTTCCAAAATTATGTGTGTGTCTGAGTGTGTGGATGATGTTTAAAAATCTGCCTGTACGTGAAAGTCGGACAAAAGAATTTGTGTGTTCAGTAAAATTCTCTGTAAAAGAAAAAAAATCAGAAATTTCCTAACTGATAATGTATGTGAGGGTTCAGTCAAACTCAATGTTGTTTCTACTGGTTTAAATCAGATAATTAAATATTTAATACAAAAGTATTTAGTTTAGTATTCAGTAAAAAAAAAATCTGAGAGATTTAACACTTTTTAAAATGTGCTTTTCCTTGAGACTACTGAAATCCAAAAAAATAGAACATTAATCCTCAGTGGATTAATAGAAATGCCTCTTATTTTTCTGTAGCTGTCAGGAAAGAAATACTTATACAGCCACATGATGAAGTAAGTTATTTTTTAATAAAATCTCTGTTGCCTTTATCTGATTTTCCAACTTGCTGTTTAGTGACAAGACCATTCAGATTTTTCAAAGCCCTGGGAGTCTTACATATTTTAAAGATGCCTCACAGAGAGCTTTCAAGACATATATTAATAGTTTTAAGAGAGCCTTATAATTCTCTACTTCTAAAGCAGAACTTCCCAACTTTATACTGATGTAGGTGGTAGCTATCTTGAAATATTAGCTTAGCCTCACTTCCATTTTACTCTACAATAATGTTTGTGGGAGACACTGCTAAAATGAGGGAAAAATCATATTTCCTGTACACAATTGTGTTTCCTGGACTTATGGTGCTTGAAAAGTACCAATAACTAACAAAAACTCAAGTAAAACAGCATGAAAACTGTTTGGTTTGGATCTGATTTTTCTTAGATTCTGACAAGTCTGTTCAGTTCGGCCAGACCAATAATTATTTATCTGCCTTGGTATTTCTGAATTAGTTCAAGCTGAAAAAAATTTAAATATAAATTTAGGTGGTTAGGGAATTTTCTTGGAAAATTCTCTGTTAATTATTCTGATCCAATAATCAGGTATTTTCTTCTTGGTTCAGTTCTGTGTTAGGGTAAACAAAGAATTTGATTCAGGTAACAGCTGTGGTTCAGTTACCCTTTTATGTGGAAATAATCTGTATTGACTTGGTATTAGGCTGAAGCAGTTTGGAGAGAGCTTGTGTTTGTGTCTAGATGTACATGACTGTGTATTTGAGGAGATCAAGGAAACTTGGGTTAAAAAAAAGGGAGAATGATATAAAATCTGAATTTTGAATCTGCATTTTTATAATCTTACCATGTAAAATGGATGAAGAGAGTACTTTGTCTTGAATCAAATACTGTTTACTGAATTCCATCAAAACTCTTAAGAATAACTTAAAAATTTAACTTTATTTTCATAAGCCAGTATGTCTATAGCCCTGGCTACTTTTCAGTTCCTCAGAAAATGTTTTTTTTTTTCATGTTTAAGTTTATTATTTCTGTATAATTATTCAGAATTTGAATAGTTTTCTTTTTCAGGAACTTGTTTTGGGTTCTCTTTTAAATTAGTAGAGAGATTAGAGGACAATAGTGGTTTCTTTACCAACCTCTTCTAGGCTGTGCAGAAAAATTACTAAGAAGCAGAGGGGGTTTTGACAAGCTAAATTGTAACTATTTTAAAAGAAACCAGTGGGCTGAGTGTTTAAAGATTTAATATAGTTTTACCCATATGTACTTTTAAAGTGTGGATTAGTATTAATTGATATGTCAGAGTTCAGCTGCATTAGGCATCTGCACAGTTGTGATGCTCTGTGGCTCAAGAGATGGTGTTAGAGAGTTCATTTCATTCCTTTTTCCAGAATGGTGACATGGCCACTGCTAGTGCTGTGCATGGACACAAGAAGAGCAAAAACCATGGGCAGAACCATGCCACAGAGACTGCAAAAAGGACACGATATCCCCTTTTTGTTAGAAAGGCCTTTCTGAAACCCTACCTGAACACCAGTCCTGCATGTTAGTTCACATCTCTGTCCTTCAGGCTCAGTTCTGCTTGTTCAAGACTCTGTGGGCTTTAACATATGTATCTCTGAGGAAGAAAATCCCTGCTTTTTCAGGGGACTTGGAAAAAACTTCATGAGAATATCGCTTACACTTGGCTTGGTATTTCTTTAGGTTACTTCCATAGGAGACGAGGTTAAATCTGTTGTTGTTGACATGACATAAGACATATGTGCAGCTGCTTAAATTTTAATTGAAATAGCCCTGGAAAAGATGGGGGCTTGCTCTCATATGAAATAACATGTATGTCCAAGAAAATCAAAATTAAGCTGTTGGGGTTTTTTTTAGTAGATCTATCTCTCATCATAATAATTACCAAATTGTTTACTCACAGGTGCAAAATACTTAGAGAGTCTCCTTAATCTCCAATTATTGTTGCCCTCTCATCTTGACCTCTCTTGAAGTGTTTTATAAACAATTTAAAGAATAAATGAAGTATTAGAAACAGTTATTATAGAGCAGGCAAAGTTATTTGCTTTCTTTGAGTGAAGGGATATAATTTATAAAGGACTGATTACACTCATCTGTTTTCTGGGTAGCCTGTAAGTTTACTTTACCATGGCAAGGCAGAATAACAGAGAAATTGTGTCATGGGAGCCAAGTAAGATATTGTAGCAGTAGGAAATCCAATTGCCTTGTTTTACAGCCATTTGTCTCGTCCGTTGTTTCTGTCAAATGATCATTTGAATCAAAACAATTTAAAGAGATTTTCTTCCTCTGCAGTAATGAGAACAACAGAGACTTTTATGCTCCAGGACATTCCTACTAGGTCTTTCCTTCTCTAACATGGCTACCTGCCAGTCCTTGTTATTATTGAAAGTTGCTTCATTTAGTACATTTTATAAAGTGTCTCTGCCCAGCGTCGTGGCTGTCACTGAGGTTATGAGTCAAGAAGGAAAGTGGGAGTGGGAGCTCTGATTCAGCAGGGCTCAGCAGCAGAAGTTAAAACTGAGAATATTAGTGGGTAGCTTATTACGTCAAATCTACTCTTTTTCAAGATATATGTTTGAATCAAAAGAAAAATACAGCAGAAACATGTTTGATCTCTTTGCCTTGTTCATTTTACCCCATTGCTCTTGTCTTGCTTACCAATTCTGAGGTTGTTGTCGAGGTTCTTTGACTCCAGCTCTCAGAAAGAAGGGCCCTGTCTTGGAAGGAACAGCCTAAGGGTTTCAGAAGCTCCCTCTGTAAGTCTGCAAGCCATTCCCACCTCTGCTGTGCATTTCTGTCAAGCAGGGATCAAATGAGATGTGAGGATCCTGGAATCATCAAAACAACAGAGCCTGTTGGCTCCAGCAGAGCCTGTTGGCTCCAACACAGCTGGAGCTGGGGAAAAGATGCCTGTTCCTCTGCTCTTACATGGTTTTTTTTCCCTCTTTCCTGATCTCCCTGTGAGGCAGACAGAGTGGAGGCAGTAGAGCAGCAGGGAAGAAGAAAGGGTGACAATGATTGTCTATTCCACATCAGGGGACAATTTTGTAGTGTCCCTTTGCAATTAGAAGAACATTTGTCAACCCTGATGTCTGCCAAACGATAGTTCTGCAGCCCCTGGAGAAGCTTATCTTATCAAAGTGCCTTTTTATTTTTTTTCCCCTAAACAGATGGAAGAGAAGAGACTGTCATTTCCAACATCAGTATTTGAGTGAAGAAATAGGGCAGGATGTTGTTGTAGACACATATATAGAATTATGTCTTTATTTCTAGTACTTCTGGCAGGGACAGGGAGGAGGAGAGAGAGATACGTTAATAACAGGTGGTTGTTGTCAGCATGATAAGACTCAAAAATACTACAGAAACTCTGTATCCTACAGTAATTTTCTTGCAGGTCCAACATCCTTAAAAGTATACTTCAGGAGTTGTAAAACACTTCTGAAATATTCCTTAGCTTTTAGAGTCATCATTTTGAAAGTCACTGAGTCTGTGTGTGCACATTTGATATTTAATCACTGGAAGGGTTGAGGGCCCTTATGCAGAAGAGTGTGGTCAGAGGAAATCAGAGTTTGAGAGCTGATTCTTTGCCTGCTGCATGTGGAGCCTGGTGGGGGTGCTCTGGGGAGTGAATGTAGATTTGGCTTTGGCTCGAGGGAGGTCCCCTGTCACGAGATGACATATGAAGGTTATGCATATAAGTACCATACCCTTGCGCTCCCATACTGTGCAGCATTTCACAGCCAAGAGAAAAACAGGCTGTAGCTGTTCTAAAATAACAGCTATATTTTTTTTTTCTCTGTTTATCTCTTCGCTGGGCTATTAGGCTCCTTTTTTTTACTCCTGCCTTGAGTCATCTCCCAGGCCGGTGTGTCCTGTAAATTGGGTATGATACTTTCTGCCAACTATCATTTGTACCTGAAATGCTGGGCACAGTAGACTTTCTTTTAAAACTCTCATGAGTAATTGCCAAAAGGTTGTAGCTACAGTGCCCCAAACAAATGCACGTTATGAATGATCCTCTTTTTTACCCTGCTTTTGCTTTAAACATGCCTGTTGGGTTTTGAGTACCTGCAGTTAAATGGTGTTGCTTTTGGCAGGGCTTGGTGAGCAAATGAGGCATAATCTCTCTGATCTCAGTAGTCTGGTCAGTCAGCCATGACATTCTCAGTGTCTTTTCTTTCTACACCCTGTCTGAACAGAGCCATAGCCCAGGCAGCTCTCAGTGGGGTTGCCAAAGATTACCATGTGCACTGAAGCAGCAGATGGCAGGACAGTGGAAAATATGCAGTCCCAATCCCTGGGTTCACGTGGGGTTCAGGGTTAAATTTCAGTGATTTCCCTCTCTGCTCCTCAAGCCTGTCAATAAACTGCCCTTTGAGAGATGAACTCTTTAGTGTGCTTTGGGAAACTATTTAAAGTTCGGTTTTTGGAAGTGTGTTCTAGACTGAAGCAGAAAATTTAAGCTTTCTGTGACTACAGCAGTTGAAGTCTTCCTCACCTTAGTGTGGGCATAAAAAATGAGGTACATATGAATACATCCTGAAAACTACGAAAGAAGGGCAAAAGGAGCTTTGCAAATTTGATTGGCTCATAAATTGTGTAATAACTGAATGAGGGGTGCCTCCACAAACTTAAACTTGTGCCTATGTTTTGATAAAACTCTTGTTTGTACTTTTAGGTTTTCTCCCCACAGGCTCCCTCTTCCTTATTCCTTGCATGGGATGAAGACTTCTCACTGGAATGACTAGATGTTCAATCTTGTAGTGGGAGAAGGTGGAATGATGGGCAGAGAACAAGAAAAACATTCTTTTATAGTGGATTTATTTACTCTGTTGAATGATTTAATCCCTTTTTCACTCTTCCAGGCTACTTCTGTCTCATCATTTCACAAATATCAAGATACTTAACTTTCTCAAATTCTTGTAAAATTTTGGCATTTTACCTTCATTTGACAGAGGTGAGGGGTGGAAATTAAGGCATGAAAAACCAAAGACAAGTCTATATTGCTTGATTGGTTTGTTCATGTTCAGAATAAAACTCTTACCTGTTTCCACCTTGAGCCTTGGTAACAAGCACGTAGAGAAATATGTGTCAGTGACTAAATGAGAACCTGGATTTAGGTGACTTTCTGAGCACCCTTTCAGAATTTGCACAAGAGCCAGGCTTTTGTTCATTTTCCTGTCACAGCATTAATCAGACTGAACTGTGAATCTATCATTTCTTTCTCTGAAGTTCTTTACATTTGGTTAGATCAAGCTCCATAGCACCCTTGCTTACTTCATTTCTCACAAGACAGCAATTTTTACTCTCAGAGCAAGTCTGTTCTCTGGACAGGGGGCTATCTTATTAGGAAAAAGATTACAATATGATATCTAGAGATGTTCTGTAAAACTGTATTATTGTGCACTCAGCAACAACACTGAAACACGTAATCCTAACTTTTGGTGCTAGAATTTATGGCTTTGTCCTGAGTATGTACAGAGCGTGTGCTTGTGCATGCATGTTTTTCTGTGCTGCATGCACAGCTACCTATGGGGATATTAAAATGATGTGAAAGGTCCCACTAAAAATACAAAGCCAGGAAATTCAGAATTGGGCTAACTTTCTGTCCTGGTTTCACCCCATTGTGTTCAAGTATTGTAGACATCTCAGAACAGCAGGTGATCTGACTGCCTCTTGTGTTCCTAGAGGAAGTATAAACTAACTTAAATGGGAAATATTACAAAAACAGGATAACAATGAATTTCAGGAGTCCACAAAGGAAGAAGTATTCTTAAAAATACTGTTATTAAAACAGTAGTGAGCATGACAAGCTGAATGGTGGTAAATGGATGTATTATATAGACACTCTGGGTTTTTTGCCATTGAATCACTTTCCAAATGTTTTGTTTTGTATTTTCTTGTGCAAAACTTTTGTAGTGATTGGATGTGTTAATGGTGTTATGTTTAAGTTTGGCCTCTTCTTTGTAAATTTAAGCAATCTGACTTCAGTGAAACTGCACCAATTTATCTTGCCAGAAAGCTGAGTTCTCTGTGTTTATAGCTGCGTATTTATTTTTATTATTAATTACACTAGAGAAACTCTATTCCCACAGAGAAAGAATTCAGGAGTGGGATTCAATTTCAGTGGCAACATAAGTAAAAAGGAATATTCATTGAAATGTGTGTACATTTCAAAAAGCTGTTAGAATTTTACTCAATGATTGTGTTCAAAATATTTTCTCACTAAATAAAGGTCCATTTCTTTTTTCAGTGCCTTATTCATTTTAGAGTGAAAATTAGCAACATGCCCAGGCTTTGTCCCAGAGGGGAGTTCACTCTCAGCAATGGTTTTTGTGCAACCTCCTGACATACCCTTTCTGCCTGTGGGAGAGCTGCCTCTCTGTCTGGTGGCATTTCCAGTTCGGAGCTTGGGTGTGGAAGTTGTAGCACCCTTGCTTAATTTCAGGGTCCTCTGAGAGTGATCACATCCTGCACTGCAGTAAGGACATAGCTTTCATGGGAAGTTTAAGCAACCAGCAGTAACTACAGCTAGGTGAAATAATGTTTTTATTGGCTTTCTGAAGAGAGGAGGTCAACACAGCTAGACCAAACATGGCCAAGTCCTTTGGACCAGAAGGGATATGCTGTCTTTGTTGGCTTGCAGTCTTCCTGATGTACTGTCATTGTGTCTCTGCCTTTTCACCCCATTCCCTTCTTAAACAGTCAGGGCTTAGGGGCTTACTTTAGCGTTGGGTTCCCCCTACTCCAGCTCCACACACTCAATTGAAGATTTTTTACCAGGGTCTGTTGTTAAAATACTACATTTCAGGGTTGTTACTTTGGTTTTTGTCCAAAATAATGAGTTCCAGGGTTATCTTGCTCGATCTTCAGCAGAACTACTTGTCCCTGTGCAGAAGCAGAGCTTGGGAAATGGGGACAACAGGGACAGTGAGAGTAGGCTGAGAGCACCATGAGCTGATCTCATACCTTGGGTTGCACACCAGCTTGACCACCTGCCACAGTACACACTGGGGAGAATTTTTTTTGGCTCTTAACATCTGAGTCAGGTGTTTACTTGATTAGTCTGTTATGAGTCTGAAAGGGTGTCTGTAGTTGGAGCATTTCATCCTTGTACTTGTAACTGTAGTACTTTGCAAGTGGTGATCTGTACATTGACTCTGTTGGAGATGTATTTCTCACCACATCCAAGCTGGGAATCCAACTATTCATAACATGGAAGGTGGAAAGAAATGTAGCACCTTGTATTTCATGTACCTTGTACTAGGAAAAAAAAAAGTTTTTTTTTTCCTCCTGTATTTGCAGAAGCTGAGATTTTTTTTTTTTTTTAATTTTCTTTCTTCCTTCCAGTTCTCACTGGCCCTCACCTTGTTACTTCTTGATGAGCTCTTTCCCCTCCCCTTCCCTTCAGGGAGTTTCCAGCTCTCTGATTCAACGGTGTTTCAGGGTCCCCTCTTGGTGATTCCAGGACTTCTGTAGCAAGTGGTGGTTTAGTAAAATCTAAACACATTTACCAAATGATGTATTGAGGGCCTAAAGGGTGCCTTGAAGACCACTGTCGCAAAGCTAAAAGAAAGTCCTAGGAGAAAAACAGTTAAGCAACAACGCTCCAAAGGGAGACACATGGATTAGGAACATCTTGAGTTATGCTGTATAAGTGTCAAACCCGTCTAGCACTGCTTTATTAGTTTGTGTGGGAGGCAGTTTGAAATAAGCTGCTTGGCTGTAGCCAGACCATTTCTCTCGCTCCAAGAAAATACATCAGCACTGACTCAGCAAATTTGCCACTGTGACTGGTTTCAGGGCTAGCTCTTATTACAGTCTTTAACCTACAGTAAAAGTAAAGGAAAATTCTTGTTCCCCCTGACTTGAAGTGAAATGATACGTTTTATACTCAAGAAATTTTCACATTAAAAGTTAGCACAGAAAGTCACAGAAAACCTGTGCAAAAATTTGCTTACATCATGACCCACCTCAAACTGATGTCCCAGCCACCTGGAGAGGTTGAAAGACCAACCAGATTTAGTCCCTCAGAGGTCAGAAGGTCCGAGAAACTGTATTAGTCAGTCATGTGTCACCAGGTAAGATTAAAAGCCTTGCCTGCTTCATCTCAAGAGAGTGTGAGGAGGGTAAAGGCTGAACGTCTCAGCTTGAACCATCAAACAGCGAGGTTTTTGATGTGCTACTGGTTGCTGAGAGGATGGAGGAGGGGAAAGACAGGGAGAAAAGGAAAGGGGTGTTAAATTTAAGAGCACAGATGGCTGAACTGTGATAGCCATTAAACAAGAGAAGTTAAAATCAGAGATGTTTGTGCAAGTTGCCTAAGACTGCAGGATAACTCCATTTTGTAAAAGCGCTGGATTTTCCTTTTGGTTGCATACAGTTCTAGCTATTGTAGCACCAATTAAGCCAAGCATGTACTTAACTACAATTGTTTACACAAGCTTTAACAATGTAAAGAGTCTGTATTGATGGGCAGGCACACTCATGTTTACCCACATCCCACACATGCAAGGGCTTGCCTAATTCTCTGACAGCTGAAATGAGAGGTTTAATTCAAAAACCTTAGTTCTACAATTTTAAAAACACAACTCAAATGAATGTTAGCAATTCAGAGTGGCTAAAGACATTTACCTTTGTTTTACAATGTAGTGTATATGAACTGAGATTAAAAAACCTAAAGTGAATAGTTTGGAGCAAAAGGTTAAGTTTTCTGTAAGCGAAACACTGCTCTGTTTATGTAAGCGCCATTAGCAACATAAACTTGGGAACAGGAATAACACTTTTACATATTGTTTTTCAGTATTAATGTTTGGGTTTTCCTTTATAAGAATCTTTGATGCCTCACCTTTTCCTGTTCAGTGTACAGTTCCTGAGGGGAAAATATTTTAATTTAAGAAAAATTATGTGGAGGAAATATACTAAAATAGCACATGTTGGCCAACCATTATTGCTGGTATATCACCCTGTCCTTTTACCAACCCCATATGATAGATCTGAGAAGTGTAATTAGTCCCAAATAGTGGTATTTTAATTGTGAAATCTAGTAGCTTTGTATTACACCCTACACATGCAGATTGTCTGCTAATCAAACATCATTTTTTCACAGTCACTTAAGTGAACTGCTGCTGTGTAGTCATAGAAATTATGCTGTCATTGTTTTTTGAGAGGTGGAAACCTGTTTCTGTTTGTACACAGAACAGTCATGAACGGTCTAAAGCCCTGATGACAGATGCTCAGTGGAGGGTTGGCACCACTGAGTCACTGGGGAGTGTGGCTTGGGCTGTGGCAAACACCACCTCAGATTCTCATCCTTTGGTGGTGGTTGGTAGGTCTCTATCCCTTCTTCTGTGTCCCCTACTTTTTACAGGGCTTACTAGTGGTCCCCTGAGGTAGGCTTTGTGCTATCTTTTCACCTACAGGGAAAAAGAAAAGTTTTCCTACTCTCTGTGTTCCCTCCACATTTCTGTACCTTGTTGTTCCTCACAAGACTGTCTCTCACTCTCATTTTCCATGCAGATTGTGAAAGGCAATCATTTGTGTTCCTTCCATGCATAGTTCAATGACCTCCTGTTGCCCTCAGCTGTCCAAATGTTCTATGTGCAAGTGGATGGCAGGAGAAGAAGTGCTCTGGGGTTGAAGAGCATCAGCCCCCTTCTCTGTGCTGCCCTCCCCTGCTGATTCCTACCTCTCTATGCCTTTATCTTTCTGCCTTAACATCCTCATTTTGGAAATACAGAAGTATTTTGGTAGTGCATTTTCCATTATCTAAGCAATGGGCACCCAAGGAATAGTACCATATTTCTGTTGAAAACAGATGTGCTAATAGAAAATAGGGCCAAGGAGAATTAGAGCATTTTGGCATTGTAAAGGTTATGATGTGTATCAATGTTTTATCAAACAAAATAATTCCATTTATATGATCATCTATGTCTTTGTTAACAGTATTTAAAGGAATTACTACCACATAATTTTATTTAAATCACACATTTCAAAGTAGTTCTGATAAAGAGGGACAATTTTATCCTCGTGTTACTGAACCCCAGCTTTCAGTCTGGGATTTTTTGTTACTTGTTTCCCAGGGGATTGATGAAGAATAACCTTTTAAAAAAGAATATTATCCGTAGCTTTACCTTTCCTGGTTAGAGAAAGATACATGTCCATTGGAAAATAGTTTGGGGTATGTAAACTGAAAATGCTTGAAAAACATTACAAATATATTAAAAAATCGGAGAAAACCTCTACCATAAGCCACTTCTAAAATTTTAAAGAACAGGGGAAAAGATCGAATATATTATGATGAAACAAAGTATTTCCAGCTATGCTATACAGGATTAAAATGTAAGGATTAAAGCACTATATCTCATGTTTCAGGAAATAAAATGATTTATTGCCCCAGTCAGGAAGATGTTTCCCATGCATGACTTTACAAGGAATTGCTTATGAATCATATCACCCTTATTTCATATATATTTCATTTTGCAAAAATCTGATTGTGGACTTTATGGTAAGCTCATCCAAAGATATTTGCTGAGTAAAATTTGTAGGATGACAAGCAGAAGGGAAAAAAAAATCACTTTTAGCCGTGATTTTCCCTTTATTTCCAAAAAGTGATGTTTCTACTTTGTATGATTGTTATTGTGAGAACACTTGGTTATTTTAAATTATGAATGTATTCACAATTTAAATGCATGAGTGCTTAACATATATTAAGTAACTGCTTTCCTAGTTTTACCAAAATGCAATACCGTATCAGTAGGTTTGATCAAGACACAGTTTAAAATTCCATATAAACCCAAAATATAGAAGGTTCATTTAAAGATCTATAACTTGATTTTTTCATTTGGTTTACAATGACAATAAATCCACTTGCTCTGGAATAATTGTTATTGATTTTCATCAGTGTAAGGAGATTAAAGGCTTCTTTTCTTAGAAGATCTGGGTGTTGCTTTGTTTTTTCATTTCAGCTTGTTACAAAAAATGGAAAAGGTTCTTATAGAATGGAAATAATGAGCAGTGTGGATTTTCAGGCAATCAAAACATTTTAATGATCTCATTAAATGTATAATTTACAACACATACATGTTAAAAGAAATATGTTTCTCTGGGTTAGTAGAAGCGCTGGGTACACAATGTGTTTGAACACGTTAGGCTTCCACAAGACTCTATGCCAGAACTGCAGAAACCTGGAGGGAAAAAAGCCCCAAACGTCAACCTTTTTCTTGTGTCAGTGTCTTCAGAAACAGAAACCTTTTCATCATCTTTTATGCAAAATCAAGAAAAAATGTGTTACCAGACCTTGATAGGTTTTTCTCAGACTGCATCTCAGTTGATAGATTGGGACTGCTATTGAATTCTATAAGATTGATTGTCATTCTGTGATATTACTAGGGTTATTAATGGATTTTCTTAGGCATCCAACAACTAGTGTTTTACAGGGAGAGTAGTCTTCCTAAGATCACAGTTTTATCATTAGTTGGGTTTTGTATGTAGTCTTGAGAGCTTGGAAATTGAGGATTCTTGAAAAGAAACAGATGCTACAATAGTGGCTCTTAAAGCTGCTTCATCCTTTTAGTTGCCTCTTCTAAACAATAGATTCCAGAGAAAAACATCTGCCTCAAACAGGGAGCTCCCTGATGATTCACAAAAGGTGAAACCCTAATGCTGATAAAAGGAATGGGGTACTGATGCAGAGATTGAGATTTACTTTTTTCTGTCTTGGGAACTTTTCAGCTTTGGAACTGTAGGTGCATTAAGACCATGCCTTCTAAAACAACAGTTTCCAATATGTGTTTCTGAGAGATGTGTCCAGCTTTCAGAACTGCGTCTTTGCCAGGTGTAGGCAGCATCCTTCTCGAAGGGATGAGCTGTTTTCCACCCTGAGCCAGGCAGCACAATGAGTGACAGGCCTGGGCTGGAAAGCAAAAGCTATTGCATTATACCTCTGCTATTTCTTTTCATAGTAGTATTGTTCCTGCATACAAGGATTGCTGACAAGTTACATGTTTTACAGATCAGGTCTGCCTGATGAGGAATCCTTACTTTAAATTCTGTCTAGGATAAATCGGGTTTGTAAATCAGACCTTATGGTTCCTATTGGAATGTTAACAATCTCAAAGGGAGGGCTTGGGTCTTGAGAACAAATCTAAGCTAATGCCCAGGGTTCCTGAAAGACCTGTTAATATCATGAGAACTCTTGTTAAAGGACCCTTTTAAAATGTAAGAACTTATCAGACCCTGCTTAACTTGGACTGTTTGGAACTGCTGAAATGACATAGCAAAGCATTCTGTGCTAGGTCTGGCCATATCTCTTCTGCCTGGCCACATCCTTAACGCAGCGTTGCAGCGATTCCAGTGCTGCCAATAGCAATGCATAATGTGGCCCATCATGGTTTGGATGTATTTGCTGCATAGATTACTGTGCAAGGCAGTTAGCCCAGCACGCTTGGCCCTACCGACAGCAAGAATAATTCTTCTCTGGGTTACTCTAGGAGAGTGAGCTCCCAGATGTTTGCCACCCACACACATTTTGAAAAGGCATTCAAATAAGTCAAAATACATCAGCCACATAACTGAATTTTGGACAGTCCACATTTTTTCATACTAGGTGTGAGCAATGAGTTGTGTTTTACAAAACCTCTCTGAACTCCGGAAGCAGTGCAGAGCCAGGAGACAAATATGGGACTCTGATGTCTCTCTTTCCTAAGGTAGCTTCTGTCACTATCACCAAGGCATTTCCAGGTGAGTTAGTAAGGTTAGTAGCATAACAAATTAGGCCTTATTCACCTGTGATAACTGGTGGCATTTTAGCTGCTGCATCATCTTGATCCAATGAAAATCAACAAAAAGGATAAAGTGATTAATACACCAGCAGCTCTGATGATAATCTTCCTGGCACTAAGTGGCTGCTTTTTGGGTAAAAATGCTCTTGTGTGTTCAACATCAGCAAGTCTTCACTACCCCCTGACGAAGAAGGAAGCTAACCATTTCTGCGCCTCAAAACGTACATTGTATTCAGTTATACAGAGATATGTGTGGCATTTTGCCTAGACCTTTTAGATAGAATCAATCCTGAGGAAAAATACATTATTTCTGCTAAATTTCAGACCAAAGCAATGGCATAGCTGAATGGCAAACCTCTAGGACAGGGCTTTTTAGTGGAAATGCTGACATAGCCTTAACTACTTTGTATGACTCCAGCAGGCACCAGCTTAAATTCTAGTTATGGTGTGGATTTAATGGCATGGGATCAAACATAGAGTGTAATGGGATATTTTAAGATACTGTGTTTGAAGAGAATCAGTACTTAAACATTATTTATGAACCATATCATTTAAGTGCTTCTGAAATGTGCCATTCAGTCCTTGGGTGCATGAAAAATTTTCTAATCACATTTCTCAGAATGAACAGTAGCATAGTTTTCTTCCACAGCTTTAATGCTAAGGCACTTCCAAGAAGAGGGTTGGTATTATTTAGTGGAACCCTTACTGGAATATCTCTGGAAAATAAAGGTTTTCATTTTTCATTGTGGTGCTCTCTAGTTCTTCATTTCAGCCTTTTGAGGAATATTCCAATTTTCCTTGGAAAATATTTTTGGAGATTGTTTCTCTCCAGTTAACAGTGACTCTGTGGGAAGGCAGCAGTTACTAGTATTTGTTGTCCTGTGCTAGACAAATCAGCTCTTTTTTATGTGGTATCTTTCATGTAATTAAACTTAAATTGATAGCATAAAAGTTTTTCTCTCAACCTAATATGCTGCTCTTTTTTCTTTTTTCTTTTTTCTTTTTTTTTTTTTTCTTTTTAATGCCAAGGAAGCGTCATTTCCAAAGGGGAAGCTGACATTCATTAGTTGTGCAGGTTGACAGTAAAACTTGTTTTAATGCAGATGGTGACTAGAACTCTCATTGCTTTTGCTGCAAATGGGAATGTAGCGTTGAAAGCAGTCAGTTTTGCTTACTACTCAGTTGCAGCCTGGAACTTTAAACCATCTGCTTTTTCCTAGGAAGAATCCTGTTCCTTCAACTGGGATTTGCTGAACAAAAAAGCTAACTGAAATAATTTTGTTGCAGAAGGTTAGGAAGTTTCAGAGATAGGCCTAGTAATTTTTGACCATAGGTTGAATCTGTTTTTAATTAATTAGCAATAATCTGTGTGAAGGTCTCAAAGGGCTTTGATAAGTTAAAAATGGAAACTGTCTTTGGAGAGGTACCAGTCTGACTAAGCCAAAGGGACCCTGTCACTGGTTTCTGTTAAGCCAGAACTCCACTCCTGCTGCAAGCCTGTCCAGCCAGGAACAGGAGAACCACAGTACTTTGCTTTCAGAAGTTCAAATGGCAGAGTCACAGTGTTGGTACTGTCCGATTTTTGAGAAATTTGCTTTGAAAAAGAATCTGGACTGTATTTTGTTTCTGAAAGTTTGCAAATCACACTGTTTAAGAAGCTTCCTTTACATATGAACACCTTTTTAGGGGATATGAAAATTATACGATTTTCATCCTTTAAAGAACAGGTGCAAATTCATGATACATCCTAAATGACTAATAACTGGAATTGCAATTAGTTCAGCAGTTGATGAAAATTTAAAATTCTATCTTAATCTTGTGGTAAGGTCTGAATTATTTAAGTTCTTCATTCCACATGATTGTTGGAGGTGTGCTTTTTTTTTTTTTTTTTTTTTTTTTTTTTTTTTTTTTTTTTTTACTTTTGGTAGAATAAAATGACAGAAAATTACTGCAGTGCTCTTGGCACTACAGGAAAAACTAGTAGTCTGAAAAAGACACTTTGTGTTATTTAATAATGTTGCAGCAACTTACTGTTTGTTTGACAGGAACAGAACGTATTGACATGCATGTCTGAAGACCAGAGTTCATTAATGAAAAAAACTGCATGTATGCATTGAATGTATATGCTACACATTTGAGACTTTTGAAATTTGCTAAAAGCATTTTACAGCTATAGACATTTTCACTAACTCTCCTGTTTTTCATTTGGAGGAGGTATCATCTGTCACCATTTAATCATATCTATTTTAGCTATTAAAAAGGCATGTAATTTTAATTTTTGTGGCTCATTAGTGTGCAAATGCCATCAGGCTTGTTTAGCCTAAACTCCTGGTTTAGATTCAAATCCCTCTGCTTTTGAGGAGACTGTGACCACCTTTTAGAAACACAGCCTCCGTAATCTGAAAATCAAGATCTGAGAATAAGTAGTGAAGAATATTGTTTAAAGCAACTCCACTTGAAGCAGAAATGGGTATACAAATTTCACAGTGAACAACACATTGAAATATGGTAAAATAAAGTACAGTCTTTTACTGAAAAAATTGAAATCACAATTTCATGATCTAACTGAACATGAGGTACAAAGAATCCCAAACAACTAAAAAAGTAGAATGTGCTTAGCCTTTACAGTTCTTTGGAGAATAAGTAGTATTTCCATATTCTCAATTTCTTTTTAGTAATAAACACATTTATTTAGATATATACATTCCTTGAAAAAAGAAATTAAAAAGGAAAAAAAGAAACAGCACTAGAAAACTTGAGGGTGGTCTAAGATGTCTGTCTTCTTTATGTAACCTTTTGCATTTTGTGTTTAAGAACTGACATTCCAAATGATTTTCTTTGGCTTTATGCCTGGAGTGAATACTAAGGCAGCAAATTAGGAATGCTTAAGAAGTCCCACAAAGAAAGGTGTTTGCTGTGAAAGTGCAACTGATGTGACACTTGCACTGGAAGCTTCTTAGCTTGCCCTAATGATAAAAGGTGGCACGGGTCTAGGTGGTGCAAGGGGAGTGAGTGAAGACTGAAAGTGCCATGTGCTGAGCTGCACAAGGTGTCTCCTGTGGCCAGCTATCTGCCACTGTGACTCTGCTGACACTGCCTTTTATTTCTCTTGCAGGGGCTAACTTTGTCACTCGGAAGATTAGCCGATCGGTGGCAAAGATTCACCTGGGACAGCTGGATTGTTTCAGCCTGGGCAACCTGGATGCTAAGAGAGACTGGGGCCATGCCAGAGACTATGTTGAGGTAAGATGTGGGATTTCTTCTGAATCATCTTTGTGGAGGGGAAAATGCTTATATTGCTGTAACTTCAGGTTATGGTCCACAGAGGGCTATCTCAAGTGGTTTTTTTGCCTATTGAGGTCTGTTAACTTTGTCTTGCTCTTGACTTCAGATTAGGGAATTTAGTAACACAGCGGTCTACCCCAGGCATGACCCGAACAGAAAAATAAATCTTTGGGTTTACATTCCTTGCCTGGATTCCTGGGGAAGGGGTCTGACTACAATGTGGATCTATTTTAGAGTATTTCTTCTATTCTTTTGACAAATTTTATGACTAATATTAAGATTTCAGCAAGATGCAGGATGACCTGAAGTGAAAGATACTGCTGGAGGCTGGTGACCTTTTTTTTAATAAGGCAAAAAATTTGGTCTATATTAATGATCAAATGCATCTTTGATTATACATTATAAAGAAGCATCACAACTATGTTGTGATGGCAGGTATTGGAACAAATAAACCTGCATTTAGCATTTGAAATGTTTGTGTAGTCAGGATTTGTTTCTAATTTTATTCTACCCATCTACTTAAGCAGACAAACAAACAATACCCCTGTATTGTATTACAAGGAGACATGAATGACTGTGTAGGAAATATTGTCTTTTCCCCAGGAGATTTTTGTCCCCATTTTGGTGCTTAAAGATTTCCTGTGGTCATTGGACTATTTCTGTCTTTTAATAATTCCTTGCTGGGAAACCGGATTTGACTTCACCATTCATTGATGTAGTTTAAAAAGATGACGACTGTTTGTTTTGGTTTTCTACATTACAAAGTAAGAAGTATCTCAGTAGGCAAAAGTCTGATTTTTATCATAAATCGAGACTTTAAAGGTAGAATAAAAGCTGAGCTCTCAAATCTTCTTTACAATCAAAAAGAGCAGAAAACAAAATCTTAATACCTCTGTAAACTGATGTCCTAGATGGCATTAAAAAAGGTAAACAGCTATATTGCCTTGGTATCAAAAGGATTACATCAAGCAAGTGAAGAAGGAGGGTTTTGGCAGCCAGCTATAAATGAAGTTGTCTTTGGTTCTGTGCTGCATTTGCATGTGAGATGCTAAGGGCACCATGAATGTAATGACTGTGCCTCCATGACTGTGGTTTTATGTTTGTGCCTACAACATTGGTTGAAGCAGTTAAAGCAGTAAACCATCTCAGTCATCTTCTTAATGCATAAAACTATGGTAGTGAGTGATCATAAAATCAGTTACCAAGTCTCAGCTAAAAGGAAGTAAAAGAAAGGTAAGTCAAATAAAATGGTCAGTTGTATGAACAAAATGAATATGATTTGTTAACAGGCATTGGATATTTCATAAAGAATTCATATCTCTCATTCCAACAGAAATTTCACTACGTCATAAATCATGGGACGAATCCTGAAGTCTTCTTCCATAATGGAAATCCTAAATAACTCTCTTGTGCGTTCTGGGTTAGACCCTTGTCCTGTGTTCACAGAATCACAGGATGGGTCAGGTTGGAAGGTACCACAGTGGCTCATCTGGTCCAACCTTCCTGCTCAGGCAGGATAATCGTGGAGATCATTGAACAGAATCGTGTCCAGGCGGTTCTTGCATATCTCCAGTGAGGGCAACTCCACAATCTCTCTGGGCAATCTGTTGCAGTGCTCAGTCACTGCAGAGTAAAGTTCTTCCTCACATTCAGGCACATTTTCCTGTGTGTCAGTTGCTTCCCTGCCTCTTTTCCTACTGCTTGGCACCACCAAGAGCCTGGATCTGTCCTCTTGACACTCCCATCAGATACTGATAGACACTGATGGCATTTATCCCCTCTCTTCTGGAAGCCGAACGGGCCCAGCTCCCTCAACCTATCGAGGCTATCCTTCAACCCTTAAAAATCAAGTGTGTCCAGAAGGATGACTAACTTTCAAGGCCTTTGGCCTCCAGAAGGAATGCAGTTGTCTGAGGTCTATGGCACAAACACATGTTTTTTGTGCAAGTAACATTCCAGGCCTTTCAGCTACACATCTTGGGCCTGTCCCAAAATGTTCTGGAAAGAATTCCTCACTAAAATTTAGTTCATCTTGAGTATTTCTCATCCCAGAGAGGTACCCCTTCAGATGATGGGAGAGTTATTATCAATTCTCTAATTCCCTGAGTATTGTGGAAATGTGGTTACAGGCAGCCTTCTAATGGCTAGAAGATAGGTTAATTTTAAACTGGAAATAAACTATTATTTGAGGCTTTAATGGACTGGAAAGTAGGGCTTAGAGATTTAACGTTGTTCAAATAAATACATAATACGTTAGAAAGCATGATCATATTTACAAGCATTTTGGGAGCTTCCTTAAGCATATGTCTGAACACATAGGGATATATCTTATCCTCTCCATATGTAGCTTTAAATCCCATCGATATTAATACAAGTAACACATGTGCATATAGACTAGACCATGTACTGTGTTTTCTTTCTTCTTATTTCCTTATTAGGCATAATAATAAAACCATAAATACGTTCCTTTTTCTTGTTTTATGAAATATTATAGGTCAATTCCTGATCTCATGAAAGCTGATGAGCAAACTCCCATTGACTTCATGGAGAGACAGTATCCTGTGTGTGTTGGACTTGAGAATGTCTGGTGGTTACAAAGCACAAGCAGAATTCATGACTCTTAAGCTTTGATTGTGTGAGTTCATTTCACTGCCACTGTGATTTTGGGTAAAATCCTTTGTGTACAGTGAAGCAAGGAAGCATGTTCCTACACTGAAGCATGTTGGTGCCCATTGAGGGATGGGTTGAGGGTAGCTTTTACAGCAGATGATTCAGAAGTTTGAGGTTTAAACAAAGGTTCATGTCAGTGGAGAATAGTTGGAAAATGTGTTTGATTAGGATTTTGACCTGGCACTTGAACTGCCACCCGCAGAAACAGAGTACAGCAGCACTGTGCTGGTGAATGAAAACCAGGAAGTCCAACTCACTGGAAAGAAAGGATTCCATTCAGTGTTTGAAGAGAACAGAATAGAAATAAGTAAGCATTGAAAAATTTTGGTGTGGGATTGTAAATTTTAACCTAAATTTAGTAACTCTTGATGTACTGGCAGAAATTATTATATAAGCTCCTTTTCTCCATTATTTACTCTGCTGTGATCCAGCACAAGTCTCATGAGATTGTATTAGAGATGATGATCAATGCCACTGATTTGGAAAGAGGGAAAGCAATATATCAGTGCCATTGAACATGAATCTTCTGTGTACTGTTTTGCTTTGTGAGGATAACACAACCTTTATTTGTTGCAGACTATCTGCTGGGTATTTTCAATTATTAGCACACCTTTAGAGTACTGGTACTGAGTACAGTGCTGAGTACAGAGGAAGAATCACCCTGCTGGCCACATATTGCTGGTACAGGCCAGGATGCCATTGGCCTTTTTATCCACCTAGACACACCAGGCTCTGTTAAACAGCTGAGGCTTTTTCTGCTTTTCCTTCAGTTTCCTCTTTATCACCTGCTGATGCTCAGGTTGCCTTCTGCCATTGCACTGCCCATACCTCAGTGTTGTGCAAACAGCAGAAATAGTGCACTGAGGAAAGCTTGGAAAAGCCCCTCAATCTCGATCTTACAAAACTAAAAGAATGAGTCAAAGGTAACAGTTTTAATTGTCTTTAGGTATTCATAGAGATCAGAAATATTTTCTCTTGCCTTGAATAGAAATCCAGCAGTACGTCAAGCAATAATTACAGAGGACCCATGATTGGGTCATAATTGGCTTCAATTCAATTAATTACATGTCTAGTCAAAAGTTTGAAATTAGGTATGTGCCAACATTCAGGGTGAAATCAGAGTGCATTTGACATTTAGAATGTATGGGAATCGGCTTCCATTAATTTATATTTAAATAATGTAAAAGAAAACAATCAAAGCAAAAGAGAACTCTTTATAAATAAGTAATATAGTAAATTATTTTACAGGCCAACAAAGCATATTAAGAAACTGTGAAACTGCTTAAAGACAGAGTTTTCCATCTTACTTTCTTTTTAATTGGTACTGGTGCTGATTCATACATTAATCTGCTATTAAATGCACAAGAAAATACACAGTCATTTTTATTGTCTTAGGCCATTTTTCACATGTTGAAATTTAGACAGTAAAATCCAATCTTTGTTTAAATCTCTAGTCAGCATCGCCTGGTCTTTTATTCATTATTTTTCTACTTACCATTCTAATACACAGAAACTGACCCTTGGAAACAACTGCTACCACTGCTGTCGTGGGAAATCCCTTCTTGTATGTTTGTGTGTTTAAATATAAAAACTCTCACCAGACAGAATTATTTAGAATTTTACTTTACTCTTGTGCATAAGAAAAGAAGCCAGCCAGCAAGAGTATTGGCCAAGACATTTCTCCTTTTGTTTTGTTATTTTCTTGTAGTGTTAAGGATGTGTTGTCTTTTGAGATACATTTTACCTTTGTCTGCTAAGACTTGAAGTTTTTTCTGAGTAATCCTTACACAATCCAAGGTGAATTCTTGTTTGTGAGAGTCTTGCTTTGTTGAGGACTGTTGGTTATAACAGGAAAGTCTCTTCTATCTGTCTGTATAACTATGAATACCTCATATAGTTCTGAGATTGGCTCATGAACTCAAGGCATGCTTCTAAATGCAGATTACCCTTTGTATGGACTGAAGTGAAAAATGCTTTTCCATTCTTACTGCTTAGTTTTTATGTTTAAAGTCAATATCTTCTAATAGAAGTGAAGAAATAATTTTAAACCCTCAGTGATGGGCTTTTTTCAGTATGAGTGTATAGCCATCCAGGTAAAGTGTATTTTTTTGTATTTCCAGAAACACAGAACTTTCTTCCCATCAGCTTGTCTGAGGTGGCATTACTAATGGCTCTGTTAAGCCAAACTGATCTTCAAATTAAATCAAATCTGCTCCAGTTGAGGTGATTATGCACTAATCTGCTTCCATGTAAGTGGAGTAATTGTGAGAGTATCAGGACTTGTAAGAACCTTGAGGAAAAAAGCTTGATAGACTGTCCTCATTTGGAACAACTACTGAACATTGATAAAACTCTTGACAGGTACTTGCTGAAGGTACTTTTTGTAGAAGCATGTACATCAAAGACAATGAGACAATGAGCATTCCATCCTTGATTCTTTCTAATAGTTTAGAAATCTTTTATGTAAAACTAAATCTCAAGCTGAAATGTTTTTGAGAAAGCAACATCTTCCTACAGGAAGTATGCTCTTGCCAAGGGCAGAATACTTTTTGATTTCCTCATGTAAATATGTAGGACTTGTGGAGATAGGTGTCCAGGATCAAGGAAGTGACATTTGACCACAGTAATACATTCAATCATCCACCCAAATAATGACCCAGTTCTCAGGACACAGTACAGCCAGCATAAATGGTCACAGCACAGTCTCAGCTGGTTTCAAATCAAAGGTGTGAAGTTCACCCAGAGCTGATCCACAGGCACTGGCACTGCAGTACAGGCACTTCTTCAGGACACAAAAGAGTGCTGGGGGAGCAGATCCCAGAAGTAATGACTGTCTTCCCTCTAATAGAGTCTATAGGCAAAAGACATAGATAAATGGATTTCCAAGGTTGATTCACAGCATCATTATTTCAGTTAATTAATTGTATGTGTTGCACCTCAACTGAAATATTCCAACCCTACAGAAAGAGCTTGTCTTGATATGAAGTGGTAGATGGTGTCACTGGCCACCAAACAGGTGTCTCCCCACTGCATCTCTCATACAGAATCAAAATACAATTCTGATGTAAATCAGTGTAATACACTGATGTAATTCCTCTATCTTTATTGCTGTCCAGGTAGGCTCCATCAGGCTCCCTCAGCTCTATAGGGCACCTATGGCTCCACTTGACTTCTGACTTCAGAAACCACTCTTTTATTTCTCTGGTTTTAGTTACCAACTTCAGAGTGGGACTGGAGACCAAACATTTTCCCCAAGGCTATATCTGTGCAGTGCCAAAATGAACTGCCACAAATTATGAGCATATAGTGAAGCTCTCCTCAGTGTACATTTCTTCTTCATTCTCCCATACAAGCAGAGAAAAAGTTGAAATTTAAATAATTATATTTTCTTTCCATTCAAGCATGGTTTGGTGCCAGCAAAATGTAGATATAATTCTCAAACATCTTCTCTCAGATTTTGAAAATATGGGCAAGGTTTCCCTTATGAAGAGAGGATGTGTTTCAGAAAAGCCATGTTAGTGAAAGTTTTCTTTTTTAATGCTAAATAAAGGTTTACATTTTGGTAAAAAGGACTGCACACTAAAAGACTGTATAATGCATTTCTTTCAGTGCATGTAATTTAGATTAGACTTCTTGACTGTTAGAAATAGTTGCAATTCTCAGCAGAGCAACATACTATCATCTTAATTTTACTCATGTGGATGATGTCTACAATAAACAAACCCAAACCAAGTCCTTTGTGGTTTTTGAAATGCTGAAGTCTGCAAATAATATGATTCTAAATAACTACAGCATAAATGAGAAAATCTGAACACCCTTTATTCATGTGTACATGCACACACATGTGCAGCCTGTATAAATATGCGCATGTGAATGTATATTTCTGTGAATGGATGATGCTGGTGGGAATTACTTTCAATTTCATGTTGTTTGAGAGGTTCATTTTTGTGCTGCTTTTTCTTTAAGTTGGAGTTAATATGATGATAAAATGATTGATAAGATGATAAAATGATTGATAATAAGAGATTGTACAAGAAAGTAAGTAGTTGCAGTAGACATGAATGGTCTCCATAGTTAAAACATAACAATGAAGCAAGAAAAAATTCTTAATTACAATATGTAGGTGTTCTGCCTAATACACATCATATGGCATTGATTTCCAGCAGTGGTGAACTTAAATCCAACTGTAAATGTTGTTGTTGTTGTTGTTACACCTTTCAGAAAACTATCCTGATCTATTTTAGAACTGTAGCATCATTTTCCCCTTTTAATTTTCTTGCAGGCATATTTTCTGTGAGGAAACACATATGTAAATAAATATTTTTTCTTATTTACAGAGATTTTTCCTTCAACTTTCTTTTTCAGCACTTTCATGTTTGACCTATTAGTGTTTTTAGGCTTTACAAAGCCAGCAAAAAATGCTTTCCTCAGCAAAACCATCTGGTTTAGTTTCCTGTGCCTCAGCAATGATACGTGTATTATTATCAAGGCCACCCCAGTGGTTTTCTAAGTGGTCTTGTTACAGTGGTGGTCTTACAATTCAATTGGAGTGATGGAAAGGTTAGACTAAGGCTTCTTTCAAGTATAAGGTTTCCAAATTGATAAATTATGTATTGTTGTCATATTTCTGACACTGACCTATTTTGCCATTGTGGCTTGAATGAAGTATCTCTTCCATCAAATAACACAATTACAAGAGACCTCCTGACAAGTTCTACTTTTGCAGCCTGTTCTTCCTGAGATTACCAAATTAAGGCACTTTGCATAAATAACCGTAAATGTGTGCTATGTTTTTAGTTTTCTGCTCTATCAACATGTGAAAACCCAGATAAAATTATGACAGGGTCCATATTTAGTAGCTGTCCTTTCACATGTTCTAGGGCCTGTAGAAAGCATATGGATGTCAGCAGAAAGACTACTTAATGCAGATGATGCACCACCATTGCAGTCCACTGCAGTGCATGCTGCAGGACAAGGTGGTGGTGGCAATTAGCTGGTGGCAATATAGCACCAGGGTGAAAACAAGCCAGCCTATAAAAAAAAAAAAAAAAAAAAAAAAAAGCGGAGGGAGGGGAAAGATGAATATTCATAAATTTTCCAGTACANCACCTTCCAGTCAGACTTGTGGTGATTTTAACCTGGGGTAACTCCAGATGAGACTGTGGGAAAGAGATGGATCTCATGAGGGAGATGGGGTTGCCTGGACCTAGGAGTGAATGCAGCAGACAGCCTGCTCAGGGCTGCAGCTGTGCCTCGAGGGAAACCACCACGCCCGTCACGGGATGCAGCGTGCTCACCATAGACTGAATCTTCACAGAATTTAACAGCAAACGTCTCACGAGTCTCTCTTCAGTGCCTATAAATCAGGATTTTGCCTTTTCTTTTCAATTGTAGTCTGCCTAAAGTTTATTAATTGGGCAAGTTTAAGGCAAATGTGAAGGAAATTTTCTCATAAACATTCTCTAGGCTTCTTACTCTACAACAAGAAAATACTTACAACAACAAATACTTACTCTACAACAAGAAAACCCCTAGTTCATGGAAAAAAAATTGATGTTTAATACAAATTAAATGTATTTTTTAATTAGCTGAATCACATAAATTGATTTTTTTTCTTCCTTTTTTGCTCTTCTTCCTATCATAAGTGGGGGGAAAAGAAGGAAGAAAAAAAGCCCAACAGGTGTGCCTGCATTTGAATTCAGATTTTTTTTTTTAACTCAGTTGATATTGGCAACATTTTAAAAAATGGGAAGCAGCATCTTTTATTGATAAATGTTAGGCAACATTAATAACAGGTACTGCTACCAGCCCCACCTGTAATAACCCAGATAGTTTCTCTTTATTAACTAATCTATGATTTATAGATTTATTTGAAGCTTAGAATAGTGTACCACATTTTGAGAAAGCTCTATAGCACAGTTGGTTTGAATTTTAATAAGGGGAAAAAAATCTCTTAAAACAGATCATTAAAATTTAATGACAACATTTTTAAAACTCTATAATGGTTCAATTTACACTGAAAGTCAAAAATAGTTAATGGTGTTGTTATGTCTGTGTGGTAACATCCTCACTATACAATAATTGTTTTCATTTGAAATCAAGCCAGTAAAACATCATAAGCAATGCATTCCCAGAAACAAAGTTTTTAGTCCTCCAACTTCAGGTCATTTCACTGAAAGAAGGAATGTTTCGGATTAATTAAAATATCAGGGCTCACTTTTATTGTATGCTAGCTGTTAATATTCTGTGTATTATTAAGAAGATCAGTTATCAGAAGAGTGACTGTTCTTTCCTGATCTGAGTATGGAAAAAAACCCCACACTTTCTTTTTTTTTTTTTGTTTTCTGTTTCGGTTTTTGGTTTTTTGAATAGGAAAAATTCCCCAAACCCACAGGGTGCACTTAATATGCCACTTTTAGTTATAGCAGAAATACTTGAATTTTAGCTGTAGGTGTTTTTGGATGAAGCCTTGACCTAACAACCAACATTAATGATCCAGAGATAGAGCAGCTGAACTTTCCAGTTGGCCTTCTTTGGCCCATTTTAAGCTTTCCCTGGAGATGGCTGACTTGGTTACCAGGTTAAGGATGTGAAGAAAGCTTATTGCTGCCTTGTGCTTGATTTCTTTCCCTCTTCCTCTCAAAATCAACATGATTTCTGCAGTGAGAGCATTGTGTATTTCCTCAGGAGTGACGAGCGTTGCATTTGCAAGGTAGGTGAGCAACACTGATGTTTTCTTGTCCCCTCTTCCCAGTCAGCTTAGCACTGTGACTGGGATGGATTTGCCTGCAGCCATGAAAGAGGAGGATAAAGGAAAAGTAGGGCTCTGGCAAGGTGGTTCCTTCAGACCTTCCCAATGTCTCCTGCACTGAAGGAGGTTGTCAAGGCTGAAGGGAGCCAAGCATTTGTCCTTCCTTGCACCCCCTGCAGATCCACAGCTCAGCTCCTGGTGTGAGCAGCCTCAGTGGCCATTCCATTGCTTCTGGTGGAATAAGGATTTCGGTGGTGCTTCTGGAGTGAGTAGGCCCACATATCTGCTTCCAAATTTTCTGTTTGGCAGTGGGATTAAAAGGATCTCAGGTACTGGATTTGAGGAAGAAAATTAGGGGATCTGTAACTATTCATAGGAAATGTTGCCTCTCTGCAAGGAGAACTTCTGGGATTTTTTGTAGAATTGAATGCAGTCCAAGCACATTTGCTTACTCTTTAGCTTTGGTCCTAATAATAAGCTCTATACATTTTAGAAGCTGATATTTTTAGTGGAAGTTGTGCATTATTATTTCTTGATCTGCAAATGGGTTGGATTTTTTTTTAATATCAAGTGGTTTTCCTTCTTCCAAGTGCACTTTACAGATTTCTTTAAGAAGCAGTAAATTGCATTATTAGAACATGAACTCCTACTTCTGCCTTAACCTCTATCAAGTGAGATGTTACTCTACACAGTAATAGTTTATCACGACAACTCCAATGGTGTAATACAAGGCACACATGTTGCTTTTCACATAATGAATACTTGGTACAAATCACATGATTTTGCTGCACTGTGCTTTATTTTACAAGGAAAAGTAATGCTCTGTGTTGCTAATGCAGTATATTTCTTATACAATACAGGCACATTTCCCCCTTCCTATTAATTTATTATGCTGCATTTATTTCCCGACCAACATTACTTTTCCATGTCTGGTGGGAATTTCTCTCTTCGTCTGAGGTGTTTTAAATTCAACAAGCATAAGGTTTTTCATATATCATGCTCATTTTAAAGGGGAAGTAATTGACAAGGGAAAAATATTTTGTATAGCCTTTTCATTTTACTGCCGGTATTACTGCTGATATCCAAGGCAGACACATACTAAGATCACTGCAGGTTTAAAACTGTTCATCTGCCATATTACAAGCAGATCTTGGAACATTGGAAAGGGATCAGGAGGCATGAGATAGAATGGTCTTCCCTAATGCTCTGATATGTGCATGTTCCATGTTTATGTTAATTTGATGTTTTATTTCAGCCCATAACACCTTGTGACCCACCCATGGTATGCACTGCTGGAATGTGTCTTTCTGAGTTGATAGTATTGGTAGCAGAAGTGATACTGGGTTGCAAGGAGGAGCCTGCCATAGAGCAGGGCTCTGCTGTGTTTTGTTTTCTGGGAATGCCAAGGTGCAGCACCAAGGACCTTCCTTTCCAAGGACCTTTTCCAGGCTTACTAGTGCCTCATCTCTAGGAAAACCTTTTTTTTTTTTTTTTTTTTCCTTTTCTTTTTAAAGTATTTTAAGAACAGGTAGTAGCCATTTAGAATTGGTGTTGGTTGGTGGTTTGTGCAAGTTCTCATGTAACACTTTAAGATTATGTGTGGCATTTTAATGGCATCTTAAAAATATATGTGTGCTGTTTTAGAAAATGTATTACTTATCCAGGTAGCCGTAAAGGGTAAGGACATGTGTGAAGTGCTCAAGCCCCAAGAACACTGTAGGGCTGTGTGTTCCCTCATTGCCCTCTTGGAAAACCTGAGGAGCAACACTGCTGAAAACCAGCTGCAGGGACTGGTTTGGAGTGAAATCTTCTAATACTAATATGATTATTGGCTTTGGTGGGACTTCATTCACTGTTTCTTACATCTGTGCACCGCCAGGCCAGCAGAAGAGAAAGAGGCTCTGTGCCTGCCCAGAGTTACACAGTGCACCTGCAATAGGACAGCCACAATTTGGCTCTAAAAGTGACCTCAGGAGACACTAAAATGCCATTTAACGCATTACCAATAAAACCAGAAAGCATAATAAAGAGTTTTCACCTGGCCTGCCCAGTGCAAGTTTTCAGTCTGAAGTTTGACAGAATGATGGAATTGGTGCATAACTGCCCACTCCCTTGCAATTAAGTAAATTAGACTTTCCTTAAAGAAGGCCTTTCTGTTGCTGGTGTTCATAAGGTCACATCTAAAGAAAGGCAATGTAAAACCAACAGGCACATGTGTAAAAGTATAACTTGCAAAAGAAGTTTGAGTAAAAAGTCCACCTAAACTGAAAGTAAATTAATCATCATCCTTACCACAATAATTTTGGAGTGATTACATTAAATATGGTTAAATAATAGCAGAATCATGCACATTTTACATTTACTTTTAGAATACATTAAAGTCAGGAGAAACAAGACTCAGTTCCTTTGGCTTAATTTATTCATGTAAGGTTTGGGAACAAACTGTGTCATGAAATTGCATGCTGATGATAGGCAATTAGCTGCGCTGATTTGTATCAGTCTGATCATTTAAATACAATGTGTTGTAAATATTTCAAGTTGAGAAAAAAAATCCAGATTCTGAAATCATTATCTTGAAAATGTCTTGGATAGTTGTTTATGTTCTGGAGCTGCTTGCAAAACTGTTGACTCCTAACCAAGCTGATAATTTTATTTAGAAGTATCTTAAAGGATCCTTTTTGCTTAGATGTGGACTTTTGCTGGGATATTGGTTCATATAAAGTCTCTTTCAGTGAAACAGTCCAACTTGTCACTGCAAACTCTGTCTGTGTTGGTTTTAGAAAGTACTGCTGGAGATTACAGTGTTACTACCCTTTCTTAGAAGGAAAAAATGCACATATTTTTCTATTTCATGAAGGAAATAAAACCTAGAAAATAAAACTGCCTTTATGGAAGGACAAACTGGTAGTGCTCAGACTGAAAACTAAGATTGGGAGTCCCACAGCTGAAAGGACCACAGTCTGGTAGAAAAAAGCAAATTTCTACTCAAGAGTACCACAGCTGATGGAAATAACACTGCATCCTTGTGTTGGGGGGAATGTGGGAGCAATACAAGATGGGGAATAAGACCCCAGTTTGTAGGGGAATGCTGTGCTCTCAGCACCTCTCTCGGCCCAAAGTGAGCCACCAGCTGCCACTGTGCTTGATTCTGCCCATGAAAGGAGCCTGAAATTCTTTAGCCTGAGTGGGTCAAAAAAACCATGTATAGAAAGTAGCAAGCATATGCATTAGGGGTTGATGATTTGTTTTTCTACAGAGTAAACAGAGATGAGGGATGTGCTCAGTACACAAGTTTGACTTGAGCATTGTCCTTAACAATAATTAGACTTCTACTCTTGAAACTAAAAGGGGCAGGATTCCAATTACTGCCTTATCAATATTCTGCATTTCTGCAGAAATAGTAATTTTGTATTGGACACACAGAGCCACCTCAGCCTGCCTGCTTGGTTAGGGAAGACAGCAAATGCAGGTTCCCTGTGTAACCTCCCAGCACAAACAGCTCTGTCGGCCTACTGCTGCTAAAATAATCTTTTTACAGGTGATAAAACTAGTCACTAGTGATGCAGATTACATTGAGAACACCCCTGCAGTTGTTTTTAATTAGCAGAAGACCCAAGTGATCTTAAGCATTGAATCCTACTGCTTACCTGCATGGTGGCAAAGCGCACAGCTGGACTGTGGCCTTACCTTACACAGGCATCAGATCAACCATGTACAGCAGAGCTTTCTTTCAGATTTCACCCTGAAACCTAAAAGTTAATGCATAGATGCCTTTTTATTGATGTCTTCAGTCCCTTGGTTGTAATCTTTTTAAAGATGATGTATATATTTTCATACCAAATTTGTGTCTTTTTCTTCTTTGTGACAGCACAGAAGCATTGAAACAAGCCTGCATGTGTGTGCACATGTTGCTGCTCCTTCTGTCTTGTGTTACAGGGAATAACAGAAGTGCAAAAGAGATTTGGCCTCCAAGGGTGTGTATGGGGACTGTTGAGGTAGCATCTGAGGTGTTACTGAAATTTTAAAGCAGGTGGTACCCAGTCTTTCACAAAAATATCCTTTTCTGGTAGATGTTTGTTGGGCACCAAAGCTTGATAGGTGTCTGCAAATATAAAGTACCAGGGTTTTTTACAGTAATTTTTTTTTTGCTTTTCAGTTGCTGGAACTTAATTTTTTTCTTCTCTTTTGACAGAGCCATAAGTCCCCATAATTAGAGGAGAAAAAATACAACAAGAAAGACTGAATTTTAGTTGGTGAGAAGAAAATACAAGAGGGGGATACATAAGGCTATTTGAATTTTTAACAAAAATATTTAAAGGAAAACAATAAAATTACTTGTTTCCATTAGAATTTTCAAGATACTGAACTCCTTTGCAATGTACACAGAGCAGGAATTAATTGGAAGTAGCTGCAATAATATTCAGAAAAAACTTGCCAAGTTGTCTGTTCAACAGAATTTGGATTGAAACAGAAGAAAAGGGCCTAAGAGAGCAGGCTTACCCACAGAAACAAGAAAGATTTATACCTTGAGCAGATTGGATTTGTTATTCAGTGGCTCCTGTTACTGTGATGTTTGTTGCTTTATTTAGATGAACAGTTTGGCTCTGGCTGCCTTTGTTCCCACTGTCCCGGAGACTTGGCACGTTTTGTGTCGTGCATGGTGCGGTTTGAGAGGGGGACCTGCAGAAGGACATCCACCCAAAGGAGAGCTGGCAGACAATAGCAGAACATCCTTTTCTTTGGAAGAGGCTCATCAGGAAAGCATTGGTCCTGCCTCTCTGTATCTAGCTGAATGCAGATGAGAGGTGTGATTAACACTAATGAGTGACCAGGGATTTATTGTTTACTTAGAGATAAGGCATGAGCTTCCTTCGTTGGCACATTCTGCCAAATCATTTGATCCTAGTTCACTAAGTCTTCTATTATTTGTTGTTGCTCGTTTTGATAGTGGTAGTTGCTGCTTTAAGTGATTTCTTTCACCAAAACCTTTTCATCAGTTGTGCTTATTTTATTTAATTTTTACTGTAAATTGTCTGAGCTGTTTGTCATTTGGTCCACAGTACTCTGGAGGTCCTTTACGTGCATCACATGTTCTGCATCCAACAGTGCTTTTTCTGTTCAGTTCTTGCCCTCCTCCCCAAAGCTGAAATAAATCAAAGTAGGTTGAGACTCAGTCGCAATAAATCAAGACCTGTCCAAAACTGGAGCCTGCCCAGTCAAAATGTCATAGCTTGGCTTTCACTGAGGATTAATTAAAGGCCTGATATAAAGCCCAGATGTGCTTCAGGAGAGTAACAAACTGCCTGGTGGTGGCTATGCTAAAAACCAAGTCTCCCCATGAATCTGCCCACCCAAGAACATGGAGGAGGATAAGGCTCAGGAAAAGGGAAGAAGGGAGGGGAGGGGAGGAAAGGAAAGGAGTAAACTGAATCAAGCATGATTTTATAGCATCTATGTTGGCAGAAAACAAGACAGGCTCTATGCTGGAGAACCTCTGAAAAAAATACAAAGCCTGCATGTGTAGATCTCTAACAGCCTCAGAGAACATAATCGTTAAAATGTTCAGCATTAATCGGGAGTGGGATAAAACTAACACAGTGAGTGAACTTTTGCACTTTTTATGGCCAAATATATATATATGTGTGTGTGTGTGTGTGTGTGTCTGCCCAGTGACTGAGCTAGCTCAGTGCCTGTTTTACATAAAATTCCTGAAACTCATCTTTACTAAAATAGCTTAGCTGAAGATTCCTGTGGCTCTGATAGTGACAGATATGGAAATATGCATGTTTCTAAATTCAGTATGTTTAAATATAAATATATAAAATACATAATGTACATGTTGCTTGCATTATGGCCTTTGCAAAACTCCAACTTTGGTTCCAGAAGTACAGTGATTTAATTGAACAGTGTGCATGGAATGACCCCTCTTAAAAAAGACAGGCACTTAAGGAGCGTTGCAGATCAGTTGTGGGACACAATATATGGTTATTCTCACTCTCTTTCGCAGGCATAGAAATACAATTTCCTGGGGGGAAAAAAATTAAAATAATAATACCTCATTGTTTGTATTGAATTAAATGATTTCCTGAATAAGATTAGTCCAACATTTAATGTCATAATTGGTTTCATTTTCTTTGAATTTGCTGTGTATAAGTAAGGAGTACATGCACATGCTATGATGAGATGCAGTGTTAAATTTTCATAGACCTGGGCGAGTGGTTCTGGGATGGCAGGAGAAATCCACCGAGCAGCGCTGCCCTCTGCTCTTCAGTCTGGTGTAGTGAGTCACAGTTTATGCAGCAGTCAGTTTTGATACCCTGGATATTCCTAGGTATGGAACATTTCTATGCACATATATGTGATAGATTTGTGTATTCATTTACTTATATATCTTCTTAGAGCCACGACATCTTTTCTAGTCTCGCCTCTGCCCAGATTAGATGAGTGTCACCCTGCAAAATAGGCAGAAAAGCAGGAGATAAGGAGCTGGACAAGAGGTGTAGATTAATGTCTTATTTCTGCAGAATGTGAGCCAAGAATATATCAGTTCCTTTTTAAGGCCCCAAGAAGGTCTGATGAAAGCCAGGACTTGAGCAAAGTTTGGTGTCAGGCTTCCCAGTCCTGCTGCCTCTGTGGCATGTCCTTTCTACACATGGTAGGTACATGTTCGTGCCACCTTGGCAAAGCAGAACCATGGCAAGCCTTGGCTGTGACACACACGTCAGATGGCTAGAGAGTAGCAGGTTTTGCTCTTGAGCAGTCCCTCCTCCTGTGCAGTGAGGAAAAACCTACTGAACCTGATACTTTCCTCTGTTGAGTCAGTGTGCCTCAGAGAAACTTGCCATGCTGGGTGACCCACACTCCATGGGTCACCAAAGGACAGATTATGCTATGTTGCCTCATGCATGGTCCTGTTTCTAAAGGAGCTCTCAACATTATTGGAGACACCTTCAGTCTCCCTGCTCTTTCCCAAGACTTTGCTGCAGCCCCTTTGTGTTTTCTGCAGTCTTGATTTTCATATGCTGTCCATTTGGTTCATCAGACTCCTCCTACACTGTCCTCCTCATACCCTGCTTCCAGTTGTAGTTCCATTGTAATTCTGGTCTCTTCCATGCTCCCAGAAGATGTGTTCACCATACCTGTTTTAGATGGGCTTTCATGTATCTCACTGCTATTGCTGCAATTATTGCCCCTAGTTGCAGGTGCTAAAAGAGTAAATATGCCATGAGTCTTTAACTGGTGGAGGAGAAGGTCCCTGTCAAGTTGCAGTGGTTGTTAGTTTCAGGGAGCACCATGAGGGTGACAGGCTGTGTGCTGACAGTGACCCCAGCACAGGCAGGGCCCTCATCAGCCAGGGCATAGTTCTGCAGCATCGGAGCTGGATGGGCAGAGATGGGTGAAGGTAACAAAGTCCCATCAGCAGCCCTTGGCAAGGCAAGGTGGTGAGCCAAGTTTGGAGTTCATCCAGGGTTCCAGTCAGGAGCAGCAGAAGGGATGGAGAGCATCCAGGAGAGACAGTGAATGAACCAGTATTTCAGAGAACAGGATGAGGCCAAGGTACGCCTACAGCACAGCTCAGGCAAGGTTTGGGTATCTGGGTCTGGATTGAAATGGAGCCCCTGGACCCAGGGGTAGAGTGAGCCCTGACAGTCTGCTGTCAGAGCAAGCAGGGAGAAGGGGAAACTTCTTGTGGAGGACTTGTGCAGGAAGTGAAGGAACCACCACCACAGTACATTTGGTTTAGCTAAACAATAATAAAATGTAACTGGAGGTAGAAGGGGAAAGGTCTGGAGTTTCATTTTAATTAAAGTAGGGGATTGACCTAATTAACACCAAATTACAGTGTTTCTGTGCTCCAGCCTATTGGGTGGTGGAGAGAAGTCCTGTGCCTGCGTTCCCTCTGGAGACAGGGCGTCAGTGTGCCTTGTGGGGCTGCCTGCCTCTGGGAACAATGGCTGGCTTTCAGGCCCCAGTGCTCCAGTTCCCTTCTGCTCTCAGGGGCTGCTGAAAAGTCATGTTTGGGAATGCATTACTGTGAGAAAGCCTGGACCAGAGAGCACCAGAGAAGAAATACTTAGGGTTTGCACAGGGAGCTGGGTTTTGTGACACCCATCCTGCAGAGCTTCACAAGAGAGAAACAAGTACAAGAAGCTCTGCTATGGTATCTCCTCATGGCTGTATCATTTTTAGTCTGTAATTTCCTATAAAATTTCACTGTAAGTTTAAATTTAGCAAAGCCCATCAAAGTCTGGGAACTTCTTAAGATTCTTGTTTGTAACAAATTTTAACAAAGTTCAGCCTTTGAACCAGGATTAGAAAACACTGAGAAAGCTCTGCTAAATTTAAAAATCTACTTTAGTTTTAAATGTTTTTGCAAGCTGTTACTTCTGAGCATGAACTATGCCTTTGCTCTGTGTGAGTGTAAAGGAAGCAGGGGGGAAAAAGATTTAAAAGTCTAAATGGTTAAAATTTGACAATTAGCTACTGTACATGCTCAGGAGCTTCCCCAGCTTTCCCCTCAACCCATGTTTTCTTTATCTCCTGGGTGGTCCCTACCATCCCTGTCCATTCTTCTGAGATCCCATCCCCCCTTTTTCCTCATCTTTGCCCTCCCTGTAAAGGAGGCCCTCTCGTCTCCGTCACCGTCCTTCCTGCTGGGAAGGCTGAGACCCCTTTGGGAGGCAGCCAGGGATGTTCTTTATTTCATGCTTGCAGAACTAAAGAGAGATGTGCAGTACAGAAGAAAAGATGACAGCTTTCTAGTGTGAGAAGTAATGCTGAATCTTGAACCTCCCAATGCTGAGCCCAGATGAACAGCACAAGGAGTGCATCCTGGCTGTCAAGGGTGCTGGGGGGTTTGTCCTCAGCATTTTTGGAAATAAATCTTTTCTTCCTTCCTTTAAGAGCTGGCAATTCAATTGATGCAAGTCAATCCCATTCAAAGCAGTAGAGTTATGCTAATTTATGATGGCTGCACAGCTCTCTAGAGTAAGGTAGACACAGAACCATTAACCTATAGGTGGACAGTTTTCCATACCCTGTTTGAATGGTTATTAGCCTGGATGGTGCGTCTCTGTGAGGCAGACAGACAAGAAAGTTGTGTTTACTGTGCAGCTACTGTGTCTTCATGGTGGGACTCTGTAAAACTGGAGCTTTATATCAAGCTGTGTCTGCTCAAGAGATCTGCCTCACTTAAACCAGGATAGTTGTAGTAGTACTACTTCCCATCTCCCCTGCAGCCTTGAGGCTGTTAAGTCTGTGTAAAGACATGGTAGCAGACATTGTCCGAGGCCAAACTTCTTGAGAGATGCATTATTGACTTCTGTTACAGGCACTGAGGAAGAATTTTGCAGGGCTGGAAGCAGAAACAAATTCTTCTCCTTCTCTCATCAGGGTCTCAGTGACATTATGCCCAACTGTTCCTATTGACTTAAAAACCCATGGGAAGGCATTGCCTGAGGGGTTATTTTTGCCAGTAAGGGTAATAATAATGTGATTTTTGGAAGGTGTAAGTAGTGCCTACAGTATGGAAATTGCTTGGTGTAACTTACATTAATCTTGAGACCACAATATGTGTGTGTGTGTGTGTCAGCTCTGTCAGGTCAGTAAGAGTGTTTAAAGGCCATCTTTTATCTTTGCTTCAGACTTTATTGTGTACAACTCATAAAAGCATGAACATCCTAAATATACGCATGATGGGACCTTAACTTGAAAATGTGCATATTAAAATAAATTTTACTTGAGGTGAAAATGTCTCACGATACTATTTCCCCATTTCCTTGCCACTGAACACAATAGTATTGGTGTCAAATGCTTATAACTGTAGTAATTAAGGAATTAATGGCTTACAGGACTTCAGTGTAATGTGATCAGTCAATTACTTGGCCTATGGTGGCTCTGAACTTTTCACTGTGTAAGATATTATACTGTATTTGCTTAATGCAATTATGGAATAATCCTTGGTCCAGTTTCCTGGAACAATACAAACAGCCTTTTCTTCTCTCCATGTGTTCCTGGTTTACAGCCTAACTTGGAAAGGATCTGTGTTTGTGAACTTTCATTTCACTTCACACCGGGGTCCAATTCCAGCATATTTCTTATTTGATTTTTGTTTTGAAAATGTGCTCCATTGTCAGCTCAATGTGCATTTTGCTGAAATCTCATCCTAGGGTTTCATCTAACTGGATAAAGATTGAAATAAATATTGATTTCATTATATAAAAGTGTTAATAATGTTGTATTTGTTTTCCTCATTTTACTTTTAAACTCTTTGTGGAGGTAATGGATTTCATCTTATCTCCAGTCTCAAATGTCTTCTGTTTTTGTTAGAATTTGGGCAAAACAAAAATTCTGCATCTGATTAGGTCTGTCTTCAAAGCAGATCAGGGTGGAGCAACTTTTTGTATTCAGTGCCTATGTCCTATTTAAGAAGACAGGGTTAAATTTATATCCAAAATGTCGGGATCCAACTCTGGGTCTAATCCCTCATTATTGTCTCTTCTTTTGCAACCTCTTAAGCTCTGTAAGAGGGAGTGAAGGAGGTTGTCTGAATTATTATGGATTATGGTTTTTGAACATAAATTTGAACTGAAACATATTTTAAAGGGTCTTTTGTATTTGAAAAGTACAGCTTCTAATAAAGTTCAAGGACTCTTCTAATATTTTTATGGTCTGGGTATATTTTGAAAAAACAAAGTAATTGGAAAATGTTGGATGTGCTGTAACCACCATCTGCCTCTGTCTTAAAAAATGTACATCGTTCCATACACACATTTTAAATGATCCATCATATATCATCACTAGCTACAGTACTTCATTCATGTAGGTGTTAGTTTTTGTGTGCAAAAGGTCAGATTTTTTCAAACTTAATTCTGCATGCCTGTGTTTTATAACAACTAGCTTTCTTTGAAATTGGAATATGTGTTTTAATATAATAATTCATCATTAGCTGGAGAGAAGAAAGAAAAAAAAATCACGTTTCTGCTTCAAATCATGTTGACTGAGGTCTTTTGGTTGATTGGTTGATCTTATTTCTAACATCAGAATTCCATATAAGTGGGATATGTATTAAAAGCTGTAGGAATGAGGTTACTCCACAGCCCTAGAACACTTCTTTCCTTAAAAAAAAAGAACATTTTAAATGTCAAAGTTGGGAAGAATGTTGAAAAAAAGTTATTAATTATTTGTCCTATATGCCATGTTTTAAAAAAAGTTAGTATAAGCTTGAAGTTAGCACTTGGTATTGCTTGAGCTAATTATTTATAAATCCATTTAAATGCACGCTAGACCTGGAACATTTTTTTAGGTCCAAAGAGTATCAGTGTCAAATTAGAAAAACAATATCTTTGAGTTTTTCCCCTTGGCTTCTGGGAGCTGAGTGGGTGGTGAGGAGTCCCTTCTTTATAATAATGTTTTTACTAGGAGAAATTTAGCAACAGCTTAGAGAAGGTAACTCAGATGGAGAAAGAGAAGCATGTCAATGCATTTCATTTGATTGTAATGCATTTTATATTTAAAAAATTCTTTTCAAAACAGAGAAGTGATGAAAATTAGCAGGAGTGAAATAATGAAACAGGTAGGGATTAGAAAAATATATGAGTAAATCTGTTAACTTAGTTTAAATTTAGTAACTTGGCTTTTTAAATTTGTTTCAGAAATTTTACATGATGTTGCCTGTTCATATCATTATAAATAGGAGTCCCTTGGTACTTCCATTACCAGGGAATGTTTTCTTGAATTTTTAACCTAACACAGAAAATATGAAAGAAAGATAAAAATATCTCACTCACTTTTTGGCAAGTGGTGTTGGAGCCCTGGTGAAAAGTTTTACACAGAATTTAGTCTGAGTTCATCTTCTGTTTTCAAGGTGTAATGTAATTTTTCAACATATAAGTTATTAGCATATGTAGTTAGTGTTCAATATACAATCAAGGTCCTTGGCTGTGCCCTGAATTTGGCCTGTGGTGTCATAAGGAAGGGGTAACAGCATCTTTCTGTTTGCAGTGGTGCTTTCAGGCTGGCTGCAGTCTGCACCACTCCCAAGTTGCTTTAGGCCCCTGCACTCCTTTCCAGTAGCCAGGAGATACAGGTATCAGGTATATTTCTCCCTCCTTCCTTCCCTCCAGGCCCTGTGTGTCTTCCAGAAGCTGGGGAAGACCATGGTGCTGCTCAGAGGTCGCTGTGATGCCAGGAAACTCTACTTTCTGTGTTTCAGATTTGTCCAGCAGTTCTTCTGTCTGGTTTACAGGGCTGTGGAAGTTGACCTTCTATATGCTTGTTGTGTAGCAGTTGGGATTTTTTATTCTTGGGGGTTTTTTAGTAAACCAATAGAAAGTAGTTGAAATGAAACACTAATTTACCATTGGCACAGAAGATCTGGTAGTTAGCTCAGTCAACAAACCACCAGATAGGGATTCCTTGCTGGATAAAACATATTGGCTCAATTCTGTCCTGGAAAGCAGTGCAGTCCTTTCTGAAAACCAGAAAGGTGGGCCAGACCAAACATTTCTGCCCTGTTCTTTGGGCCATGGCACACACTGATGGGCCTGCATATGGAGGTTCCAGTTTTGGAAAAAATTGTATTTATCTCTAGTTATTATGAATTCCCTTTCTTTTAACTGGATTTTACTCAGGGAAAGAAAATTTGAGATTCACAGCACACAAACATGGGGAAATTGTAGCAGTTACTGCAAGCTCCCAGTGCAAATGTATAAAATCGTGCACCTGAGCTTTCAGTCCTACAGCCCTCACAACACATGACCTACATGGAAAGCCTGCTGGGAAGAAACATGCAGTGGGTCCATTTTGGGCTTTGTGCATTGTGGTGCATTTAAACTATTAGGGGTTCACCTAGGATGCTACAGCCACAGAATCTGGAACATCACACAGAGCTCTCCTGGAAACAGGTTTTCTTCTCAGCTGCATCCTTCTCATCTCAGAACAGGGATCTGTAGTCTTCAGAAAAAAAAGAAAAATGTCTGGTAGTCTCTTCCTAGATATGCTTGATTGAGAGCTAAGTATAGAAGAGTTTTGATCAGAGGATCCTCAAATATACAAAAGCCTGTCTGGAATGTTCTACTCCTCTAGGAAATTTGTATGAAAACTTCAAAACCGATTTGGAGGTAGAGGGAGGTGTAAAGTTGAGAAGCACTTATTGCCACCTTCAGGCAGGTAACAGTGACCATAGGAGCCAATCAATACAACAAATATAAATGTCTGCAGAGACCCTAAGAAACCATTTTCCTTTTCCTTCCTGCCCACAGTTAAAACTCAAGCAATAACTCAATGTACAAATGATACATTTCATTGAGAAACAAAATAAAATTAAGACATTTTAAGTTTTGCCCATTCCTAACTGCAATATGGTTTGCATGCATAGTATGACCCAATTTATTTGATTAAATTACGATTCTACATTACAGCCTGGCCCAATATCTACAGAGTATCAATTCCATAGTTACAGCACTTTAATTTCTGGTTTTTTCTGATGTGATGCCAACTTGCAGGGAGTTTACTGAGCTGCTGCTATGCCTCATGATGCCTGCAAATTTACTCAGTCCCTGTGCCCCCAAAATTTTCAACTGGTATACCAGGAAAGACGTCACTAAACAGACACATAAATGATGTTTCTATTTCCAGATACACTGTAGGCATCTCTCTTGAGACTGGCTTTGTAGAAACTGACTGTCCTGTGGCTGGAACTTGGGTTGGGAGGGTGATGAATAATACCAAGGTAAAGATTACTGTGGAGTGATGGAAAATTTGATTTCTCCCATCATCAGGTTCATAATATTATGACTCACAGTTGGAAGTGGCAGGGGATGGGGAGGAGGAAAGTGGCACCTCTTGGCAAGAAGAGAGGAGAAACTGGCAAACCATTGCCCCACCCTAAAAAGCTCTCACACGTGGGCAAAAAAATACCGGTTTCTTTGGAAATTTGCCTCAACAAATGTGACTGAGAAATCTGATCCCTGAGCATATTTTTCAGGAGAGCTTTCTCTAAAAATGCTGTGGCCACCCAAGGGAGTGCTGCAGATCAAGTGTAAGAAATGTCTGAGCAAGATATAATTCAGTCTTCGTTCTTGGTTATCATGGAAAATCATGTTTGTGTAAAATGGACACAATCTGGGTGCCTTACAGAGGTGGTCAAAAAGCTAAGCTTACTGGCAATGGTAGTTAAGATGTAAAGTGTCACATCAGTAGGCATTATTATAGCTAATTACAAGTACTGTTATTCTGGAGGCACATGTACAAATTTGCAGGACTTCAAAAACAGTACTAGCCCTTGTAATAGAAAGAAAAGTTAGAAGTAATGTGGATTATAATTCAGAGAGAAATTGTGAAAGCCAAGTGGCTTTTATGGTGGATTTATTTATATTGGTGAAATAGCTCCAGCTTTTCAGGAATATGCAGTTTTGCTATTTCATTCAATAAGAATTGGGGTAAAAAACCCCAAAACATAACCAAACAAACAACATACCCTCTACCGCAAAAACTAGACCAAAACAAACAAACAAACAAAAAAAAACCAAAACAAAAAAACAAAACAAAACTCAAACAAACAAACAAAAACCCCACCCCACAAATAAACCAAATCATCCCAAAAAATTTAGTATTCCAGTTCTGAAATCAGCCACTTTGTAATATTCTTGTAGCATTTCTTTCATTGCAAAAGGTCCCAGACTAGAGTAGAGGGTGCAAGTAAAATATTATTCTAGTTAATTGTCATATTAATACTTACAAAGTTAATTGATAATCTCTCCAAAATAAGGTAGTCCACAATTTCTTTGCATTGCAGTGAAGAGAATATTGGCAAGAAGGATGAAAGGGCATGTTTATTTTTCTCTAGGTATCTGCTGATTGGTTAATAAAGTATTTTCATCAGCTGAAGTGACCTCTGTATTTGGGTTGTGTATTGGTTTACACTGGATTTCCCATAGCAGTGACTTTGTCCTGCATTGGCTTCAGGTTACAGAAATCAAACCTGCTCCATCTACCCATCCATAAGCCTGGCATCTTATCAGGTGGCGTAGCTGTACATCCTCTGACATCTGTACCTTTGGCAGGGAGATAAAGCTGAGCTGGTCCTGCTAGCCCAAAGTTCCTGCTTTGTTAAAAGGTTCATAGCGGGTCAGGTATTTTTCAGTATATTTTTAAAAGCCTGGTTCAGCTAATTTAATTTCTGTTCATTAATGCCTCCCCCCATGCCCCCCTTCGGAATAAATGGCCCTTCACAGGAATCCAATTTAGCCTCAATATACCTTATTCACACTGCCTTTTATTGCAATCCACAGTTCAGCCAGCTGTAAGATTGCCCAGCTGCCTCAGGTTTCCCAATTTAGCCCTGGAAACCATTTCAGCATGGCTAAAACTTTTCACTGGCCAATTTGGAAACAGGATGCAACTTGGGAAAAATGCCCCCAGAATGGCCACTGAAAGCAAAATAAAAAACAACAAAATCAAAAAACAAACCCTGTACACACACACACGAAAAAGATGGGTTGTGAGGAGATCTGGATGAGGATTTTTTTTTTCCCCCTAGGGTTGAAAGGATGTGTATGGACTACATCGCAGAAGTTGAAAATCAGTTCTTAGCCTTGCACTTCTGCTACCCTCTGAGGGACTTCTCTTCTTGGCCTGGGCTTAATTGCAGCACTGATATAAACAAGGGGCTTAGTGTGAAACGCTGTACAGGCAGCTGTAGGTGAACTGGCAGTGAAGACCAGGACTGAGTTTAGTATTGAGGCAAAATCTCTTGGTTTTATCTGGGAGCAATAGTAGGAAGGAAAAAAAAATATATTTGCAGCTGTGTGGTGAAAATGCATGTCTAATCAAAGAAGTCCAGGGCATCAAATGTTCATGCTTACATGGCTCAGGGTAAAAAAGAGTAACACTTCCAGGTCTTAAACACCATTGAACTTGAAGCTATGAACAGAGGTCCTGCCATTAGATCTGAATTGTATTTTACAGAGTCCATGTGTGTGCAGCTCGACAAAGGGTTGATTAAGCATGGATTTATTGTTGCACTTTTATAGAAAACCTTAACATGTCTTGGAGTTTATAGAGACAGACATGTTAATGAAAGCCTTTTGGCAAGCCTAGAATTCCAAAATAGGCAACACTCAGAGTCTGGTCTTGCAACTAAGAAAGTATGCATACACACTGTGATAATGTAAGTATTTTTTGATGCTGTATATAGATCACAATAATTAGGGAGCAGAGCATGAGACTTATTTGCCCACATAACACTTTGTCCAGTGAGCCACATTTGTATTTAAGAAAATGAGTTTATTTCCTATTGTTTGTAGTAGAAATTGGGAAAAAACCCTGAAAACCAACAGTGTTTTAAAATTTGTTATTATTTGTGAATAGCTAATTTACAACTGAGTGAAGGTAAGAAGAGATATATGATTTTTAAAACTAGTGGAAGTCACAAAGATGCCACCAGGAAAAAGAAGAAAAGCAGTTTTTTGTATGGTCATCTTCAGCTATATTCATACATTTTTTTGAGTGCGTGGGTGGAATTTTTTCCCCAATATTCTGCAAATATGAGTGGGATTAGAATGCAGCTCTGAAAGGAAAATCTGGTCCATTGGATATTTTTAGTAGGAAGTGTTATTTGATTTCCAAAAGAGTGGAGAGAGAAATCTTGATGTCTGCTACTGACAATTTAACTAATAACTTCAAACCTATGCCTGTATACATCATTGTCTTTACCACATGCACATTTTTTTCCTTCTTTGCTTTCTAAAGCTTATGTTCCCTCTAAAATCTTGTTCATCATCATCATTTTAGAAAGTCTCAGCTATGAGAACTGAAGTTCAGGACCATGACAATTACATGTCAGTGTCTGTATGTGGGTAAAAAAGAATTTTAAAAATATGGTCATCTTGTACTGTTCAGTAGATTAACATTTATAATGGAGTGGATTTATGCTTTTGCCTACTGGTAAACACTTGTATAAAGTTGGTTGTTTTTTTTTTTTCCTTAAAGAAAAAAGAGCTTTCTTGTAAATGTAGAAACTCATGGTAAAAGATGATAATGATAAGTTAAATCATTATGTCAAAAATAATGCAGGATTAAAAAATAATATTCCTTGTCCCTTATGTTTAGCTTTAAACAAATTAGCCTAGGAATGTTAAAGCAAAAAAACCTCAAATATTTTTCTAGGTTTATTTCTTTTGAGTTTTATAGGGAGCTATTATGTGGGTAAACTGTTTATTCTGATTATTGCACTTGGGGAGAAGAGGCTCTGGCTATTGTTACTGTACTATGTTAATTCTTATTTTTATTAAAGGATTTTGGCAACTCACTCCACCAGCGAAGAACTGTAATTTAGAAAAAAATGTCTAGTATGATGATCTCTGAGTTTTTTCCATGTAATCTCAGTTATATGGACGTATAGCACATTGTTGCAAAAGTGCTGGGGCAATTGACACTTTGGAACAGCTGACTCACGCTAGCTGTTAACCTCAGCATTGGCTTTGAGAAGCTGACCTGTACAACTGCACTGTAGAAATCAACATCTGTAAAATTATGCACAGATAGGCTACACTTTTTCAGGGAGTTAGGTTTTCAGGGAGGACAGGTTTTCAAAAGTGCTCATCAGCCGGTTGTGTCCCCAGGTGTTTTAGACATCTCCTAGCCACTCTACAAGATCTCAGTGCAAGCTACCTACTACTGAGTTGTTTCTGAAGTATGACTCTGTGTGGGAAGCAATTACTGATTGAGCAAACATTTTAGATCTTGAAATAGATTTTTTTGTTTTATGCATTGCCCATTTTCTCAGACCCAGACCAAGATCACAGTCCCAGTTCTGCAGGAACACCTGAAGGAGATCATGGCAAGTCCTTTCTTTTTTTCATGCAGCAAGTCTGAGTAGCAAGAGGATCATGACACATTTAAATAGACATGGAAAGTGGGAGGGAGTGCAAAGAGGATAAGGTAAGAAAATACTACATGAGAAAGTAGAATATAGCAGACACATGGAATAAGGCTGCTGTGTAGAGACTGAGGGCGGAGTGGGAGGGGACCTCTGTAAAGAGCTTTTTATCATAGAGAAAAAATGTGAGAGCTGTTTTAAAAAAAAAAAAAAGTTGAATGCTGATGATACCGTTATCCCAAGGTCCCTCTTTCAGCTGCTTGTCATGGATCTTGCCAGCTGAGTTTTTGGTTTCTTTCTCTCAGCATCTTTTCTTCCTCTTTTTCACATGCCCAAAGGAAATGAGCAGGCTGCTTTACCTCTGGTGCTTCTGAAATGGGTTCTCCAATGAACTTTTCTCAGTAAAAAATGCAATGTGCAATGCTGTATTGAATAATAGTGATATTTTGAGCCAGAAACAACATTGCAGCAGTAAGAAATAATTGAATATTGTTTGCTTTTTAATTAAAGAAAGGTAGTAGCACCATGCAAAACATTCTGAAAGAGGCAGCGTGAGGATAGAATAAAATACTATTAAACTGAACATTCAATTATTTTTAAAAAGATGGTGCAAAAAGAAAATTCTTAATTTTTTTTCCAATTTTTTTTAAAGCAAATAAGTAGCTGTATGTTTTATATCCTGAATTTGTGGCTTTATATACCTTGCCACAGCCTTGATTGCCTTTTATTGCTCTTTTAATTTTGTTAATGTTATTATGCATTTTTTTTTTGTCCTTGAATACCTTGAGTTTCTATTACAGGTGCCTTAAATTACCTGTGACAAAAGGTGCTGGCCACAAAAGTGTTTCAGAAATTCTTTACAGAATACTTTAATTTTTTTTAAGGTCTGCATCTTAAAACTGCATAAAACTCCAGACTTTTTCCTTTTAGTGTGCTTTTAGAAACAGAGAATTTAGATTTCCTCTGGGATTCATGTCTGTTTTCCCATTTGACCTCTTTCTTGGAAGCTAGCATTTTCTTCTAGCTGTGATATGTGGCAGGGAAATGAGGGAAGTGGAAATGCAAGATGCGTTGAATTCTGTGGGCACGTACGTTTTCCTATCTCCCTTAGAAAGTAAAAAAATATTAGCATTAACATACAGTTATGCTCTTTTTCTCTCTCTCTCTACTGAGGCACATATACCCTTTTTTCTTATCTATGAAAGATGGTTCTGTTATTCAAGAAATGTTTTGAATAGTGTCTTGGAGCCAAAAAGAAATGAAGAAAGTAGTTGAAAAGTCTGTATACAGAATGTATGTGGTCATTTGATCCAATTTCTTATGGATCAAACAAAGTTTCTTAAAAATAATTGCTAACATAGATTAGGAAGATAAATGTGGCTAAGCCAATTAGCATATTTGATGGGAAACTAAGTCATATACTTGCTTTTATGCCAAAGAAAAAGAGAGATGTTGTGCAAATAATCGTTTATTAAAACTGAAGCCTGGTTTAGACTGTAAGTTTACATAGACTATTGAGTCATTCAAATCTAATCTCTCAATTAAGATATCAAGCAGAGTTACCTTTTCCATGGGAATGTTATTTTCTGCTTTTAATGAATGTGATGTTCTCATTTTCAAATAATTTTGAGGAGTTTGAAGGGAGGGGGAGGAAGAAGGGAAAGGTTGTGTACTATTCAAGTAAATAACTCTTGAGCAAGTACCTTTTTCAGTAAATTGAGTAAAACTGCAAATGTGCAACAAAATAGAAACGTTTTTCTCTGATTAGATCCAATAAACTATTGACTTAATCTAAGGGTGCTTAGATTTTCTTTTTTTTAATTCTAGCTTTACAAAAATCTCTAGGGGTTTTTATTAAGACATTATTTATTAAGTGTGAAAGTATACCCACATCACTTTTTTGTTGTTAACAGTCCTTTTTTAATGCCTGTTCAAATACCTTGGCTTCTATGGTATTTCTATACCAAAATGGTATAGAAATGGTATTTCTGTACCAAAAGTTATGGGTTTATCTGCATAGTGCCATCTGATGGAGCTGTCTGATATAGATAAATCCAAGTCATTGCTGGCATTTGCAGCTTACTTGGAAACTCAACTGAAATTTGTTGAACTGTTGCTTGTGGGAAAGTACAGCAGCAGTAATTTCAGGACACCTTTCACATTTGAATTTTTTTCATTCAGCATCCCATTCACTAAAAATTTTATAGAGTATTTGAGCCCTAAAGAGCTCTGTTGTCTTTACAGACGTCCAGACACAATGACTTTTTTTTTTAAGTCATTGGATGTCCACAGAAGTTGTGACAATCCCTTTGCTGAGCTTGGAGTGGGACAGGTTTTGGCAACACAGATGTTATGTACAGTGATCTTAAGAAGGGGCAGATGGAATATGCTCAATCTCCTCTCCTTAGAACATAAATGTAACAATCTCCTGAATTTTATTTGTATTAATTAAAACAATTGGTGCTCTAGATTTTGAATGCTTTTGGAGTGCAAACTGCTTATTAAAAATGTGAGGAATTTGGGAAATCAAGTCCTTTTTCAGTATCTGAAGTTGGAGCATTCAGGAGCAGAGATGCCTAGAGTAACAGGCTGCTCTTGGAAGTACAAAGACATTCAAAAATGCAGAAATGCTTGGGTTTTAAAACTTACTTTTAAATAAAAATAGAGGGAAAAACATAGCCCAAACATTTTCCAGGGAGACTGGTTTTCTAACATCCAGTGGAATGTCTTTAGAGACTAACATGTCTGGTGATTTAAATGCTGGCTTCAAGATTTTCAGTTTTTCTTCAGTTCTGGTGCTCTGGGGAATAGCATAATAAATAATTGGGTCTAGCATATGGCACATACCTGGAAAAAAAATGAGGTTTTTTCTCGGGCAAAATTTTTTTGTTGGTCCTGGAAAATGTGCCCTTGTACCTCTTTCAGGTACGGAGGTCTGTCCGAGCTGTTAAGCTCTGCAGGGAGCACTGGCTCAGGAAATATATGAGACTGTGAATATATTTATAACTTTGGGCTCTTCAGGCATAGTTCAGCTAAGGTGCTCTGCCGTGGGCTAGACTGTAATGCAGTCCTTGTGGTTAATGCTCCACTTGACTGGATTATGGGAGAGAGAGATCAGGCTGGTGTGGAGGTTGTTTCTTCAAAATACAGTGTCTGCCACTTTACTTGCATTTTACCTTTGCATTCATCACTTATTGGCCTCAATAAGAAAGGAATAGAGCCAGCTCTGAAGAGTATTAGAGGAATAATTTGGTGGTCTCTTGAGCATATCTTCAGGACACAGTCCAGCAATGTGCTGAGTCCTCCTGCAGGTGCTCACTCTCCATAAAAATATAATGTTGGAGAAAACACAACAGGTTTTCAGTAAGGTAGCTGTCATTTTATACTTTTTTTTTTCCCCTCCTAATAAAAAATACCCTGATGACAACTACAGATCCTGTTGAAATCTATGTTTTGGGCACTATTCATGGGGAGCTTTTTTTCCTGCTTATCTTACTGTTTCTTGTATCTGCCTGAATGCAGGTTTAAACTAAAAGTTGCAATTCTTTGCTTGGATGTGTGGACACATAAAACTGATATATGTGCTAGATAAAGGTGTAGTTAAAAGCGTGGGAGGACTTCATTTTTCCCTGGGGTGACTTTTCTTGTTTCTCTTTAAAATGAGAAGTAATTGCACTTATCTCTGTAGCATAAAACTTATCTCCACCATAATTTAATTTTTGTTTAGTATATTCTAATAAATTATAGACCCTTATTATTTTTCCAACACAGATGCCCATTATGACATTTCTAGATACTAGATGACTTCAGGTCACAGACTGTTCCTTAAAAGTTATTTTGCTATCCTACTTTATCCATTAAGTATTCAGAGCATCCTTTTAATTTCGCAGAGGAGAGGTGCCAAATTATTTAAGTATTTAATCTTGTACTTGTGTTCATTTTTCATTCACTTCAGCAAAGCTTCCCCACACTTCACAGTTAAACCAGCATTTTGAAAGTTAACATTTGTCAGGGAGTTTAAGGACAAATGATGAAACCTTGTAGCCTGTAAAGATAAATCTTGAGTAGCTGCCAGTAGGTAAATGACTAACATCAATTCAAGCAATTTAACAGCAATCAGTTTGAGGTCAAGTAACTCTGGACAGTGTAGTTTAATGTATCATCTTTTTTTCCCTTCTCTGCAAGTAAACCACCACTGACTTCTGCTCAGTAATTTAACTTCTTTTTAGTACATTTCCTGTAGATTTCTCCCCTCAGAAGTCAAGTAAGGTACTGCCAGGGTTTGGAGGGGACTGGGAACATCAACAAATGGAAATGACTCTAATATGAACCAGTGGATTATTTGCATTCCAATGCTTAAGTTATCACTTAATAGTTATAGGCTCTGGTGGCAAGACTGGACTGTGTTATGTTAGACTCAGGAACAAATGCTAATATCTTCAATGTTTTCAAATTCCCAACCATATTTGGTCAATTGTGCTAGTGTTGACCCTTGAAGGCTGCCAAGAGTCTTGTTGGCAAAAATGCCACTTTGGTGAAGAAATAACTTCTACCACAGCTTTATTTGAAGGCTGTCCTTATTTAAAGGGGTATCATCTCACTGCTTCATGACTCAGATTTTGCCCTGTCTTTTTTTTTTTTTNATAATGGGTTTAGGGTAAATTACCCTCATGTATTACATGCTTTTCTCTACTTTGAATGTTTTAATCTTTATATAATCCTTTCAGCAGGGACAAATCTAGTTAATCTGCTCTGCAAACTGCTGTAAAGTGTGGTACAAATCCTTCTGACCTGCATGCACGTGCTCACGTTCTTTAAAAACAGAGCAAAATTAAAAGTTTCTTTGCATTGCTGAGTACAGCAGGTCTGATCCAGACTATTTAAGGGACAAACACTTGTACATTTAAATGGAGGATTTGCTGTAGCAGCCCAACCCAGTCATTCCTCAGTCCTGGGCTGCCAGCTCACCGTGCTACCAAGGACAAGAAACTTGGAGTGGGCAGTTGTGGAATAAATGCGTCATAGAGGAAATTTTTTTCCTCTTTCCCTGTTTTAGAGTTTCATTTATGTCCTGAAGCACACAAAGTCAAACTCGAGGTTTTATAGAAAGTTGGTTTTGGTTTTTTCCAGTTGTGTGGTTTTTAAATACAGCCGAAGCTGATCAGGCATTATAAAGGAAACTGGCTGTTCTTTGTGGACTTATTTACCGTACATAAAAAAATTCAGTGTTGAAAGCCTAGATTTGAATAGGGTTGATTCGATAGATCTAAATAACCTCTCTCTAAACTTCTGTCTAAATAACCCACACTGCTGTACATAATTTTGCATGCACACACTTAGACACACACAAACACAACAGATTCTTTTATTAAAAAAAGCAAGCAGGAAAGAAAACAAGCAAAACAATATTTGCTAGTTCTGTTCTGTTTCCGTTCCCACTAGAGTACTTGCTGCGCCACACTTGCTTCTGATTCATTTTTCAAATCTTGAATGATGATTCTTGCCTCGTCCCTGCTGTGCCTGAGATGAAAGCAGATGCTCTTGATCATATGCTGTAATATGAATTCTCAGATTTCAGTTTGACCTGGCAGGATTTCTTATGAAGATAATATTCTCTCTTCTACCCAGAGCCGTTGAAGAAGAAAAAAACCCCAAAACTCACAATGTAGGAGTGTTGCATATGGGTTCTTGTTTGCCTTTTAAGTTTGTTGATGATTTCTGTGTGTTTTGATTTTGGGCAGTTGTTCTTGCTGGGATGTTGGAACAAAGTCCTTGGAAGTTTCTTCAGCAACTTCTTGCAATGTTCTCTACAAGCTTGTCTGCAACGCCCATTTGAACCCCAGATTGCTCTGCTTCATTGCATTTCAGCAAGGACTTCTGCTAAGCAGAGTGTCCTTCTGACAGCAGACATCTGCATTCATCAAGAATTTTCAGATTCTTGATGAATGAGATGCAAACTCTGCACTATAAACTCCTGTGCAGGCACTCAAAATTATTCTACTGAAGTTTAGGCTGTCTGGTTTCTGCACAGCACTGAGGTAGCAGAGCTAATGACTTCTGTGGCTGACTATCCTGAAATATTTAGAAGAAGGTAGTAAAGCAGCTGTATCTGATGGGAGAGGGAACATGGCTCTATGATGAATTTAGCTAGAAGTTAGCTGACCCATTCACATGTGGGCCATCTGCCTAACCACAGACCTTGTTTGGCCTGAAAGCTGTCTATGTTGAGCAGAGTGGCTCATATTTTTCCCTTTTAATTTGCTGAATTGCTGTCTATCACTGCAATGCAGAATTGCTTCTCAGGCAGTGCTGAGGATTTTGAGGTTCTCAGGATTCATTCATGAAGTCAAATGTGCTATGAATTTGGCCAGATACTGTCCTTAACATCATTTAACAAAGCTTTCCACTTGTCTTTTGTGTCTTTTTACCCTGATCCTAAAGGTATGTGTGTTCTTTATGCACATAGCTTCTTGCTATGACAAATATCCAGTGAACATACCAGGGTGGTAATTTGAGACAGGCTAAGAACTATAGAAGTGTGGAAAGGAGATCAGTGGGCATTAAATAAAGACATTGCATTTCAGGAACATGTGGAGCAGAGAATATCCAGAGAGTTACTGAAAGATGAAGACTCAATTTGATGTGAATAATGGAGCTGAGAAGGAACAAACAGATGGGGATTTGTGAGATGCTGTTAGCAGTCAGAACCAGCCATTTTTAAAAATATGCCTGAGGGGAAATGGGATAAAAGATGTGGTGGAATGGGGGAAGGAAGACATTTACTTTGGGAAAAAATCCTGGTCAGAGGAAAGAAAATAATAAAAGTAATGAAGAACTAACTGCATTCAAGAGAGGATGATCAGTTTTGATAAGACAGAGAAAAGCTATAGACATGGCTGATGGGTTTGTTCTTTGCTTCCAAAGGTGGAAGATGTAGGTACTTGCTCCATGAGGAAGAGCTCACTGACTACAGCAAGTGATTCTGCTTAAAGCACTACTGGCAAAAGAGAACACCTTAATTGAGAGAGGAGACCTTACCCAATTCTTGTTCATGTATTAATTAGGAAATGTGACCTTATAAAGTCTGTTGAAAGCTTATTTCAGAAGATTAAGACTCTACCAAACTTAAGGCGCAATTCTTTGTAATTCCAGTGGCTTTTAGTTACAGATTGCAAATCCCACAGCCGAGGCTATCATCACTGAAAACCTGCCCCTGCACCTCAGCTAAAAGGCTTCAGCCACAGTCTCATTTAGTGACAGGTTTTAATCCATGCCCTAAATATTAGTTCAGAGGATAAACCTGTGTTACTGGACTTCTACAGGTCCTAATAAATTGCCATGGACACAATCTTATGTCTGCAAAATAGAAGTGGCAGAATATGAAGTGTAAAGTAAGAATGTAATGATTATCTACGTAGAATATCATCTCTTCTACCTGGATGTGGCCATCTACCCTTCCCTTCAAATCCTGGGGTTTTCAGCTCACTTTTCTACAATTACTATGTTTTGCTTTTAAAGTATGAGCATCTTAAAGGCAAAGTTCAGAGGTTAACTTTGCTCACCTCAGAAATGCACTTTACATGCATTTGCCAAAGTTGGGTCTCTTTGTCAGAAAACAGGAGAGCCTGAAGGATTTCTGCCTTAGTGCTTAGTGTCTGAATAATATTTTGACTGTTGCTGAATAGGCACCATTGTACTATTAGTCCTTTTCTCCACAGATTAGAAATGGATTGCAAAAGGAGGCTGTTTGTTTTCCTTGATTACTAGGAGATCAGATGTTGGGAAAAAGCAGTCATGATGATTCAAGAGAAGGTATTTTAAAATATGACTAAATTTTGTGACTCTCACTGGAAATTGTTGTCCTGATGAAAAGTACCTGTGAGGAGTATGAGGTTACCCGCCATATTATGATTTGCTACATTCACCATGGATTCTTCCCCAGTGTTTAAATAAATAAATAAATGGAAAGTGAAGTGTGTCTTCAAAATGAGAAGATTAAAACAAAGCCTCATGATTTATTTAACCTAAAAAGAATAAGTGTTGATTTATTTGCCTTCTTGGGTTTTGGCACTTTCAGGGAATTCTCAAGTTGTGCTTCTAAATTTTCCCTTGAAACTAAAGAGACTTTCATAATTTTTTGTTTTATTTTTATTTCTTTTAAAAAGAAAGCTGAGAGGCCTCTGCAATCTCATGACCCTGGGAGGAATAGCTCTAAGGAAAGTACCAAAGATCCCGAGAGTGACAACAAAAAATCACAACTCTTCATGTCCTGCAGCATATGAAATCCATATTCTGCCACTAGTGGCTTTTGGTCAGACAGTCAAATCAATAACCCATCAGTTCTAAAAGTGCCACTTTGACAAACACTCTCTTAGCTCTTTTCTACTTAGCTGCTCTACTGCCTAATAAAAGCTGGAGCCTCCCCCCTACCCAAACGTGGTTTGTCTAGGAATACTTTTCCCTCAGAGTATAACAGTTTTTGTAAGTTAGAATAACAAAATAAGTAATACCTGAATATCTGAAATTTGATTGATGAGTTATTATATTAATGCAGTAAAATGATCTTTGTCGCAGCGTGCAGATAGTTGTACTTTGTAACTTCTGAAAAGCTCAGCAGCATGGCATAGCTGCATGAGATGAAAAGCAAGCCTTGACAAAGACTAATTGACACCAAAATTTAAAAAAAAAAAAAAAAAAAAAACCCACCAAAAATAAAAAACCCACCAGAAAAAAAGGACAAGGTGCCAAAAGAATGATGAAATGTCAGGTAGTTAAGGACTCCAGTGAACATTGGCCAAAAATTAAAAAATCCACAACCAAAGTCAATCCTCCTTGACATCATTTACAGATTGTTATATTGTTATATGAAGATTTAAATGTATTGCTTTTTCTTCCCAAGCAACTGGGAAACACAAATACTTTTGGAAAACACATTCTTGTGCTACATAAAAGTATTCTTGTCAATATGCAAATTCAGGAATTTGGGAATATAAAACTGCTCTGATAGACAAAACATTTCCTTATGTTTTTAGAGTTGTGTTGTCCCTGTTAAATACTATGTTGATTTCTGTACCAAGAGGATTTCAACACTTTTGCATGGTGTACTAAATTAAGCTTTTGCACTGAAAATCTAATGTTATGTCAAAAGTACAAGTTAAATCTCATGGATGATGTCACCATGCAATTAAAGGCAGAGGTTAACACTCCTCTGTGCAGGTACTTTCCCCTCAAGCTATCTGGAATAACAGAGTTGCTATAATACAGCTGTGGCTGCTGAGGAATGCTAAAGCACAATCAATGACTCTTTGCATTTTTAAAAGGAATGTGTGTGGCAGAGAGAGGTTTAATTGCTCCTGCTACATGTCTCATGGTGTGGGGGAGGCTTTGCTTGGATAGCTTGGAGTGACTGCTTTTGAAAGCAGGTCTGACATCTGCTTTTTTTACCCTCTGAAATAGGACAGTCACATCCAACTGTGACAGCATGTTGTGTTTTCTCAGAGTCACCCATTCATTCCCATTGCATAATTATTTTGTTTCACCAGGCACAGCTTTGTCATGCTCTCGTCGTTGCACATACAATATTTAGGGTAACAGTGGCTTCTGTTTGGGGTAACAGTGACTTCTAGCTGTATCTTTCTCCTCTCCAACTTTTATTTTATTACCTGATGTTTCTGTGAAGTAATAATTTCATTGCCCCCTTCCTGCATTCCCTCTTTCACCTCTCCTTACCTTCCCACAACATGGAGTATCTGCTAATGGTCACTACATTTTTTAGCCTGATGCTGCCTGATTATTTTTAATTCCTATGGTCCTCATACACTCTCACTGTGTTCATATGAACAGGAGCACCCAGAATAGATTTATCCTATCATATCTTTGATTCAGCCTTGGTCCATAACTCACCAAGGTGCCTCCAGCTGGGTTAAGTGAGTGCCGCTAGAAATACAAGAGGGGACTCAGTAGAAAGAGAATACAGTTTTTCAGTGAGGTGCAAAGAAGAAAATGGAAGATAATCATCAACTACTGTAATTCAATACAGAAAGCCAAAGACTAAGCTTGAGAAACTGGTCTGAGCTCTAAATCTTGGACCTTTCCCAGTTTTTGAGTGAATCCAAAGTGACAATTTTTACTTTCACAGAATGGTTGAAGCTGGAAGGTCTGGAGGTCATCTTGTTCAGATGTGCTACAAATGTCCTTGTTTGATTTACTGTAAAGCATAATTATTACAAAAGGTAATCCCAGCTAACTGGAAAAGGATCCCAACTTCCATGAGGTTCAGTCCATTCCAGCAGTGAGCTGGAAATTATGTGCAACCCTCAGATTTTACCTGCAGTGTCTCTGCTCATTAATAGCCATGCAGCTCTCTGAGTTTCTTGTAGACCTGAGGCCCACAGAGCAGCCTTGAACAGCTCTTGCTGTGTTCCAGAGGAGCACAGTGCCTCCCTTTCCATGTTTCCAGCATGGAACAACTTGCAGAAGAGAAATGCAAACTGCAAACATGTAAACAGCTGTTGGGGAAAGGGGAAGAAGCTTCAAGTAACAGAATCGGCTGCCAATTTCATCGCTGCCATGTGTGCTGCGTAGTGCTTGTCACATCCAGTGAGTCATTAAGGGGCTCCCCCCTAATGGCACTTTGAAGTGCTGTGACAGCTTGAGAGCATCTATAAATTGCCATGAACAGCCCTCATACTGCGCTGGCGAATTGCTTGCTCTTTGACTTATTAGGAGTCACTGAGTTAAATAGTTTGTCACATGTGTGGCTCATAATAAATAATGTGACTAGCCAGTTTGTGAGCTGTTTCGGTGATATATAGTGCCCTTTTTGAATGTTGTCACAAGCAGCCAACAAATATGACCCCACAATTGTCAGATCTTTGTGAAAATAATAAGGCCTGACAGGGCAACAGGTTACAAAAAGAAAAAAAATCCTACAATTCACCCTCTGAAGTATAATGAAAATAGTAATAATTTCTTCTTTATAAAACAAGATTGTAACTTTATTCTTGAATAGTTCATTAACAACTGAGTAAAATTTTATAGTAGAATATATTTTTTTTCCACTGGTGTAGGATTAGTTGTGAAGAAAAAGAGGCAACTCTTTGCTAGTTACTGAAAATACCCTGTGTCTTCTAATGAAATCTGAAGTGAGTATCCTCTCAGCAAACTCCATGTGGGTTCTGAAATATTGTTGCAGGGTTTTTTTAATAAATCTGATTGCTTTCTCTACAGTTTATCCAGATATGTAGGGCATATTTTTCTGACCCTCAGTTCTGATTGTGTGTTTCAGGTAGTGCATTCCCATATATGTGTCTGTCAGGAGCTGGGCTTCTTAATTTATAAGCACAAGTGTGGTGCTGTTGTAAGTGATTGTGCCTGTGTAATGTTAGAGATCCTTTAGAAAGAATGTACTAGAACAGTGAGATAGATAGATAAATATATATACACAAATATATATATATAGAGAGAGAGAGAGAGAGAGTAATACTTTCTTGGCATCTTCAGTTAAATAGGAGTCCTGTCTGACTTCTGTGTGGGAGGAGAGTCCCCAGTATTTTGCCAAAGAAGCAAATGTGGTTTCTCTCACAGCTACAGGGTGATTTCTTTCCAAGAGACAGGACTTGTCTTGCACATTTGGATTCTGATGTAGACTGGATCACTGTGCTATAAAATCATCTTTTCCCACAGTTGTGCAAAACGGAGAGTGATGAGTGGTGTTTAATAAACCTTACCAGTCCCTTACAAGCCTGTTCCTGCAGTGACCCTTGCTGTTGCATTCCTCCTATTTGAACTTTGAGGTGCTCGTGCTGTTAAACTGGTTCCCAGCTTGGCAGTCACTGAGCTTTAGGGTCATGTTAATTCAGCAGTGCCCACTGCAGTTGCTTCATGTGAGAGAGAACTCCTTCAGCTGCATCTGCTGAGCAACCTGGTGGTTCCCATGGCTCTTTCTAAATGTGTTGTGCTTTTCCCCAAAGCCAACCACCAAAAACTTTCCAAGCTAGGGGCTTGCCTACACTCCTTTATCTTTTTGCATTTCCAATCAATCACATAGGTGTTTTCTGGGTGGTTGGGTGAGAAATTAATCTGTTGTGTTCTTTCATCAGAATGGAAAGGTGTTGGTAGGTTGTGCCATCAGTCTTGACAAGAACAAGAATTATGGTCAGTATGCAAAAGAGGCCAATGCTCATCAGGCTCTGGCTTGATCAAGGAGCTGGTGTTTGTGCTCATCACTGCGTATCACAAAGACAGAGATTCTATCCTCTAGTCTAAATGCCACAGGCACTTGCACCTCTGTCTTTGGCATTCCTGGGAAAGCTGCTGAGCTGGCTGACCTGCTGGCTGTTTCACTATGCCTTTTATCTATTTCCTGTGGAAAACTGGGAAAGGTGTTTTGTTTGGGTTTATGCGCAGGGGCTCGGAGAACCTATCTGAAAATCTTTTGTTGGATCCTCTCTGCTTTTATCTAACTTTTTTTCCCCAAGCTGTCGAGTTTTGGAAGCTTAGTGTTGTTTTGAGATAAGGCTCCAGGCAGCTCTGATGACACCTAATGGGCACTTTCCAGGGACTGCCCTACTTGTGTTTTTACCTTGGGCCTGGCAGTGTGTGACTGAGAGGCACATGACAGCTTCTGCTTAAAGAAGCTGAGGCTGTGTTTCAGGTTTTGAGTTGAGGAGAATAGTGAGAATAGCTTATAGCCAATTAACTCATGCAAGAGTGAAATTCTGGGACCCATGGGGTCAGTGAGACCAAAAATTCTTCCCCTGTGGTCTGGGTTTATTTAAGGCTTTGCTTTTAATTTTATTATTATTATTATTATTTTGGCAAAAAGCCCACTTTCAGGCATTCCAAACTTGCTTATATTTACAAAAGAATTTTCCATAATTTCATTAGCTGTGCAAGTAAATAAATACAGCCATGGTGAATATTCTAGCTGGTTCACCTTTGCAAAACAATACATCCAAATCCTGTAATTTTGACAGGAAACTAGTCTGTCCTTCTTGCATTAAAAAAATTTGTGAGATTAATGGTAAGATCTGGTTCTAAATGGGAGACATTTTTAACCAAACCCTATCATTTTCAGCTTTTTAATTTTTTCTCAATAGTTCAGAGAGTGTTTGGATTTTCTTGTTTTTCTTAAAACCTCAGCACTGGAGTCAAGTGTTTTCATGAAAATCCAAATTGCCTTTTGTAAGATAAGAGGGGCAGATTCTTGAACTTGGGGTTATAGAGTAAAACCTGAAGGCACAAAAACAAGAAGAAAATCTTAAAAGCCATAATGTATATTAATTTTTTTCAGATTAGCAGGGTTTTCAAAACCACCAATTTTTGAATGTTTGCTTCTACTAATATTAGATTTCTCTTTACATTTTCCATCAAAATAGTATTTTAACAGTTTATTTGCTTACTTCTAAACTTCTAGAAACTTTTAGCTTATTAGAAAATGACTGATATTTATCAGTTAATACAATTCTGCTCTTTTCTGTGTAGCCCCTGTTTTTCCCCCTTCTCAATTTAATCTATTTGCATGCTTACATGTTGCCACTGGGGTAGCAGACAGTAAAAATGCCAGAAAGTCTAAAGGAGTGAAACAAGAAAGTCACAAACACCTCTCAGCTGCTACAGACTTTACTCTTTCACATGTTTGGAGGCTTTGGGTTGTTGCTTTTCTCCCTGCTTAAGAGCACATTTTACCTCACTGCTCTTTGCATGGTTGCAGTAATTAAATGCCTGTTCAAATTACCTCTCCAGTGTGAAGAGTGCTTTCTCTGTTTAAACCTCAGGATTCTGCTTAATTCAGTGTAGCTGGCTGCAGTTGAGGCAAGATAGGAGGCATTTGCCTGGGGTGGAGATGAATATACCTAGTAACGCAGAGATATGTGTTTGATTTAATGTTTTCTGCAATTTTTGTTAGCTTAACAGGACTAGGTTGGTCCCTTCATGTCCTCTGTTCCCTGGCAAAAAGTAGTACCAAGTGCATTCATGGGGAATTCAGCCTGGGACAGATTTCAGTGTCCTTTCGTGCTGTGCCTTGTGTGTTCCCTTTATAATTAAAACTCAGTAGTTTCACAGGTAGAGATATTTCTATGGTATTTAATTAATTACTTATAAATAATGTGCTCCGGCTCTGAACTGTGTGTTCTACAACTGATTTTTTTGCATTTTTACAAGACTTATAAAGTCAACAGTGACTGCTTGCTGGTCACGTATTCTACCTTAAGACACACACGTGTAGTCTTCACCTGTAACAAAATACTTAAAAGTTTGGTCTGTTATGCTACTAAAAATAAAATCTCTCTGAGGCTGAAGAATTACATTAGAGATAATTTTCCATAGGAAAACACAGATTTGGCATCCAAATGTATCCAAAAGGGAAGAACTTTGGAGACTTTTTCATGTACTTTCTCTATTTACATCTGCCTCTACTGTACAACTTCATATTACGATGTACTCTAGTGACAGATTCACTGGAACTCATTCTTTATTTATGCTTTGTATTTCCACAGTCCTATTACTACCAGAGACAAAACAAACAAACAAAAAACAAACTGAAGCCCCAAACAAAACAAATCCTCCCACTAATTCCATACAAACTAATTGCATCACACACAATTTAGAGAGCCAGCAAGTTTCATTTTTCCTTAAATAAGTAAAATGTCTTTGCCATTCTGTTTCAATGTGGAAACATGGTACAGTTGAACTCTACAGTTCTATTTTCTGTGAAGATATCTAGTGCTGCTTGACCAGAATGATATTTGAATAGCCAGATTATTCCAGATAAAATGCTTTAACCAAGACATTGGATTAACTTTGAAGTTGTTCTGCTTTGAGCAGAGTCCTGGACAGGATGACCTCAAGAGGTTCTTTCAAACCAAGCCTGTGATTTTGTGGACTAAAACCTTGATTCGAGGCTTGAATCTGCAGCACCTTGTGTTTGTGTCCTGTTATGTTATGTATGTTCTGTGCTGTTCTAAGCACATTGAAAGGGTCAGGACTTTTGTGATATATAATTCCATTCTGTTTGCTTTCCCTTCTGCCTTCTGCATTGTGGAAGTGATGAAAGGAAAATCATCATTTCAGAAGTCTGGAACATAAAATCATTCTGCTTTTTGGATTTTAATTTGTGGTTTTGTGGCTTGCATTTAATGATTCTTATTGTCACATCTACCTTTATGGTTCCAAGAAGGATCACTACACTTGGTTGTGCACACACTGCTACAAATGCACATGTACTTCAAATGCCTGCAAAGTGTATGCCACTACAATTTGGGGTGTATTTTCTGAAAGTTGAGAACAGTTCTATTTATTTATCTTTTTTTCTGAGAAAGGGGGCAAGATTACCAGTCAGAAAGTTGTGTCGTTGCGCATCAGAGACAGTTTGGGAATTTATAGTACTGCTTTAGCAAGCTTGATCTTTTTGATTGTGTGCGCTCACATGTATTGTCCTCTTTCTGAGTTGTTGACCATGTCATCTAGAAAATGCTTGACAAAGCAATATGTATACAGCTTCTGTGAAAAGAACTGCATCAGTGTGTTAGGCATCAGCAGGTATAGCCAAAAACAATTAAACAAAAACTGCTTGGAAGACCTTTGCTACATGTGAGTTGTCCAGGCCCTTTTCTGTTCTGCCAGCTGTGAGTGGGCTGAGGGTTCTTTGCTGGAAATTGTTCTTCACCTCATGCAGGTCTTGCCTCATTCCCCATTCAGGTGTACAGAGCTCTCTGCCCCTGGTAAAACGGGGCAAGGTCGAGTCATGCAGTGAGTAAAAGCTTCAAAAATGTTGGTACTGGCTGAACCCTTCTTCTTAAAAGAGACTGGAAGTGTTACCAGTGCAAAACAGAATCTAATACAGAGCCTGCATTAAATAGATTGATAATTTCACTGAAGTATATTCTTTAGGTCTTGCATAAGACCTCTTGATTGAACCTTAAGAACATCATAAGCTGCTGTTCTGATTTGGAGCTACAAATAAGAAAACCACCTAAATGTATTTTAATGATGGTTCTTTAGCAGTGGTTTCATTTCAGCATGGCAAGCATACTAGTTTGCCAGCTTTGTAGGTTTAATTGAGCACCATAACATCTCAAATGATACAATTAAAATCTTTTATTCAGATGCTTCTGTTTATAAACCTATGAACTTTATAAGAAGCAGAGTTAAGTAAATTGTATTTGATTACCTCAAGTAATTGAAATTATAGAATTATCATAATTGGTATGAACTCAACAGACAGACATGATTCAGCTATTCTCATGGTCCTCTGTGACTGTAAAGATGCTGCTTCCAACCTACACAGTATACTACACAGTGAGTTTGGAACCAGGAAAACAGATCTTTTTCAAAAGAGCCATATGAGAGGTATATGTAGAGCTTCCCTTAAAATGTAACAGAGTATCTCCATTCTCTTATGGATTAAAAAAAAGAAGAAGAAAAGAAAAGTGAGATTCATTATGTTATATCTATTTATTACACTGGACATTTTTTAAGGGAGAGTCTGTTCTAAACATTGTGGAAGTACTGCTTTGACAATGCATCCACTGAGGTCTCATTTTATGTGTATTTTTGCATATAGAAAGCTTATTACAGAGTTCTTAATTTATATGTGTGTACATATATATAATTTCTCTCTGTGTATATACATAGGAAGAATATTTTCATCTGTAGTTATATATATCTATGTACAGATATATAATTATAAATATATATACATATTATCTATCTATATATGTACATATATATAAATAAAATATTTAGGAGCACTTCAGCCTAATACAGTTTATTACAGGTTCAGCAAGCCTAAATCATGCAAATATCATCACGTATGCCTTCAGCTGAGTTTGCTGCAGAATAGCAATGAACCATAGCTTTCATTGCAAATAGCCATCATTATGAGCCATACAAATAAATAGTGACCTGTCTCTAAACTGTCTTTGGTAATTCTTCCAACTGACTTAGTTAGCATCTTTTACCAATATATGTATTGTAATTTATAGCACAGCCTAAATGTGACACGGCTTAGGCCTTTTAAAATTGCATGTTATAGTACCCTGAAGTAGCCCCATACAGTTAAATCTTTGTTCCTTAACAGAATGCAAGTGTGTGTACAGTATATATTTATCTGGTCTGGAATAAGCATTAATCTTTGATTACTGAATAAACATATTAAACAGGTGTGGAATAACTGAACTTTCAACTGTGCAGTGTTTACCCACCAGTGCAGCGGATACCTTGGCTCTGCAGTTTAAAGTCTTCACCTTGACATGCCCAGGGCTGAGTGAAGGAGGGAAGGTTGGGCGGGTGGGCACCCAAATGCCCCCAATCCCACATAAATCAGAAATTTCCAGTTATAAATTATGCACCATCATAACATCCCGCTAGCGCCGTTGGCGAGCCAGGGCTGGAGCACAGGGTAGTTTATAGCGGAAAAATGGCTTTTCAATGGATAGCACACCCTCGGACTCCTTCTTCTCCTAGGCTATGTGTGCTGGGCTTGTGGTGTGAGGAGATATAAAGCAGCATTTTTCTAGCTGCCTGGTGAAACAATGAGGGCTCTGTTAGCAGGAGCCCAAACTTCTGTAGTCCCTGCCTCACAAGGTTGGAATGACTGCTTAAACCCAGGTTCAAAGCCCTTGGCCTCCAAGTGCTTTAATTTAGCACTATTTTTGCTGTGCTAGACTCTGTTTTTTCTGCTTAAACCATCTGAGGTCTCCTTGTTTTGCAGGGAACTAAGCAGCTCCTTTTTATAATTAGATTAAAGATAATCAAATGAAGACTTGGATATTTTTTAATGTCATTTAATCTTGTTCCTTTTTTTTTAACTTTTGCAAAGTAACTTTTTATCACTGCTGCCTACCTTCTTGTAAATTTACACCTTTTTTTTTTTCCCCTCCACTCTGTTTCAAGCTTCTGGTTTTCTAGTTTAAAAAAAATATATCGTTTGACAGGTATTTTTCAGCATTTTTATTTGATGCCATAAAATAAACCTTTACCAGGTGTTTTTAGGTATGATTCACAACACTTTCATTCATTCATTCACTGTCAGTTTTCCCAAAGCTGACTGGCATGAAAATAAAAGGGAATGCAAAAAGAAGCATGCAAAACGTGCAAAAAGGATACGAATGAAGTGGGAAAAAACCACATATGTGGAGTAACGGGGTAAGAAGCCGCACAGAACTGCACCTAAAACAGGGCTGTGCATTAATAAAAGTAACAAGTAAGTGCTGGTGCGATTTTCTTCAAGTTTTAAAACGTGAAAAAACAGTCCTAAATGTAGGCATTATTCAAATAATAATCACTCAAAAGCTTGTTAAAACTGCAGCTTAGCATGAAAGCTGTGAAAAAGCATGTAACAGCTGATGTCAAGTTTCTGAAAGAAAAATTGTTTCAAACTTAACATTCCCATTCCTCCATAATGCTCAATCAATACAAGCATATGTGAAACAGGAGAAAAAAAATCTGATCTTGTACCAAGGATCAAATCACATTTATGGTAAAACCCAGAGAAATTGTACATAAGCAACCATATTTAAAATGGAGTGGGGGAGGGTGAAAGATCATCTGAATTTACAGTGTATAAAATATCTCTGTGCTCTTTGTCTATTCGAAAAGCGACATGCTAGAAAAGTCAACAGGAGATCCACTACCTGGGTCTTGAGAGGAATCTCTTTTACAGACATTATGGTGGAGGCCAAAGTGGAGATCAAATTTTCAATCTGTTATATTAGTGAGTATCCAAGGAACACTGGCTGATAAGTCTTTCTCTCATTTTAAAGATGATGCTAAAAGTCCTCAGGTTTGCCTTTCTCACTTTTTCTTGGTAAGATCATCACCAGTTTTTGGGTCTGTTTCTTGATTTCCACTCTTTCGAGTAAATCTTGTATGATTATTATTGTGTAACACACCATGATATTTACTGGTTTAGATTTTTTTTCCTGGTCTTGTGTGTTGTAAAAAGATTGAAATCATAGAATATCTCAGATCTGAACGGACTCATGAGGACAATTGAGTCCAACTCTCATGAGCTTTTAGAAGCATAGCCCTTCAGATCTGGGATGTACTAGATGATGTAAAAATAGGGTGCTGAATGTTGAAGCCTCCATTGTTCTGTGCTCACAAGAACAGGCCCTGCAACTTCAGTGGGACTGTGGGTGAATGTGCTTGATGGAGATTTGCAGCCCCAGGTCTTGCAAATCTCTGTGCTTTATTCTAAGGGCATCACAGAATATTGAGCTTATTGTTTGTAATACGACACTGGATATGTTTTCCTTTCTTGCTCTGAAGCCATGTTAATTTTTTTCACACAAGGCACCTAGTACTAAGTTTCATGGTCATGAAATGTGCATGAAAATTTATGGATGCACATGTGTCTGTTGACCATGGTCATGATTTCTTAAGACTCTAGCTGTTAAAAATAAATATAGCTGTTAAAAAAGAAATTTATATGATTCCTAGCACAAATAGGTATCCATCTTTAATTTCTTTTATAACTTAGAAAAAATATTCTGTGTGTCATAGTAATCAACACTTACTCATTCCTAAATTATTTTCAAATATTATTTTCAACATATTTTTGAATAAACAGAAGTGAGGAAGAAACTTGTTCACTGTAGTGATATGATTACATTTTGCCTTTTGAGTTCCAGGTGGAGCATATCTTTCTTACAAGATTTGGTTATTACAAATCAATTTTTTTAGTCATTTTCGGGGCTTTAAAAGCTTTGAAAGATTTGTTGTTCTTTTCTTTTGAAGACTAATTAAAATGTTAGATTCCTCTAAATATGGCTTAATTCAGGTTTTTTTTTTCTGATTAACATATTGTAACAAAAAAAAAAAGAAAAAAAAAAAAAAAAAGAGTCACGGCAACATTTGTTCTGTGCTTTCAGACCTAAATAGAACTCCTTAAAAACAAAAAAGCCCACAATGATGATTTGAAATATCTGATTGCAATACCAATTATCACAGTCTGGTTCTTTGAAATTTAGAAAAGGTAAATGTATTTTGACCAACAATTTCTTTATTAAAGGGCCATATTAAGGACATGACCAGATGTTCAAGGTGTTTTCCCATCATGGAAGTTGTGCAACTGGAGGTTGCAGTCTCAGTTCCTATTGTCAAGGAACCCATTAGATTTTAAAAGTGGATGTGTGTGCTTAAAATAGTGTATTTTATACTGATAAGTGTACTCCAAAAAACGAGAGTGGAAAATGAGCTGTTATTAGAATTTTTTTTTTTAAGTTATTTATCCAAATTACTCTGAAAGATACATGGTAGAAATTGTTGGATGCTGGAAACAGAGGTGTACACTGGGAAGTGGAATACAGTATTTTAGCCCATAAATCTGCTGTGTATATTTGCAAGTAAAAATAATGGCAACTCAGATGTATCTTAACGTATTCTAAAATTCCAGAAAACTTATACAACTGTGTCTTGAGTGAAAAATAAAGTGAATGTTATCTTAAAAAAATTTGGTTAAGTATTCCTGATTTCTGAGATCACAAGGAATCTTCAGCCAGCTGGAGCCTTCAGGTTATTCAATGATTCTAAGTAGAAATATAGATGACTAATGAAATAAATAGTTGTCTTCCTCTTAATTTTTCATTTATAAGGCCAACAGTTCTTACATTTCCTGAGGCACTCTGCATATATTATTGAGGTAGTATGTTAAAATGATCTCGCCTCATTTATCCTCCCCCACAAAATAGTTGAGATGTAACTTTCCAAAGAAAACATCTGAAACATTTAATTTTACCTGTCACTTTTTTTTTTCATTTTCCCTGTTAAGAGTAAAACATTGGGCTGTACATTTTTAACAGCGGTTATTCATGTGAAGGTTAGAATAAACAAAAGTATGATTTAACATTCAGAGACCAGAAAATGACTAATGGGCAACCTTAATTCATTTTCCAGGTCGTAGGTAGGCATAGTTGAAAGCTATAAAGGTAACAAAGGTTATCAAGACCTAAAGATAAGAAATAGAAATTGTTAAGTTTAGTGTCTAAAACTGGAGTTTCCTCATTTTTCTTTCTACTATGTGAAGGAGTATTTCCTTGGATCTACGCTATTCTCATTCTCAAGTTAATACTACTTTGTGATTTATCTAATGCAAGGAATATTTGTTTTATTTGACTGGGTTCATCTAGGTGCATTTTATTTTGTAATCCATCTGCATACTGTGCATGCATGCTTGTGTTGTTTTGCAGAACTCTGAATATCTTCTCTATAATCTTGATGGATTTTATTTCCTGCATATGGTATTGGTTTAGATGTTTTGTACTGCTTTCTCTAGCAAAGTCTTTTCTGCTCAGGAGCATTCAAATTGCAGGTAATGATCTATGACTTAATATTATTGTCTACAATAGTGTTTCTGCTGTAGGCAAATGCTACTCTATCAAAATCCATCCAACTCAACTTTTCTGTTAGAAACATTCACGTTAGACATGAACCCTCAACAGATTAACTTTTCTAATGTTACACAAGCAGAAATAGTGATTGAACTCTGCTGCTCACACAGTAAGTTACTTTTACTAAGTCCCGGGAGAAACTGGCATAGGTATTTTAAATTAAACGCTATTTTAACTAACTGGAGAAAAACGCTCTTGGATCAAGTTTATGGAACAGTTAATTCCTAAATAAATGCAACTGCATATATCATACTTCTTCTGTACAAATATTAAAAAGTACTTAAAATAGAACATTTTGGTTGTTTTTTGGTTGTAACTGGGGTCAAGCTGAACAAACTAGATTCGGTGTTTGTCTGATTTCACAGATATCATTGACTAAGCTTTAAGGAGTGTTCTGTGTCCCTAAAGTCTACACTGAAATTGTTTGGTCTCTCTCTTCCCATTGCTTTTTGCTTATATTTGTTATATACAATAGAAGCTACTGTAGTAATTTTTTTTTTCTAACATGTTAAAATCATGCCAAAAATGTTACATTAATTTGACCTTCTTTGATGAAAGTATCATAATTTCAGATATCAGATGGAACACTTAGCACTGGTTTGACTTATAGAGAAAGAATATTCTGCAGGTTTGCCACTCTTTCCTCTTGTCATCACTATCTTCCTCTTCATTTGTGAAGCCTGACCCAGCTTCTACTGAAATTGGTTGGAATTCCGTACTGTATGCAGAAAATTTTCTGCTGCATCTTGTCTAAGGTCAAATAGTTTTAATATTTGCAAATGTAATGACATTTTTTATCCTTTGTAGAGAAATTCTGCCTCTAGGAAGAGGTAGGCAGAAGAAGATACATTTGAAAAATACTCTGTGCTTCACTCTGTTCATATACCTGCAAACATATGGCAAAAGGAGCCTGTCCCATGTCTGGCTGAGTATAGGGAACACTATTTCTACAAAACACATCTCTTATGCCGGAGTCTTGGTACATTCATGCCCTCTATGCCCACTTGTCTATTTTGTGTAAGTTGGGTTTCATGATTATCTTTATTTCAGAGAAGGCAGGATCCATCCCCCCAGAACTGCTTGGGTCCTTACCAAGATCTCCCTTGGTCATTCTGCCTCAGCAGTGACATGCAGGGGCAGCCTAACACCAGGAACACAGGCAAGAGCACAGCATCTAACCAAAAACAGCCTAGGCTATTCATTACTGCCTGTTACATTCAGTACTACCACAGTGAGACAATTTATTTGTTATGCATTGGAAAAATTGAAAAAAATCCCCATTACTTACTAAAGGACCTTGTAACTTCTGCATACTGCTTTTCACACTCTGCCTGAATAAGCTAGGGGATAGCCAGAGAGATCTCCAAATTATAACAAGTTGCAACATGCATGAGCTATTTACAACATGTAAGAAATTTCCATAAATGACTTTCATTTTTTTATTAGCTACTGCTTAAGCACAGAGTTCTCACACATTCATATGCCTGCACAGTAGCCCTCACTGGCTGGGCAGCATTGCCCTTCTTCCTTAAATTTTGTTCAATGTCTTCTAATCCTAATTTGATTTCTAATCATTGTGAAGTTCAAACAGTTGGGAAAGACAGGATGTTTTTTATTTGAAGAAGAATTTACATCATAAAATTAAACTAGTTATTTTTGGCTTTGCAAGCTTTATAGACTGGGTTAATTGTTTGGCCTTCTTTCATAGTTGTTTATACTCCATATTGATCTCCTTCCTCCAGATCAATCTCCTTCCTCTACACATCACAGAGGTAATTTTCAATCTATGTATAATATAGTAATGGTATAATGTTAGAAGTAAAGCCAATAATCTCCTTAGAGAGAACTTTAGGTTCACAGCTTCGTGTTTTGTCTGAATCTGGGCTCCTTAAACTCCTGCTCCTGTGACCTCAGTGCCTGCTTGTGAATTCAGATTTTCTGTGATAGACGTAGTCTGCTTATAGGATGGCTGAATATGTGCCTGTTCTCCTCTTTTATTCTTAGTTCCTAGTTTGAGACAAACAGGATTTCTGTAGTTTTTTTGTGTTGTATATGAGTTTTAGTTCATTAAAATTATGACCCAAGTTTGGGATAGTTCTCTTTCCTTCTAGGAGATGATTTAAATCCACTTAATGGACTGGCATATATGTTTTCAACTCTCAAAATGTGCAATTATCCCATTAGAACTCCACCAAGAGTCAGAGACCAACAATTTCATTTTAAGGGAGGGGAGAGGAGCTCTGGGACTTGTGTTCATTTTGATGGTGAAATCTTTCTCACACCCATTAGAAATTCCATCCTGAATGTTTTCACTGAAACAGATACATTTCCATGAAATATTGCTCTTTAAAAGAAAAGGTATTCTAAAGCAAATAAGTTTTTGCTGTCTGTAGGCTTTTATTAAGCAATGATTCTAGGCAGAAAGTGGTTTCTGGACCATAGGAATACATTTTTGTATGACTACACCACTAAAAAGTGCAAGAGTAGAAACAAGGAAAATAGGAAATCAGCATTTCCAGTGATGCTGATCTAGTTTTAACCCAGAACAAAGAAAGACGGTCAGTATTCCCCAAAGCCTTTCTCTGTAACACCTGAGGTCTGTGGTGCATTTGTTGCTATGTAGGCTTTGTCAACTAAATAGATAAATAAATAAATAAATAAATAAAGTACTAAATACTTCACAGAGCCAATCTTTACAATGTAAAGAATCAACACACTGAACTTTGAGGTTAGGAGCAGCCCTGAGCTAAACTGTTAATGCTGATGCAAATGTTGCCCTCCTTGTTTACCTGTAAACTGCTTATCAAGTCAGTGCACATCTGAGGAGCACTTTTTTGCACTAGTGGCCCTCGGCTAATCTGATGGAAAGCCTGATCCTACCTCAAGGCCAGGCACTGAACAGTTATGGTAGCTGTTCCTACTGCTTGTTTTCACACTGGCAGGCTTGGAATAGTTGCGTTTATTTCATCATCCCTTCATCTGATGTCATTCCACAGCAGTGTTTACTTAGTGACAGGATGCCTTATTGTGACTAAATGTTGCCCTCTCCTTCACTTCTCTGCCAACAGCATGCTGAGGGTTTGGTCACCAACAGGATGGGGCAGATGATTGGTCTTGCACATGAAACACACAGAATGACTTTTTAACAAATATGTGTATCTTATGAGAAGATTTTTAAAGGCTTCTAATCAAATCAAGTTCAAGCACTAAGAGTATATTTAAACTTGCTGAACTTTTTTTAAAACCCTCTGATTTTAGTCAGGACTCTTCTTGAATAAGTAAACTATCTCTTTACAATGAAAAATGGGTCTATTGTAATGTAACAAAATAAATTTTCTTCTGTGCTTTAATGAAGTACAGAAGTTGACCAATGATTTTAAAAGCATCTCTTTTGAACTGAGACAGAAGCTAGTTGTTTATGTTTATCTAGGTATATTGGGAGCTTTGGAAATGCATGAATTTTCTGCATTAAAAAAAAAAAGGCAACAATAATTATATTTTTTAGTGGTCAAAAGTAAAACAAAATTTCAAACCATGGTGAGGAAAGCATTTTCCCCTGGCTGCACTGTTGATAGCACTTATCTTTCTAATTTGCATTCAGTCTGCTGTTTTACTGAGCCTGTTTTTCTTAAAGACATTTCAGCCTGACACAGTTTTTCCTTACTGCTCTAACCACATGGATTTTTTTTTTTAATCCAGCCTGAGATCCATTTTTAAGTAATTATTTCATTGATGGCCATTTATCCTAGCTGAGGCTTCAAGAGAAGCCAGTTTCTGCCAGTAAAGCCTAAAATAGCCATAGAGGGTTAGTGATGCTGAGTTTGGCGATGCAGTATCGATATCCACTTGGCCATTTCCTAGGTGAGGTCTGTGTCTGGATGTCAGAATGGATCATGTGAAACTATGTCGGCCAATTAATCACTGCCAATGAGCCATGGCGTGCCAAAGCTCCTTTTCATAACAGCCTCCTTGTTAGCTTCACAAAACACAAATCCACAAGCCAGACCTCCTCCTCTAAGACCTCCAATGCAGGCTACAGAAGCATTTGCAGGAAAATACATTCACTGCAAGAAAGAAATGTTGCAGGCTTATAGGGTTGATCTATCAAAAGGAAAAAAAAAAAAAATTTAAACAACCCAGGAAAAATGTGAGGTTTAGCTTGATAACTAGCTTTGTGGAATTACTTATGCTGGATGGTTCTAGGGAAAGGCTTCCAATGTGCATATAAAATCAATTCACATTAAACAGTACATTTAGTGTTGTAATTGCTAATTTAAAATTAGTTGAAATCTGACCTTTATGTTTCATAGCAATGATGCTCTAAGGGGAAAAGTGTCATTCATGTTTAGTACTTCTCTTGCCTTATCTGTTCCTTCATCCTGACCTTACCAGATGCAAAAACCTAGGGTAAGAGATGTAAGAGGAAAAATCAGAACTGAATAGTAGCCTGATACTACTGAAATAAATTAAATTCCTTTGACAAGTAAGTCATTGTTGTGGGGGGATGGGGGGGGAAGGGTGTGAGGGGGGAAGGGAGAGCATCTTTTACTTCACTGGCCCATTTAGGAAGTTTGGTCACTGGTATGAAGCCATACAGCTGCACACAATATAAAGTAAGTTTAGCAGCATATTTGGTGAGTTTATAACTTCCCCAGGGCATTTTAACATTAAAAATAGTGATTGTTAACCTGGTCCATCTGAACTTAAATATGAGCTTGCTTTGCAAGAAATGAGGGGTAACATCTCAAGTATGTTTCTTTGTTTTTTATTATTGCTTAAGGGCTTACATTGCTTTATAACTGCATTTTGTCTGGCTTTGCATTTTGTACTCAACAGGGATATTCAAATCCATGGTCTCAGTAAGGATGGCAATCCCAGTACTGGCTTAGAAATGTGTTCTTTTATAGTTATGCACAGATATTAAAAAACAAACAGTATATGATAAAGTGGCAGTTGTATATGACTTTGACATTAGCAGCAAGTCCATTACATGTGTGTTATCTGTCTCCTGACTGAAGATTTTTTTCCCTACCAGCAAAAACTGTTTTTAGACCATTAATGTCTCAGACTGGCAGCCAAAATAGCACTGACAAGTATTGAAAGGCACACGAGAAATAGTCCTGAAAAGAATTATTATCGCCTTATAGAATGAAGTAGATTACAGGATATTAAAATGAAGTTTCATTTTAAAAGGTATATTTCTGTATGTTTATCAGACTGTCTTTCAAAGCAAAATTCTGTTTTCAGATGAACATGCAACTGGAAACATCTAAATTTTCAAAGCTATGAGTCTGAAAAAAAAATCACTATATTGCCTACAAAATCTAAGAGATTTTTAAAATATTATTGCTAAGGGTCTTCTTGCTGTTTCATAAGCCTTTAGGATTCATTGTGTCAGGCATTTTTCTGCAAATACAAAGCCTCAATGATTATGTATTTATCTTTGAAAACAAATGCTCATGTACTTGCTCCTGGAATTAGGCAAAATTGGATGAAAACCTAAGCCCCCAAATACTGCAATTATTGCTAGAATTCGGTAGTGTCGTGGAAGAGCAGGAATGAGCCCAACTCTTACATCACATGGAGTGCTTCTGTGTAACACTGGCAGAAAAAGTGCTTCTCCATCAGTGCTGCTCTCCCAAGACAGTCCCATCCATACTGAACAGTCATGGCACATTGTACAGGTGAGTCCTGGTGCTCACTGCCACCTTTTGTAGTGCAGTCACTGTTCCAGGTTTTGATTTTACACTCTACTATTTTACTATGTCAAAGAAAAAAAACCTTTTTAAATATACATATGTGAACTGAATTTTTTTTCCCCTTCTTCAAAAGATTATTTTGCCCCTCTGTTACATGGAAATGAAATCACTCTGAGCTGGCTTGCAGATGGGTTTGAGGGCCGTTTAAACCTGCAGAGCTGTTTACAAGCCCTGCTTCTGATGCTTTCCTGTGGTAGCCTGCCATGTCCCTGCTTCTCATGGTAAGCAATGCTGAGAGGATCTTCATTCTTCAGACCACAGCAGTTCCCTGAGAACATCTTCTCTCTTTACTGGGTTAGTGTGGCTGCCATACACAAGCCCTGAAGGTGGGATTCACATCCCTGTGAAAAGCCCAATGAAACTAGGTCTGCCTAAAGCACCACTGCCAGGACAAGAGGGAGCAGAACACCCCCTTGGAGGTGTTGCTCAGGGCACACCCCAGATGTTTCCACCACCCCAGGGATCCTGCAACACCCTCTGGTGAAAAGTTGCTTCCCAGTTTGTCCTGAACTGTTCACAAATTCCCTGGCTGGCTTTCTGCTACTACTGCAGCTGTCTTCAAGGGAATCTTCTCACCTCTCTCCCCGTGGGACACTCATGCATATGTTCTTGGCTTCTCACCTACTTTATAGTGCAGCAGGGGAGGGTGCCTTGTCAGACTGTGTGGCCTCATCTTCCATGGAGACCTAACATGTAATTCTAACTGCTGAACACTTAAGTGATGCAATAGTAGCAGAGTTAACCCATCCACACCCCTCTTATGGAACGTGGTTGCAGTCCATCCTCCGGTTATCAAAACCCAGTGATAGGGTAAACACCTGCTGCATGAAAATCCTAGTCCCCAGAATCTGTAAAGGCCTTAGAATAGCAATTATGGATTTTGGATGAGATATATCTAGATATATTTAGATATATCTATATATATATATATACACACACAGACGTTATTGCATGTAATTTATGTTTGCAATTCAGAACTGGTTTTCTAAAAAGTATGCGATTTGTCAAAGTAACAATCCTTGGCTTTGTTTTATACTGGCTGTTAAACCATAGATCTGAGGATTGAGATGTCATTTCCTAAAAGCCGCCTGCTTAAAAAGAATATCTATTCTATGTTCTATCACATGTGAATAGTAAGAAAAAACATATATGTGCATCTTTACCCCGTACCAATAAAAACAAATATAGTCCTATAGACCTCAGTTAAAGTAGGAGCAAGTTGAATAGAATGTTTGGCTTATAGATTCTTTTCAGAGGAAGCCCTTATGATGTTGGGAGCAGGACAAATACTAATTCATCTGAAAAAATGAAGTAAAATTGCAGGTGTGGGGCAAGAATTATCAACTACCTAATTCCACTTGGTATAAACAAATGGCTTAAAGATTTAACCATTTCTAGTTGTTTTAATTGTGTGGAATATACAAACAATTTAAACTTCACTATGGTTTGGTTTTTATCTTTGCTTCCCTAATCTCTGGTAGCTGAGATGAACACTGCCAAAGCCATGTATTTTTGTAGAATCCTGGAAAACTAGTTGGAAAACACCTCAAGGATCACCTGTTGCAAAAAATTTCCTTGCTAAAAGGAAGGAATGGCCCAGCACCCTGTCCAGCTGAATCTTGAAAGTGCCCAACATTGGGGAATCCATCACTTCCCTGGGGAGATTATTCCAATGGTCAATTGTTCTCATTGTGAAAATTTTACCTCTTTTTATCAGAATCTGCCCAAGAGTAACTTGTGCCCATTACCTTTTGCCTTTTCCTTGCAACTCTCTGTAAAAAAGGGGTCTCCATCTTTGTGGACATCTTTTAAATACTGGACATTGTGATAAGGTCACCCCTAATTCTTTTTTTTCTCAAGGCTGAACAAATCCATTTCTCTCTCAGCCTTTCCTCACATCTGAGACTACCCAGGCCTTTGATCATCTTCATGGCCCTTCTCTGGACTCTCCCCAGCCTGTGCACAGCTTTGTTTGCATTGTGGGGATCAAAACTGAACACAGTATTCTGGGTGTGGCCTGACATACATTAAGTAAGTGGCATAGTGGCTTCTTTATCCAATCTTTGAATGAGCTCATAAGAAGCTTTCTGGCCAGAGAGGTGGACAAAGATGCACCAGTTTCAGGCTACATTTGCTGAGTCTTTGTGCATCATATTTTTGAGAGATACTAATTTCTGTAAATCTATTTAGCACATCCAGGCTGAAATAATTTCACATCTTAAATGAGGCAGCAGCATTTTCTGTGGGCTTGGTGAACATGATACATAAAATTGTGTACATCTACTCAGAATGTTTCTGGGAAGATAATTTCCCTCAGTTGCTGCTTTCAGCATGTCACACGTGCCTTTGTTGGCTCCCTTCCTCTATCGCATCAGACCAGAGTTACTTGTCTCCACTTCAAGGGCCTTTCATGTCTTGTATTCACTCTGTCATCTCTCCACTTTTGACTGGCTTATTCCTGCCTGCAGCCAGCTTCTGACACCCATGTTCAGCACCCACTTGTTAAATTTTCAGACAAGCATCTCTCTCTTTCTTCTCATGCTACTGGTCAAGTTTGGGAGGTACCAGCTGTAAACAGTCTCAAAGCTATTTCATCATTTCAAATCTCAGTCTGTGATGCCAACAGGAGTCTTCATAGCTGATGTACTGCAAGCATTGCCTGTCATGACAGTCAAGCTTGTTTACTTACATCCCTCTTGAAGAAAATTCCGTCTGTATTGTTTTCATCTCTGTGAGACCTTTTGTTTTAAGTATGTACTACTGCTGTGTGAGCTACAGTGGCAAAGGTTGTAGCCTGCCAAGGCCAGGTCATGCCACAGTAAAGCAACTGAGTAATTCTATGGTTGCATCAGGGGGTTCAGTCTCAGTCTGAAGAAGTGCTAAGCTGAATACTCTTACCAGCCAGGTGCTCTGCTGGCAAATGTGGCTGTTGCCTCATTGTCTATTGCCTCATGCCAGTCCCAAGTTTCCTTGTGAAACTGTCTGGCTGCCAAAGCTGCCTGCAGGGCTCTCAGAGTTCAAAAGGCTGAAATATATATCCCTAACTGGATAGAGCAGATAGGAGAGACACATACCCACGTGTGAAACTGCTACCTGTGTATGCACTGATTTGTGGGACAGCAAGGATAAAGACTTGCGCATGATTCGCAGCACCCAGCCCAATTTGGCAAAGATGCGTCTGTCCATCTATTTTCCGTCCCTGGTTTATGGAAATACAGAAATCGTTATCCACAAAGTAATTTAAAAATACTAAATCAGGCACTTGATGGATTCACTTAGTTGACAGTAGAGCAAAATAGGAGAGATCAAGCTGAGGTGTTTTAAGAGGGGATGACAAATAATCTTTCCTCTTCACTCCTGAGTGTAGTGTTTCCATGTCAAGGGCATATGTTAACAAAGGGGTAGACATGCCCTCTTTATGATAGCTCTAGCACTTCGTCTGGCACCTTGCAACACATTAGAGAGCAGGATCAGACAGCCTGAAGGGAAGAAAGGAGAATGAGAAAGGTATTCATGAACCAAAGATCCCCAACCTGGATCTGTCCATTATCTGGATCAGGATGGTGAAGTCCCAGTCTCACCAGTGTATTTCAAAGTGGAGTTAGAGGATCATTTAAATTGAAAGGGAACTCTGGAGGCCTTAATCCAACCAGGGATCCAAGCAGGCCTCAGTTCAGTCCAGCTCAGAGCAAGGCCAACACTGACTTAACTCCAGTCGCTGAAGACTTTGTTTAGATGGGTCTTAAAACCTCAAATACAGAGATTGTGAAATCTCCCTGTTTAACCTGTTCTACTGCTTGTATCACTTCATCACAAAAAGTTTTCCCTGCTCCAGCTGACCATTCTGGCAGTCCTTCATTGGACTCACTCCAGTTTTTCAACATTTTTCTTGTGCTATTGGACCCAAAACTGGACATAGCATTCCAGGTGCAATATAGCAAGTGCTAAGTAAAGGGGAATTAGCGCTTCCTTTGATCTACTGGCTATAGGATTTTCAATATGGCCCTGGATGCTGTTAGCCTCAGCACCGGCAGAGCACACAGCTGGCTCATGTTCACATGGCCACAAGGACATGGGGTCTGTTTCAGCAAGTAAAACTGTTTCCCCCAGATTGGTGTCACCTCTGAATTTTCTGAGAGCAGATCATCTCTTCCTCCAGGTCATTAATAAAGATACTAACCCAGGATGTTTAGTGTCAAGAATTCATGTAGTGTTGGCTCATCTCCATAGCCCTGTTTGCAAATTTTGAAAGGTTCCATAAATGTTGCATTTTAGAAAGCCAGATCATGGGAGGCAAAAGGCAGAGGTGTATAGTATGAACTCTTTGATCAATAGGGTCACATTGCCCTGAACTGTCCTAGTCGTGGACATGAACCATACAATTTTCATTTCACATTGTGTGTCTGAATGTTAAAAGAGAGGAAAGAGAATTCCACTTGAAGCTGAGAGCATCCTGTGACCATAAATGTGGTCTCTGTGTAGCTATCCACAACATATATACAGACAAACATACATACATACATACATACATATATATATATATATACACACACAGATATACAGATATACATGCACATGAAATTGTGGATATGGCAGGAACCCTCTGCAACAGGTTTCTGAGTGGAGTGAGCTTTTCCAGAAGAGTTACTGACCTCTGGAACAGAGTTTCTATCATGAAAATGCTGACATAACCTTTAACTGTAGAGCCACGAACAGCTTTGTTACATTACTTGTTCCTAGCTTATGTCCTCACTCTAGAAACAGTGGTGGTATTGTCTGCTGCTAATTGTGTTAAGGGGTCGGGGAGAGTTGGCACTGATATCAGAAGGGAAAAATAATTTAAAATTAAAAATTCCCCTTATGTGAGTCATACAAACTTGGGGGAAATTTAAATGAATGGCTTTAGTTTTAGGTCTATGTATATGATACTCTATTTTTTTTCACATTGCAGATATATCAGATATAGTAAATACTCTTTATCAATCTAATCTACTTTGGTTATTTTAAGCCTCCTTACATTTATAAATCTGACTGGTGGATCTAATCACCTTTTTTTACATGCTGGTTTTTCTCAGTACTTTATGTAAAGAGAAACCAAGCCTCACACAGCATTTCCAGCTCTCATGATTTTAATGTGAGTCTTGCAATATCTAGTGTTTTCTTTAAGCCTCAGCTCCTGGAGCTCAATGATTATTTCAAGATCAGCTTTGTGTTTTGCAGTCCTTGAGTTTCCAGGAAAATACTGAAAATCTGAATGCTAAGAGATCAAAAGTAACAATTAAACAAACAAAAAAATCTAGAAATGGCAGTTCTGAATGTTGTTGTGGCTTTTACAGAGGCCTTTTAAAAGCTTGTAATGGTAATATTTTGAATATAATCAATTTAGATAGATCTGCTTGGAATGCAAATTGCCACCAGGACTCCCACTATTAATGCTGTCTCCTAGAGATGTGCAAAGCAAGGTCCTAGGGCTAGTTGTTTCTGACTTTTACAGATATGAATCTTGCTTTGGGAATTCTCTTTTCTAGAATGTCCCAGCCTATAATCCCAGATGGGCCATCTTCTTTAAATCATTATGAAGAGCCCTTGGTCTTCTGCTGCAGATAAAATATCATAAGGGCTGACACCATGATGGCCTTGCCATCAGTTCTGCAAATGGACACCAAATCTGAAAGATACATAACGCTCTGGCGCTAAAGGCTTCTGTCGAGCTGCCTGTTACTTCTGTTTTCTTTCCAGAGGTGCTAATTTCCAGAGATAAAGAACTGACTGCTCCCAGTGAGAAATGCAAAGGACCTTGCAAAAGCTATTAAGTGTGGGAAATTAACAAACATGGGAAACAAATGGCTGAATATGTGAGTTTCACTCAATTAACTTTTTAACAAACAAAACCTTTAGTAGCTCCCCACTACTCCAGCTGTTCTGTGTTTGGTGTCAAGCTAAGTGTTACTTAGCCCAGGGAAGAGCTAAGTTTTAGCCTGGTGAAGGCAGTAGGAACTTTTAAGTTTTGCCGCAGTTATCCTTTTTGTGACAGATTAGCCTTTCCTTCTCTTTGAGCATGAGAACATTATTGCCCATGCGTGTGGAAAGCGCAAGTTAAGGCAGGTGTCTAACAGAGGGACTTTACCTCACTGTGAAATCTTGTTGGAGCTGCTCTCTGTGCCATTCAGTACAGAAGCAAGAGCAGGCAAACATGTGGTGTAATCTATAAATGCAGATTTGTGCACCTTGTTCTCCCTCCATGGAGCAGGGGTGGGTTGTGATCTTCTCTTTGTCAAGTCCTGTCCAACTTCAGAGGCTGCCCATGCACAGAGCAAGAGCGGCAGGGGCTTGTGGTGCATTTCACCTTAGATCCCCTGCCAGCATACCCAGAAGAGTGGGTTGTGTCTTTGGGGTGGGAAGACAGGTAGTTAAAAGTAGCCTTTAGCGTGTGACCTTGCCCAGTTTCCGAGGACTGAAGAAAGTCCCCACTAAGCAAAGGTTTATGCTTTCCATGTGCTTCACAGTCCCTGCAGTTTCTGTCTGTACAATACAGTTCTAATGTATTCTGAAATCTTGTGTAACCTGATCCCTGAATTGAATGATAGTCTTAAGGATATCAATAGCCAGCTACTGGAAAGTTTACCATCATAAAAGGGCTCCTTTTTACTCTTGCTTAGTAAACACATTAATCATAATTCAGCAGGGGGAAAGAAAAAGCCAATCTTTTACAGTAAAACCATCTGCCCTTTGTTTCTTTTGTTCAAAGAAAAAGACGTAAAATTGAAGTTCCTTTAAATTTTTTCATGATAAGTGTTTCTCTGATTTCTTTTTCAGCTTTCTCTAATTTGTACGAAGGAGACTTTGATTGATTGAAACCCCCTAGTAAACCTCAAAGTCCTTAACCACTTACTGCTTGCTTGATATAGCATTTGCTGTTGTTTATAGTCTGCTATCCATAGGATTGGTTTTCGGCGTAATGAAGTACTGAAAATCTCATAGAGTTGTATCAACTTGGGTGTTCTGCGGTTAGCATGGTGGTTGTTATGCCTAATTCCCACAGCAGAGAGGGGGAGCTAGGGGGAGCATCATAAAGAACAAAAGTTAGTGGATTGCCAGCTGAGTAAAGCCCTCACTCTGTGAACAGGTTTGGGTAATAGCAATATTTCTAAAGGGGAGGGTAATGACGCTTAAGTGAGGTTGGCCTTAGTAAGCAGTTGCAGGTCTGGATCCAATAATGTATCATTTACTGCGTCTGGAATAGATCGCTTGAATAAATTAAGTGAACTCTTACCCTGCTGTGAGCTTTCTTGCTGTGTGCTCTGTGCTTATTAGCCTCCTAGCCCCTAGTTTGACCCTGTTCCTTTCTTAAATTAATGCATCTCCAATTCCCTAATCTAGCCGTTTCTTTTTTTTTTTTTT
>VWYP01026623.1:99902-134548 GCA_013400435.1 Pycnonotus jocosus
CTTTTTTTTTTTTTTTTTTTTTAATCTCATGTTTCTTTGTTTCCACCCAACTTGAGGAAATAGCTGAGGAGTTTTCAACTGTTTACCCAGAGGCAAAATTAACAGGTGCATTCGGGGTTATTGTGAGGCTCATCAGATGCACAGAGGGCTTGGCTCAGCTCCCACTCTGATAAACAGAACAGCATTGTAAATTAATTGAAAACCGACCAAGATGAAAGTATCAATTAACACATAGGTACGGTTTTTAATTTTTAAAAATGTGTTTTTATAGTGACAGGGGGGCATTTTTAAAAGGGCATTTCATCATGTCAGGATCTTATTATCTATGCTAAAGAGAGAAGACATTATATCCAGATTTGGTGAGGGGGTAGTACTATAAAAGAAAACGCATAACTTTTTAGTGACTCATAACACTTTGAGCCATTATTAGCTGACAATATGACATAAAGAGAGGACTTTTCAACTTGAGAGTGGTTTCTCCTTTGTTTGAAATGGAAAATGCTTTTGATGCAGAAATATCCTTGCCACTGCACATCCTGATTTTTGACAGAAATTCTTCATTCATGATACAATCAAGAATGCATGAAAGCGCACTTTCTGTCATTTCCCTGATTTAGTTTGGAAAGATTTTGCAAGTATGGAGCAGAGGGTGTAAAGGTTAAGAAGAAATGCATTACGTGTTATGTCTTCATTCAGGGATCACTTACAGGAGATTCTAGTCAGCTCCACTTTATATTGAAAGGCTTTTCAGTAAGAACAAAAACTCTTTAAGATTCACCTTCGTCATTATGAAAAACTAAACCTCATATTTTTCAGAGAACTTTGTCTCCCTCTAAGCACTTCTAGGACTAAAGACAAAAGGCCTTGAAAAGGTCTTTGTTGCAAGGAGTGTTGCAATCCTTCATGTGTCACAATAAGTGAAGGCAGCCTAGTTTATAAAATATCAGGAAGTTCATGATGAGCTGTTTGGTGACCTTGTAATAATTTGTCATTTCAGGCAGATTCTGTGCCATCTGAGCCTTTTAATAGTAATTTAGAAAACTGAATTCAATAAGACCGGAAAATAATTAGTGCTCTGTTTGGCAGATAAAGATATGCTGGAAGATGCAAGAATTCTTTGGGTATTTCCTTACAGTGTTTTGGAGACAACAGATTTTTCCAATGGATTATAGAATAATCAGTAGGCAACTGCAGCATCAATTACAAAAACTATTTCTCTGTGATGTACTTTTGAGTGTTGACTGACATTGTTTTGGGGAAATCACAGAATGGGTAGGACAGCTGTCTGGTGTCTGAAACTCTGGAGTCATTTGAAGTGTAGAGAACAGAATAGGATGTTCTCATCACATCAAGATGGCAGCAATAGCTTCATGGTGAAAAGCTGAATGGTGTTGTAACATATTGCATTTAGCATGCAATGTTGAACTCCACAACTTCACTCTTCATATCCTCTTCTAAGCTGTAGTTAGGTGCTCCAGATGCCAGTGCAACTTTGTATAACTCCTCATTAGAAGGTGGGGTTGTAGATTGTGCCCCCAGACCTTTTGTATTTTTCATACATCAAGCAACTTTGGGAGCTAAAAAGGGAGAAAGATATTTTTTGGAACTACAATGTCTTTGAGGTCCATTCCAACCCAGGGCATCCTATGATTCAGCTTTGTTGGCTAATATACAATATCAGTACTGATGATGATCACAAGATAGTCTGAGCTGTTTAGCAGCTGTGTGCACTTTCTCCCCTTCCTTGTTTCTCAATCAATGCTAATCAATGCAGGGCTGAAATTATTTTAATATCTGTGCTTCCTCTGCTGGATCTTATGGCAGCCTAGGTTGCACTGAAAGTTGTCAGAGAACAAACTGGATTAGATTGGTTGAAGACAAATAGGTGTTTTCCTTGCTCAAGGCTTCTCTGTTCCTTATATCTACACTGACAGGTTTCTCACATAATCTTATCTGTTCTGTTGCTTCATTTTTTGTGAGTTTTTAATCCTTAAGAATACCCTGGTTAAAATCTTATCTAGACCATTCCAGAGATTATTTTAGTATCCTACAAATTTGCTATTAAAAGAAGAAGAAAAGAGAAAGGACATACAGAGGACAACCTCTGCTCTGATTTTGCAGCTCAGGTGATCAGCAAAGAACAAATAGTGTTTTGGAATTGATGAACCAATAAAGAGACGTAGGCAATAGCTGGGGGATTGAGACGTACCTACAAAAGATAGGATAGTACTTTTCCTTGTGGATCAGGTCAGAGTGGAGGTGGAGAAGGACTGGGTGTGCTTCCAACTGCATTGGTTTTTGTAAACCCAGAATGAGAGGTTGCTTCTGTCTCCAAGTTAATCAGTTCTGTAGCTTTTGCAACACGGCTGCATGTTTCCATGCAGGTTTGCAGGTCATAGTTTGCCTTTAATGCTGTTATTCTTAATGAAGGTGAGTAGATCTGTGTGTTTTTCTTGGCATCCCTGTGTCACTCTAGACACTGTGTAGGTCTGCACAGGTCATGATTGCTCCAGAGCTGGCCTCATCTTTGAGATAAGTAAGAGGCAAGAGCTTTTCAGTTCCCAATCTCCTTAACATTAGAATGAAATGCTATTCAAAGTGTTATCTCTGTTGGAGACCCCATGCTCTCTTTCATGCTTTTGATCACCATGAAGTAATTCATTATGTCAGAAGGATTAATTAATATATCACTGAAATTAACATGGACACCCTTCAGTTGCAAAGCTATTGCTCTGTGTGCTATCCAGATCCAGGCTGTGCTATAATGTTTACTTTTTGCTCTCAGTCAAGAATTTCTTCCAGTTGTAGAGGGGAAAACATGATATGGTTTACATTTCTATAATTAAAGTTTGAACACACAACTATAGATATGGGGACTTAGGGACATCATGGAACATCAGGAAGGTTTCTTGGTTTTGTGGGTTTGTTGTGGGTTGTTTGTTTGTTTGTTTTGCTTTTTGGGTTTTTTTTGGTTTTGTTTTTCTTATATCATGAGAAGCCTATATTTTTGGTTAAAATCAGAGAAGTGTAGGAGAAATAAATGTGGGATTTGTTATTTGGGTTTTCTTTAGTTTTTCCAAGAGATCTGAAGCACCATTCATATGGTGAATGCTCATGTAATTGTGTGAATTGAATTCACACATGTAATCGTGTGAATTGTGTGAATGCTCATGTAATTGTGTGAATTGTGTGAAAAAGTTGTTCACATTTTCTGAAGCTGTGAAGTGCACAGTGCAGTGGTAGTTATAATGACCCTTGTTTTATAGGGAACTTATTCTGTAGATAGCAGAGAGCGTGGGCAGATTTCCTTCAGCCATGCTGCACTACTCTAGAAGGATCTGGGTTTTTTCTGCTGATCTCATTGGACCAGCTACCAATGAGATGAATGAAAGGAATTCCTTGGGAAAATTATAGACAAGATTTTTTTCCTAGCATTTTCATGCCTTTGTATGAGTCTCCATCCTATGACTTCTTGCTCTATGAGTGAGACTTAGATTAGCATTTGCAGGAAGTCTGATTCAACTGAAAGACTTGAACCCATAAATATTTGCAGTTCCGTAGCTATGTCCTTGATACCATCATGTTGTTTCCTACTTCTCAATTTATTGCATCCAAGAAGATTTCTGAATAGTTCTTTACATTACTTCTGAAAAAGTACACACACCAGGTGCCTTTTATCAGAGTCCTAATATTTCTTTCCTGCAGCTTAAAACCACATTTTCAAGTGCAGTGGAATTCCTTGAAGCTATATATTAAAAAGGGAAATTATACTAATTCAGTAGGATAAGGGCCATCTTGCTCTACAGTTTTTTAAACTTTATTGTGTATTTATTTTCTAAACTTTATTTAGAAATAGCTGAAGAGAGGAAGGAATAGTCACTCTCAATGGAGAATATCTAAGTTTGAATTTTCTAGTGCTGTTGAATAATCGCTTTTGTTTTCCTTTGCATGTGAGGTAAGTATGTATGTCTGTTTGAGGGTCATGAGGCATTTCATTTACCTGTTAGAAGTAAGCTCTATATATTTATTTATAAGAGAAGAAAAATTATTTTAGAATGCTTTTTTTTCAGAGGTAATGCATAGAAGGAACTTTTAAAGGCAGCTAGACTATCATGCTCATTTACAATGCATTCTATAAAGTGCAAATTACCTGTAAATTAAACACTTCTGGAAGTGAGATAACTGCATGCAAATAAATAATTAACTTCAAAACTTCTTAATATGTGTTTTGTGCAGTGGGTTGGGTTTTGGAGGGGAAACAGTGAGGTTAGGTTACACAATTGTGAGCCAGGTTCTGATTGACTGTGTTAGAAGAATATTCCAAAGCTGAAAACTACTTATAAATCCCCTTATGTGTGTCAGTGGCTCTGTCACTACAAAGACTTGTATATATGGTGTGCCATGGGAGCATTCCCCTCAAAGTGACAGCTCATGCTGAGTGAAATCAAGGGTAATTGTAAATGTTTTCAGGCTCAGATTCTGCTTCAGAAGCTATGTACATATACATATGCAAACACTGTCACATGTTGCACTCTAAAAATGATTGTTTATAGCCAACTGGTGTTTTTCTGTGCTTTTTGCCAGTTTCTTCACATTTGTGTTAGTCTATAGCAACACTGGCAGTGGAAAGTTTGTGTATCTTAAACTAGGCTGGCTGCTAACAAAGGAAGTTTTTAGATTATCTAGTAACCTGCTATCCCTATCAGCTAAAATCATCTTGTACTAACTCTCAATAGCCTTTTGAGGGAGGCAAAAACATATCCAGGCCATTGCACAAGATTTTATTCCTCTGATTTCTCTCTCCAGCTCTGCACAGAACTGGAAAGCTTCAATGGCTATGGAAAGTCCCTGGCTATCTTCTGCAAACCCTGCTCCCAGATCTGGAGGCCTTGCAGGTGGATTTTGCCTCTGGGAGGATGCATGTTACCCTTTCCCTCCTCCACTGATGGCTCTTCTAGGGCCATCAGCTGCTTCTTCTAGAGAAGCAGAGCATCTGGAGAGTTTTTTACAACTTGGAGAAGCATTAACTCTGAGAAGTTATTTGTGTTGTTTGAAGTACAGCTACTCCCTGGTACTGTCATCTTCTCACCCATGGGAACGTGACCTCACGGAAAAGCGTGTGTGGGCTCAGTGTCATCATTTAAGCATGTCAGAGAATTGTTGTTTTTCCCCCTGCACTCCACTCCTGTTACGGGAGAGGAGCACTGAGCTCATAATCAGTAACAGAAATCTTGTCTGATGCTTCTGTTAGCAAACATTGCACTGAGCGAAGTTTATTGTGCCTCTGATGCAAACCATCCTCTAAGACAGTAAAAGTGCAGTTAGCAGATGCTGGCCACACCACACAATTCCTTACAAATGTATCTTTTAATTTTTTTCATGTTATATAGTGGAAAACTGAGCATTCCTCTTTCATTGGAAGGAAGAAGATGTATCTGATTTAGAGTGACTGGAGTAGTAAGTCAAGGGCAGAATGATGGATCTGAGATATACTTGAAGGGATAATTGTACACAACCAGTAAAGCTGGTAAATATTTAAGGGTCATGGGTTAAATGTCAGAGCCACAGTACTTGAGCTCAACTCCATAAAGTATCAAGAATGACTGGTAATTAAATCCAGGGTATATTTCACCAAAGGGAAATAAATTTGACAGCTAACAACCAATACTGGATTACCACCTCTCAGAGGTTAGGGATCATGCTAGTAATTGTAGGTGGTTTACAGTTGTTAACATAATAGTAGTAGGTAGAATGATTGCTTACTCATAGACATCACAATGCCAAGCAAGACTGTATCTTCTAGACATTAAAGAGAAAAAGAAGTCCCCCAAGTCATTACAGTGGCTTCATTTTGTTTCACTCAGCATTTTGCTGTTTAAAATAAACATCCTTAGACTATTCCTGATCAAATCTCAAAAGTGAAGGTAATCGTGATACAATGTCCTCAACTCTTCCCTGAAGTTGAATGTAAGAAATATTCAAAGTTGTAATAGAAAAGTGGCTTTCTATTTTTCCGAGTTGTTTCACATTTAGAAATCAACATGAACAAATATGTCTGCATTTAATGATTGTGACAAATTTCTTTCTTTCCCTGCTCCCCCTCACCCCAAAGATGGTTTTTACCACTGGATAATCCTGTCTCAATTAAGCTCTTCTTAATGGTCTGCTAAAGTCTTGCTTTTATGGAATGTTTTAGCCAGAATTTTTAAGATACACTTAAAACCATGGTTGCTAATTAACATGGTTTTGCATACTGGAAAGGGAGGCACAGATGTGATGCATTTATTAATTGTAAAGCCTCCTATGTTGTGTTTCAGGTGATCACCTAACCTAGACCCCAATTTCTTCTTATCAGGACTCAGTTGTTTTTATGTTTCTCAGCAGAAGGAGGTGCAGAAGGAGGTGCTTATCACAGGATCTGGCTAGAGAAAAGACTCATTTACAAGACTTGACAGCCAGTGTTGGGACATTATTTAAATTGGAATAGAACACAGAGCTTTAAAAATGTTTAATCAAGGGGTCTCATTATTTTGAGAAGCTCATAAGAGAAAATTCGCTGTTCCTGCCTGATCTTGCTTTGACTTCAATTCATTTGGAATTTTGCATCACCAAGGGTTTCTTGTAGTCATGCAGAAAATGGTATATTTGGGTACAAGAAGCATAATTTTTCACAAGTATGACAAATAGGACTTAATAATCTTTAGGTCTGAGAGGAGGAAGGCAAACTGGGCCAAATTTATGTAATATAAGTACTTGTCATGAATAAAAAGCTAAGCAAAGATACCTGTGCAGTTCCTCCTGGCAACTTGTGCTGCATTGCAGGTCTGCACCTCCAGCTTGGATTAAGTTACCTGGAGTGGTAATCACCAATCACACAGTGCTAAGTGGCAGCAAAGACAAAGAAACTTACTGTCACCAGGAAGAAATTTAAGTAAATCTCTGTGTGCTTGCAGGTCTCTATAGTTTTTGTCAGAATCCTCCTAGCCGCGGTAATAAAAAGGACACTGTTTGCATTTGCTTGCCTCACAGAGCTAAAACTCTTTGAGATCAACAACCTTGACTCAGCTGTGCAAAATGAGGTGATGTGTAACAAACTTGAGCAATTTTATTTATTTGTTTAGGGGAATTTTGTTTGGTTTGAGAGTTTTTGGATTTTTTAATACTTTCCTGTTACCAGCAAGCTTCCTGCTGGGACAGAAAGTTTCTCCAGGTTCCTCAGGGGACGAGTGGGTTTGTTTGAGTGGTCTCCAAGTGATGGCTACCTGTTGTTGGCATCAGCACTGCCACTGCTCACTTGCTGCCGCCTTCTCTTCCTCACAGTTTCTCTGCTCACCCCCTCCCCCTTGCCTTTTTCTCCTCTGTGGCCATTCAGCTGTGGGCAGTCATAATGCCTGGCATAACCCTTGGTTTGTCTTTCAGGTCCTCCTGTTTCCTCCTTGCGAGGCCCAGAGGTTTCCAGTGCCTGCAGTCCTTTCAGGTCTTCCTTTCAGAAAGGCAAAAGCTGCTGTGGAGATCCTGTCCAGACCTGTGGGAAAGTGCAGCCCAGCAATAGCTATTAATACTGTTCCTTTCCCAGTCCTTCTGAAAGGAACTCCCAACAGGAAGGTTTCAGTGCTCTGCACGACTTTGCAGCTTTGCTTTAACTCTTTGGCTCCTACATCATTAAACTGCCCCAACAAAGCTGCCTTGGCTTTTTTTTGCCAAATGCTCATTGTCTCTTGATGTAATTGCTAGCAGAGGTTTGCCATTAAGAGTCTTTACAACAGCATTTTTCCTACTCCTCCCCTGGGAGATGCTTGTAGTGCTTGATTCAGAGATCATTGATGTTGGCTTGAGTATTTGGAAATATGTCTTTAGTGTCACCATGGTTAATAAAATGCTTTAAAGGATGGTAACCACAGGTTAGCTTGGCTCAACAGTAGATTGTTGGGCAGTGTGAAGGGGTTTGCATGCTAACCTTCTTAGAGTGTAGTTCTCTCTGCTCCTTGAGGTTTTGCTCTCCTTCAGCCTACATATTCAAATATGTAATTAATGGCATTAATGGCAAACTGCATGTGGACTGCAAGGGAAGAATGGAGCTTCCCATTGCTCTCTGGAAGTCACTGTCAGCTTGTGTCATTTTTGACACAGGATAAGTATCTGCCTCTTCTGGCCTCTCTTATAGGAACATTAATTATTAAGAAATAATAGGGGGAAGGGATTTATCGTTGCTACATAGGGTAAGCAGTTTGCAGAAATTATTACTCTTAGACGTATTTTAAAGTGTCAAGTATTCGTGATAAAGCCACTGAAATACTAACATTGCAAGTTCTCTCTAGGGGCATTTTTTGAAGTTTTTTATGGTTTTCCCCTCTAGGAAACAAAAAATAATTTAGTCAGTTTCACTTTTGTTTCTAGACTGATTCTAATCAAGGTCATCCTAGTATTTTGTGGCCGGGCAGCACATTACTGCATTTGCACCTTAACATGAAAGTATTTCCTCTGTAAAATTGAAAAGCTGGGTTTATCCTTCTTATCTGTGTTTAACATCTGTGCTTATTTGTCATACATAGTGTTAAAAATGATTTCTATGTTTCTGTGGAAAAATTTGGGTTGTGAATGTAGTCATCAACAGTTATTGGTAAAATGTCTGCCAGCAAAATGTTCTTAGTGGTGGTTGCCTAAACAGCAAAAAGAAAGAAGCCTATTAATAGCAGTTTATTTACATATTCCTGGCTTTTTTTTTTTTTTTTTTTAAATTTTAATGGAAGATATAGGATGGTAGCAGTGCCATGGTGTTGCTATGATGAGAATATCCCAGAAAGTGATGGAGTTTTTGTGTTACACCATTCTTCCACAATCCTTTCCTTTAGAGCTCCCAAGAAAAATAAGATTGCTGCCTAAAAACATGTACCTAAAAAGCACCACTTGACCCACTTCTCTTTTTATTAAAAAAAAAAAAAAAAACACACCAAAAAAACAACCAAAAAAACCCAACAACCCAGAAGGCACAAATACATGTTCTTTGTGGAAAACTAAATTATGTAAGAAAATAAATGCTACTTAAGAGGAAATGTAACAGATGAAGTATAAAGAGTTTTACTTCCTGTATTTTGATTTTTAACCTTTCCCAAACTTTCTCTATTGTAAAGTTAAAACAAAGTCTTATCAGTGAGTGCCATATAGCAGCAGCTGGATAGCATTAGAGCCCTCTGTATGAGCTATTCTTCTTCATTACCTTTTTCATGACAGCTCTTACTTTGCACACAAAATGTTACTTTGCTTTGGAGATTTATGTAATTTTGGTGTCTTCCATTCTGAATTAAAGCATGACTGTGGTGGAAATGGGGGGTTTACAGGTAAAGTCTTTAAAGATTTATGGGAGAAAAAGTGATAAAATTTGAAATGTTTAGCACAAAAAACTCTGCATTTATACAAGGACTTTAATAATTCCCCTTTCCCTGGCCCCACCTTGAATCATCCCATCTCCCTTTGTTTCATGTTAGTGAAAGAAGATCATTACTTTGATTGTTTCAGGGAGGGTGTTTGAGGGCAAATCTGTTTCTGGTTTATGCATATATTAAAGTTAAATAACCTGTTGGGTGCATTCCTGTTAGAGCAAAAATTGCACACAGTCTTGTTCATTACCTGATAAATTGATCTGATTAATGTTTAACTTCTAATGTTTATTTAAAATGTCTCTAATTTATTTAAATAATAATTTAAATTTGGAGCTAGCAGGGTAATCTGCTACTAGAACTGCATTCAGGCCTGGAGGAATCAAATTACATCTTGGACTTTTCCTCTAACAATGCTATAAGGAGCATGGGAATGCTGGAGAAGTGTTGCCCTCATTCCCTGGAGAGAAAAGGAATTGGTTTTTATTACAGTTTCATATTACTAGATGAGGTCAGGATTTTTCTGATAAAATATGTTATCAGACAAAAAAAAAAAGTTGGTTTGTTTCAATCAAATATTTGCAGGAAGATGCAAATTCTGGTAGCAGTCAACAAAACAGGTTTAAATCTTCATTATCTCTACCAGTACTGGTTTTTATAGACCAATGATCCACATATTCAATCTCCAATTACGACAGTACATTTTACAATATTACTGAACATTCTAAAATGGGTATTTACAGGTCTATTCACAGATTTATTTTATAGGAATAATTTTGCAAGCAATTGCTTAAGCCTGGCCTCCCACATGCCACCTGAAACATCTCATCTATGGGGCTGCAGAGCTGCATGCTCTTTGGTCCAAAAAATAGAAAATATTTAGACAAAGGTGTCATAACTCCAACAAAAAAAAGATGCATGGGTACAACCTGAGAATAATCCTTAAAGTGTTTAAACAACACATCTGAACGGCTAGGCTTCAAATCCCTGATGTGTTTTCAGTGAACTAGGGATTGAAGAGATGGGTACAGACTCTCTACTTGTTGAGCAACAGGTGGTTCGGGGATAGATCTGTCCTGGGGATGCTGGTTTGGTTTGCCTTCCCCCTCTCAACTTCAAAAGGCTTGTGCTCGTACAGGTGTAAAGTGGAAAAGTTTTAGCATTGCAGAAAGGTTATTAGTAACAAGACAGTGATTTCTCACCCAGATCTGCCAGTTAGCCTTCCATCTCTTTTGAGTGTGTTTAGAGTTGTCTAATTTTAAATATGCTCTAAGCAAGACTTGTTTGCAGCATGTATTGATGCTGCTGTTAGCCAAAGGGGCCAAGAACAGTAGTGGTGTCTTGAGGGGATAACCTTCCCTGGAAATTAACTTCTTTATACTCTCTTCTGTTTCCATGCATGTATTCATATTTGCTGATGCAGGCACCAGACCAGAGGAAGCCTGAAGTTGGTGTTTCTCATTCGAACGTGAGTTTAGGCTGATTTCCTAAGGAAACAAGGCTGAGGCAATCACACTGTTTTTTCTGTGCCTTCCTTCTCCCTGGGGGCTTTTGAATTACTAGACAGTTTCAAATGAGAGTCTCACAGATAATTAATTTTCTTCAAGTCTGAAAATCAGTGGCAAGGGAAGGAGGAGGGATTGAAATTGTTGCCCCCCGTGAGGGAATGGTGAGTACAAGTTAGCTGTTGTCCCTTCTGTTTAACAGGAGTTTCCTGGTCGGATGACACACACCTCTGCTCTCCCCTGGCTCTAGCAGAGACTGTCCTTGCCTGGACAGCCACTACAGTGAACGTGAGAAAAACAGGACCTTTTGGAGGAGGGAGGAATCAAACAACTGAGATGGTGAAGGACATTAAAAATTATAAATCTGTGAGAAGACAGGTATCATTAATTCTGTTACTCACAGGAAATATTGTTGCAAGGGTGGACTTCACATTAGTGAATTGTGGAGGCCAGCATGTCTTCTTCATGCTTCATGGAAATACTCCTGTCAGCTGTGAGACTATCATACCTTTCAAATCTGTGACAACCTAGCCCATACCTGCCACTTGCTTAGTAATTTCTGACTGTAACCTTACATAGGAATATGGACAATACCAGACAGAGCAGTTGCGTTTCCTGTGGCTACATTCTCTCAAGAGTAGCCAAAAAAAATATATTTTTTTTTTAAATTTTCCTAGAGCTTTGTATTTCTGTGCATCTTCTCTCTAGAGTACACCTGTGCTTTTCAGTCCTGGTTGTTGTGCCACATTAGTTGCATCATCTCAGGGGTACTTATCTAGTTTAGACAAAGTGACTGACAGCTGTCTGTATCTGCCTGTGCTGGTACTTGTTAATTCAGAGAGCCAGGCCCTCCAGCACTGTGCACCTGCAAACAATAAACTGTCACCATCACAGTGTAATTTTATTTTTTAGCATGTTTTAAAATATGTAATAGTATTTGTATGGCTCATAAAATTAAAGTACATAATACTGTCATCATGTAGGGGTCAAATGATCAGTATTGTGTTAGCTTTGCCTTTTTTACACTCTACCATTTTTACATTATTCATTTGAAAACTTTTTTCAACAGATGTAGCATGTGTTATGGTCTGATGGCTGCCAAACTCCAGCTGCAGACTTCTTGAGGCCAAGAACCTCTTCTGAAACTCTTTGTCATTTTGAGTTCAGATGTATATTTGAGGACATTTCTCCAGTCTTTAAAGTTCTGCAGGGACAAAATCTATAAAGTTAGTAAAGGGTAATCACACCGAAAGAGAGACTTTGAAGTTAGAAAATGTTTCAGTGCAATTCTGTCCTAGTCCTATTTTAAAAAGAATTAAGTCATTTTAGAATTGCTTGTTCCTTTCTGTCAGGATGTCAATCCTGTGATCCATACCACTTTTGTCTCTCTTTGAATTTTCTCCATTTTGTTAAAATTCCTGTCTCAGTCTTTCCTTGTGCTCCATTCCTCATTGTTGTTCAAGGGTGCTTAATTCCTGCTTAGAACTGGGATGAAAACTCTGTCAGCTATGTCTGGGTCTTTTTGGTTGCTGGGAACAGGTTTTGGACTTTAAGACAGTTCTAAATCACCCAAAGCAGCTTTTTCTTTCTATGGGAGTTTAGCTGGGACTCATAAATATTTACTCATCAGCCAGGTTTCTTGTGTTTGTCCTGCCATCTCTTCTTGGTCCTGGCAACACAGCAATTGAAGTTTGGAATGTTGGAAAAAAGCTAAGTGGAAACAGGAAGGAAACAGAAATAGCCAAGAGAGAGTTTGTTTTCTGCTGGGAGGTAGGAGCAAGACTCACTGCAGTCAAAGAAAGTCATTTGGCTTCCAGAACATTCTTCTGGAAACCTGCTTGAATGAAGACAGCAGAATGACAGACATAAGTGACAGTGCTTTCCTACCCAGAGGGAAAATGCAGAGAGATGAACTTAAATAGTCAGTAAAAGCTTTGTGTGCAAGTCAGTTTATATGCACACTGAAGCAACATCAGACCAGGGATGTATCAGGTTAAGACTCCAGCTGGTCCACAGATGGAGTGAGAAGGATTAGAGAAATGTCCCATCACAGAGGATTGCAAGAAAATGTTGAGGGTAGTTAGTATGAAAATACTGAACTTTCAACAGTGTATTAGCTATTAATAGGAACTGCCATGCTGGCTAAAACCAGAATTTCTTCTTGCTAAACACCCTGTCACTGTCAGAGGCCAATAATGAAAGCTTGGGAAAAGAGCATAGGAACAAGACAAGCCTAAAGTGATCCTTCCCAATGCCCACAATGAATGAGTTGTGCAGTGTCCATTAATTTTTCAGAGACTTTGTTTCAGCACTTATGTATGGAATTATATTTCTAAATCTCTGTGAGATTACTGGAAAAAATTAACACAATTGTTTGTAGCCAAGATCTTGGAAGACTATTTGAGCAGGGAGAACAGATGTAGGAGCATCTCATGTAAAAGAAGATATTATTTCTGTCTGAGTCATATGTCATTAAAGCCAATACTAGATAATATACATATCTTGAAAAACATTGAACATGCAACAAATGTTGAATATGAGCTTCTGCTTTTTTATTTTTCTTTTTTTTTCGGGGGGGGGAGGAGTGTTTCATTGGGTTTTTTGTGTTGTTGTTGTTTTAACTGTATGAACACTGTAGAGCACCCTAAGTTATTCTGCACTTCGATGAAGCACAGAATGGTTTGATTGTTCTACCCCTCACTAGTTCTAAAAGCAATATTCTCTCATCATTGAAACATTACTGCTTATACTAAAGTCAAAGTAGTGTCTCAGCACATTTTAGCTTTGGGGTTTTAAGTGGGAGCTAGGTCTGGCTTCGTGCTAAATTTTTGTTAGATTTGGACAAGACAGAATTGTTTGACATTGGAATTTCTTGGACAGCAGAAGTAAGAAATAGTCCTGAATTTGTTGCTGGAAAAGGGAACGTGTTCAGGTCACAAAAAAACCCACCTTTTTTCCTTCTCTGGTTCTCCTGTTTTTCTGGGAAAATTTAGTGCTCTAATTGTGTAATTTGTCATTTTGTGATGATTTCCTATGATTTTTAGCTGTCATTAAATGACTGAAATGCTGAATGAATAGAATGTTTATGTGAAATATTAATGTTATTTTTGGCTCATCAGGTCTTGTCAGGCAGATGTATTTCTGCCTTTACCCATTACATTTTGAGTAATCCTGCTGGAAGTCTCATCATTATTAGAACCCTTAAAAAAGAAAAAAAAGCTAATTACAATATATTTGTAAAGAGTTAGTATACCACCACAATTATGCTTAATTATTTATAAAATCTAAATAATTTCTCTTTCTCAGAACTGTATGTTTACCAAGGGTTTATTGGCTTTTTTTCTTCCAGGACACATGAAGGAAATGCTACTATGTTTGCTTAATTCCATCTTGTTTCTTAACTTCCTTTATAATTAAAAGGTGGTTATTCATGAGCAGCAGTTTGCAGCATACTTTTCCTGTTGATGTCTTTTTGTTGATTCCTTCTAAAATAGTACAGATCAGCAAAAATGCATGTGAGTTACTTTCATAAAGCAGGTGTGTCAGGAGCATAGTTTGAGCTTTCATTTCAAGAAATTTACAGTTTAATTACAACACACTGAACTCGCTCAGTTGTTGGTTGGTATATTTTTCCTGAGAAAAGACAAAAAGGCTTTGTAATCTTGCACTGCTGCGTTCAGGGTTTAGATCTCACCTTGTAAAAGTTTTTATTGCAGCCTCCTCCTCCACTTGTGCCATGAAACAGTGAATCACTCCTTCATGTCTCTAAGTACAACTGCAGCTCTCATGTTTTATCCTGACACCTCCTAGATGAGCTTTCCATACCAGGGAAAGGGAGGACATTTGATGCTTCTAATATTATTCTGACATCTCCCCTTCTCAGAGGAGTCAACCTTGCTGGCTGCCTTGGCTGTGAATCCCAGCATGAGACCGCATTCAGGGTGATTAATGTGTGCAGGGGCTCAAATCACCCCTGGGCTTCTTCCAGGGCATTCATTCTCAGGGCATAGCATTTCATGTGTTCAGCTGTAGGATGACCTGGGCAGAGGCCCAGTGGTGCTGATAATTTTCCATGCTTTGCGTGAGTATCCAAAGAAACTCATCCAAAGCGACTGACAGTGGCCTCCCTGCCTGCTGCTAATGATCTTCAGTAGCTGAAGACTTCCTTCTTTGTGTGGCCCTCACACCTTGCTGTGTCAATAGGTAATCTGTAATTGTGGCTATGGAGACAGAAAATGTTAGCTCTTCTTCCTTAGAAAATAATAGTCTCTCTCTTCTCCTGGTTTTTTTACGGGGATAGGGGCCGTGGAGTTTTTGTTTTTTGGATAAGTGGGAGCTGGTGGGCACATCATATTTTTCCAGAACGTTTTTTTCTCAAACAGCTGACTGAATGATGCTATTACAGGAGTTGTTCAGCAGGTTTTACAATAGCTTTCCCTTTGGTGCTCCACTGTATTTTACTTTAGCTAAATACAGAAAATCTAATTTTAATTTTTTTTTCTCTTCTTCCTTTTAGTATTTTTATGTGAGAGCCAATACTGTAGTTAAAACGTTTTTCTTTTAATAACCTCTCTGTTTTAAGAAAAAGTACTGAATTTCATTTGAACAAGAACATTTCTGTAATTACATAATAGTCAGCCCGAATAATGTGGACAAAATTGTGCCCATAGGATGAGGCCATGACTGAGAGAGATTTCCCTTGTTACTTTGCACGTGGCTGTATAAATTACCTTAATAACAGGGCAATGCACACAAAGAGAAATGCACAATGAGAAGGTATCTTGTCCAAAGCAAATAATGGCTGCATATTCCTCAGTAGCTGAAAAAGGCAAATGTATAATGACATGCAAGAGAAAGCGTGAGGGAATGTCTTGTTACCTAAAATACTAACCTAAGCTTAGACAGGGTCTGCATGTATAGATAAGCTTTTCTGAAGCAAGCTAGTATAGTTGGAAGCAGTAGCAAAGGTTTTAGTCTAATTTCAAGGTTTCTTCTTACTTCACTGTTTTGTAAGTACAAAAATCATGGTTGCAGATAGTACTTGAGTCTTGAAACTCCAAATACACTGTTTGTTATGTCTAGAAGAAAATCTGGTCCCAAAAATCTCCATAAAAATCGTCATTAGTCTTGGAAATTCCTTGGTATAGCATACTTCTCCAGGCAGATGAACCATAGAGCACCTGGGTTGTGCTGAGGGATGTGGTGCCCTCTCCAAGCAACCAGGGAGCATTTTGAGTGCTCACAGCTGTCTCTGGTACCTGTGCCAGAATGTGATTTTAGTCCCTGAAAGAAAGGGACTAAAGGTGTCAAGTAAAGGTCTTGAGATTACCTGAACTGATAAGACCAATGGAAGAAAAAGACAAGTCCCTTGATTTCCTTACTCCAATTTCAGGCAGATAGATAAACTGAGACTGTGTTGGAAAATGAGATGCACATCGTTCATGTACACAAGCTCTTCCCCAAATATGAAAGAGTGCATCTGGTTTTCCATTTTCCATCAGTGATATACCCTGTTTTAATTTTGATAAAGATGAACTCCTAAAAGCAGCTCTAAAGGTCACTGATGTTACACAAAATACACTTTTTAGATTTTTTTCTACACCATGCCCAGGCATAGAAATCACAGTTAATCTCTTGCTTGAAATGTATCTTGAAAAGGGAAATTAGAAGATGTTGCTCTGTTTCTGGACAGACAATTACATGAAGATGAACACTGAATTCCTCAGGCTCTCTCAACATTCATAGGCCTATTTTCAGCAAAACCAGGGACATGGTGAACATTCCCAGGAAAGCAAAAAGCTGCCTGCATTTCTGTTCCCCAAGGAAAAGCACCCCATAGCTACAATTTGTGGCCCTGAGAGCCCATGGGAAAACTCAGCAGGAAGATGTTTCATGTAGACCCAGATGCTTCTAGCCCTTAAGCAAGTGGCCTTTGATTTTACTAGGAGTGTTATGATTTTACACAATTAGCTCTGGAGAGCATAAGGTGATAAGGTGTATCTAAGCAATAGGGGGAGGTACACCATAAAATGCTCACCACAAAAAGACTTGCACAGAACTAGCAGAATTGCAATATCAGATGCAGAATCCTTATCTCTCATAGGAGTAAACTTTTCTCAGTCCAGTTTATTGGAGTAGATTTGAAACTTCATTATGTGTTTTGGGGTTTTTTAAGTTCTCTTTTCAAGGACAGTGAAGCTAACATATATCACATCCGTGCACTAGACTTGGATATCATAAATTAGAGTAAAAATGTAAAAATTAGGGAAACAGAGCATATACGGTAGGAAAAGCCAGAAAAAACAGATGTTAACTTCTTACCTATTTAGCTTTCTCTGTCTTTAAAAGACAGACTGCCTGTAAATTGTGAATGTCTATAGGAAAGTTTATACACATTTTGTGAGTGTGTGAGGACAAGTCTGTACTTGGACCAGCTGAGGTACGCCAATGTGTGCAGCTAATGCAGAAACAAACACAAGGACTTATTAATGAGCATACAGTATTTAAAAAGACTTATCTTCTCCTCATGTAACTTTAGTTTGGTCCTGCTTCTAGAGGTGTTTAAATAAAAAAACATATTCACTAAATTCAAGGTAGCCTGTTGGACACTGACAATGTTTGACCAGCATTTTCTTTGTTTTGCCTTTTAGTGCTAAGTTAGCAAATGAGTTCTTAAATTACTTATTCAGAAACAGGCACATGATTGCACATTGCCTTATGAGAACCAACCAATTTTTAAGTTTTAAAAGATTAGTTAGTTTTCAGTAAAAGACTGTGGCCATTAATATTGACATATTTCAAGACAGTTTAAAGAGCAATTGCTTTAATAGGGCATATTCTAGAGAATAAAATTTGTCTTGTAAAACACAGAAATTCCAACTAACAAATTAGTATATAACTATTTACTGTTAAACTTTGTGCATTGATGCATTGAACTTAAAAATATTTACACATGTAAAGTAGTTCCCACTAGGGTTCTTGGGATTATTCATAATTATCAAACTATTCAGGTGACATTACTTACAGGATCAGGACTTTTGCTGACTTTTTTAACCCCAGGCTCTTTTTATTCTACTGTATTTTCTCATTCTTTCATCTTTGTCTTTATAATGCTCTAAAATGGACATTTCTGTTGTCTTCATTTTAGGAATGTCACTTTGTGTGTGTAAGAAATATTTGTGCATATTATTTTACCTTGATTTTTTTAACTTTCTGGAGAGGGGGTGTCCTTTTCACAACTCAGTGTTCTATACTGAAACCAATAAAAATTGAACCAAATGATCTATGAAAAGTACAGTTTTGGTGCAATTTTAAAATATTTCTCTACCTCTAAGTTATTTAAATATTTTTAATTAAAGGCCTCTATAAACAGGTACAGTGTTACCAGTGTTTAATTTAGGAAATATTTCCATATTAAAAGGTTTCCTTTAATTAAGCGCTCTAAGTATAAATTAATTGTTGTATTTCATATGAAAATAGAGTGCTGTGTCCTGGTCTGGGTTCCTCAGTACAAGAAAGACGAGGAACTACTGGAGAGAGTCCAGTAGAGGCCACAAAGATGATGAAGGGCCTGGAGCATTGCTTCTATGAGGAGAGACTCAGGGAGCTGAGCCTGTTTAGTCTGGAGAGGGAGAGACTGGAAGGGAGTCTCATCAATAAATATCTCCAAGGCAGGTGCCAAGAAGATGGTGCCAAACTCACAGTGCCCAGTGACAGGATGAGGAGCAATGGCCATAAACAAACCCACAAGAAATTCCACCTCAACACAAGGAAGAATTTCTTTACATTGAGGGTGGCAGAGCACCGGAACGGGCTGCCCAGGGAGGTTGTGGAGTCTTCCTCTCTGGAGACAATCCAAACCCACCTGGACACATTCCTGTGTCACTTGCTCAAGGTGACCCTGCCTCAGTAGAGGGGCTGAACCGGATGATCTCACGAGGTGCCTTTTAACCCTAACAATTCTGTCATTCTGTGACATAAAAAATGTTCCTGTATATATGACTTTTAATACAGCAGATTCAAGTGATGTGTAGCTAAAATGTTAATGCAAAGTGCATGTAACTAAAAGACAAAGCACTTTTCCAGGAACATGTGCATTTCCAGGAACATGTGCAATTTTATCATTGTCAGAAATGTAAAAGATTTTTTTTCTCAATTCTGCTAGTAGCTAAAATTATTCTGTTTTAGTTTCACTAGCCAAAACTTTTTCCTTGCATCTGTCTTACTACTGTAGGGATTTTGAGTGCCTTATTGAATTTTGAACTCTTGTGATGAATGAAATACAGAATCAGACTGTTCAGCTCTGTAGAAGCTAATGGTTGCTGCTGTTATTGCATCAATTAAAAAGAACAAGTAAGAAAGAAGTAAGTTTTGGAACCGTCTGCTTTATGGTAGTTCACACAGCCAAACAGAAATCTGAGAACAAGGCCTGAAGGAAAACAAAGAGCTTTACAATATTTTTTTTTTTTCTTTTCAGGAAAACACACAGAAGCTAATTTTAGCTTCTTGATCAAATTGACCCAGTCTTTAACCCTGGCAAACGTTACCACAACACACTTCCAATAGACAATAGTTTGCATACCAGCATCACACTGGAAACAGATGTGTGTGCAGGACTGGCTTTTTCTGGGAGACTCTCTGAGAATTCCACTAGAGTAAAAGTCTGAAAGTGCTTTCTTCCTAACTGGGTTATAAACTGGGTCTTCTTTCAAACTCAGACTGGGATCTCTTCAGAGTCACTTGCACTCTTTAAAAACTTATTATGTCACAGCTATGTTTTGAACAGGCTTTCAAAATATTATTCACTTTGAGAAAAGTTGCTTGGCATGAAGCCTGATTATTTTCTTGGGGGGGAAAAATTGTTAACAGCTGAGCTATTCATGGGTGATGGTTGTGCAGTTTGTATATCAAAATGTTTGGAATGTGAACAATTACCTCATTTAGTTTCTCACAAAGTCTCTTAGAGTCTATAAAGTCTGATTTTTGTTGGGTTTTTTTTTCAAAAATATGTTGATCTTTTTCTCCTACATCTGTTCCATATTCAGCCTTCTCTCCTGCCTGCTGCCCCATCCATTTTCCTGGTTTGATCATCAAGTTTTCCCTTCTACTATAGCTGTTACTGATGTCATCACCATGATCCACTGCATTATGACTTCTTGTAAAGTTTGGCTCTAGCAGAGACAATGTAATATTAGTGATCCCCTGGAACATACATTTTTGAAAAATAGCACTGTGCTTTCAAAGGCCCTTCTCATTCAGGTTTTTTATTTTTCTATAAATTGCAAAATCTTTTCTTTTCAAAGTATTCAGTCTGTTTTTTTCCTGCATAACCTGCATAATACCTCAAATTTCAGAGACAAAATGCTAAGAGCTCTTTTTTTTTTTTTTTTTTTTTTTTTCCAGACGGTAGAGGAATAAATTACTTTGAAGAATGATAAGATAACACATGCTATCTCATTTTGCATTATATCTGATGGGCCACATCCTAAACATGCAGATAACTTTGTTCAGATCACTATTCTAGTCAGTCAGCCTAATTTATTATTTGTTTCACAGTAGTATTGGGAACCCATTCCTGGAAGAGAATTCCATTACCTGCACTGTTCAACTAAGTACAAAAGAGCAAAACACTCAAGAAAGTTTTTGAGCACAGAATAGAAACATAAGTAGATGCAGGCAAATAATAAATGAAGGAGATAAGAACAGAGTTGCAGCTTCAAGACAATCATCAAAAGTATTTGTATCATGTCCGCAAAGAAGGGATTTTCCTAGATGATCACAAAATACTCTCTTCATTCACTGTGATCAAAGTGGGAAAAAAAGAAAAGTTCTTGTGCAGTTGAACATTATTTCTTTTTCCATTCTTTATTGGTAAAATGGAACTCAAGAGTCTTGCATTTTCATTTGTGCTAACTTGGTTCACATCTCTGCCTGGACTCAAGCATATAATTTAAATATTTAATTCATGTGTACTTTTTCTTTCTGTCACTGTTGCATTTTGTGCAGAACAGCTACATGCTAGCATATGTGCATGAAGTATTTTTTTTCAAAGCCACTATTATCTACTACAATTGTTAATGACCTGTATGACTGTATGATACCACTAAGCCTGGTCTCTGGGGCAGAAAGGGAGGCTCTTAATTCCACTTTAAGTTTTGTTAATATCAACAAAATAGCAGAAAATATCTTTCAAGTGGAGCTATTCATTCAATATGGTTTGCAAATAGTTTTTGAGGAGTTTAAACTTCACGTAGGTGTTATGCAAGGGATATTTGATAGAAACAACTGATAAAGCTCTGCCTTGGGTGTTGATGGTGCAGCTCCTAACCAATAAAGCTGCACAGTTTACAATACCTGAACTGGAAGAAGTTGAAGGTTTACCAGGGTGCTGTAGCTATTTAAATGTAATTTTCAATGTGAACACTTACTAGGACTAATTCTAAGCCTTTCAACACCTGAATTTTGGGGAAAGCAAGACAGCCTGAATTAGTTTGATAATCAGTTGATAGTGTGTTCTGATACTGGTTCTCATATGTTCATTTTGTCTGCTAGTCACTATGAAGTCATCCTTCTCTGTATTTGGAGATTAGTCTGTGTAAAACACAGGAAAAAAGTAGCACTGAATATGATTACTATTAAACATAAAATTGATCCAGCAATGCCATGATTAAGAATTAGAAACATATACAAACTTCAGAGGATATCACATTGAGAAAAGCTGTGTAGAGCAGTCATTTAATTTAGGAAAACCATGGGAACTGGCAGCATTAAAATGCTACATCTTGACAAATGAATTATTTCCAAATATGTCTTCGTTTCTCTCTTAGGTAAAGAGTGACTGTACCTGATTGTTAAATTTGATCAGAAGTTTGGTTCGATTGGAAGGTCGTTTTTTAGCTTTAAGGGAAAGAATGCTAGCTAGTCATTTAGCCACCCCCTGTCCTCCCAGCATTTTTTAAAAGGTCAGTGAGGCTTGCATCACAGAATTGGCATGTTAGTCTTGTCTTACATCTGGAATGCATGATACCAACATTTGTACTCTTAGGGGTACACTGGTTAACATGAAGGTGAATTCTGCCTTGGAGACAAATGCCTGAGAAGTGTTTGGTACTCTGTCTTCCAGCTTTTCCACAAATATGACTTTAAACTTCCTTGATGGTGCCTCCTCTAGAGTCTGGGGTATGTGTTGGCCAAGGGTTTGTCAGCATTATCCCAAACAGCTTCAAGCCGGTCTCTCTCATACGACTGTCTCATACAGACTTAAATATGCTGTAAAACTTTGGAAGCATCCACTGGATGGTCAGGTCATCCTCTTCAGACACTAATATGATGGCATAGCTGAGTATTAGGGCCATTCAAGTGAGCCTGTTAGGGCTGTTGGTGAATTTTGGCTTTACTCACAACAGGGCAGAAGAAGTCACACAGTTTTACTACAAATAAAATGTCTGTAAGAAATTTTCATTTGTAATTATAATTTTTTCTTTTAGATATTGCTTCAGTGCTAGAGAAACCTGCAACTTATTTCTGAAGCATAAAGCCTCTTGAAGTCTTCAGGCAATATGCACGGAATGTTATCCAAATGCATTTATTTAGTGTGAAACTTACAAGGGTATATCTCTTGAAATATTTTGTTGATTTATATTGGAAATTAAATGAGAAAAATAGTTGTTTCAAGGGTATTAGAATCAGTGGTTTGTTTTCTATCCCTGCAAGACCCACTTGCAGCTTTACTCAAAAGATTTGAGTAGCAAGTCATCATCCTAGGCAGGAGAGTTTTCCTTCAGTCAAGCTGTGTTGTGCATTTTGTGATGAGAGAGAAGAAAACAAGTCTTTGAGGAAGGCTATTTTGGTTCAAGGTATTACACATTGCAAGGAAGCAGATTTTTTCCAAACCCTCTCTATCTGAAGAAGTCCAGACCTAGCTGAACTAAGCAGTGAGGTTTATTCTAGATGACTGATTTAGGAGACCTCTTTGGATCCTGTAACTAAGTTAATTATAACTATTCATATTGTCATTGCTACTTGTCAGGAAGATATTAAAAACAATGTGTGGGTAATGAACTTCTACCTTGTAATTGTCCCAGGAATAGAGTAACTCTTGCAAGAAATAGCTGCTGTAGCTTGTTTTGCCTGTCGCTGTGCTTTCTGTAGCACAGGCTGTCCTTATGACAGCATCCCTAAACCTTCACACTTTCTTATGATGGTCAACCTGGTCATCTGTTTTTGAACACATGGCTGGATTAGAGGTCCAGATACTCAGCTTCTGTATTTGCAGTGCTGTGGATCAGGGCAAATGCTTCTAATTTTGGGCAATGCAGTTTACTCATTTCTCATGGGGCAGCTTACTCCTTTCCTATTTACAAAAACATCTGTGCTTGCACTTAACTGCATTTTTGAAGACTTACTTGAATCAGAGCCAGGGCAGGTCATGCTGGAACAGCTTTCTCACATGAACTATACTAATTTTTTTTCCCCATTAATTGCAGCTTCTCACTACTGCTCTGAAATTCGCAGTACAATGTGTATTATTAAGGGTCTGGAAATAGCACTGAATATTTATATTTCTGTGTTCAGATAAGAAGATCTACTCCAGCTTGTCAAATAAGTTACAGGAAATTAAAAAAAAAAGGAATAAAGGTTGTTACAAGCATGCATAGAGCTGATTTTCCAGTATTTAATGTCATGTTTTTATTAGAAGTTTTCCCATTAGAATGCCAATGTAACTTATATTTTATAAGCTGAATGCTTGCCTGGATTATTTTGAAAAATTGTTTCTGTGTTAATATGTGAAACTGAGTTGAGCTTTATGTGCTAAAGAAAAGCAATCAAATTTGCTCTTTTTATCTTTTTATCCATATAAGTAAGAGGAAAACTTTCCAAGTACAAGAAGAATTTTTTCTAGTTATTATTACATGTCAAATATAAAAAAACCTCCAGTCTTTCTGGTCATTTTACCTCATGAAAAACGCAAACAGACAGAGCATTCTTCTCTTTTTGTTGTTTTTTTTTTTCTTTGAGAGGAAAACATGGCAACTGTTGAACTTAAGGATACTTCTGGGCTCTGATCCTTCAGACAGTGAATTCAAAGGATATTATGACTCATGTGACATTATTTCTGAGCATAAAATTACTCACATATGAAAGTAATGGAATGTGTTTGAAGTTTTGGGCCAGCATTTTGGTCACTCAGCAGGTGGTTAACTTGTAACCTGGAAAAACTTTGTTGTAGGTGGATGTTATGAGAAGAATAATTATAAAAGATAGCAGAAAAGTGTGCCCATCTAATAAATTGGCCAGTGATTTACCAGTGGTGTCCACGTGGAGGGGTGCTGCCCATAATCAAACAGTGCAAGATAACTTAATGCCAGAAGTGAGGCAAGGTCCTTGTCCCATGGTGTGCCTTGCTCCGTGAGCAGCCCTGTCAGCTTAATGGAACCATTTGTCAGGTTTAAGTCCTGCTTAAATGAGTAAGACCCTGGCACTGTATGCTCATTTAATGTCTCTTTTGTAAATCTCACCACCACAGGGAGTTGTGAGGGGATTTCTGCTCATTTTGAATGATCAAGGCTTGTTGGAGATGAAATCATTTGCATCAATTTCAGCTGTAAGCTTAAGCAAGTCTGTCATTTTGCAATATTTGTGAATCTCTCTGGTCTGAATTCTCTGCTACACTCCAGTGACTGAAGGGGCTGATGGTAGCACCTTCCTCCTGCTCTGTCTGGGCTCCCATCTCAAATTCTGATGAAATCAGAGAAGCAGAAGCAACCTGAATGTGCCACCGCTGTGGCAAAACCCTCAGAAGTGCAGAGTCATGTGTAAAAGAGCGCTGATGCAGCACAGCTCATCAAGCCTGTGCTTCTCTCCTCTGGCCCCTGCACCAGCTGTTTCAGTTTGGTCCTTGCTTTAGGCACGCGGTGAATGAACTCACATTTTAGCAACAATTTAAGTAGAAGCAGATTTGGACATAAATCTTCTCTTGAAATATTTGCTTTAATATCAGCCCAATTTCTGCCGAGTGATGAATATTAGAGTTCTACTAAATGTACATGCAAACAGCTTGAGTACAAGCATAGACATTCCCACATCTCCATTTCAAGCTGTGGGGAAGTATCTCCAAAGCAGCCACCCTCATTTTTTATTCTAAGATTTCATTCCATAACACACCTTTTAGGAATTTTGGATTCTAGGAGTTTGGCTCCGTTGCTTCTGTGTCTCTTTCCAACCTGGGAGATTTTCTGCCAAAATATTTTTGGAAAAAGAAGTCTGGGCAAAAAAATAACATTCTGACAGCAGTATAAGGTGTAGTGTGAGTAGTGACCAATTAACCATGTCTAACTGTAGCCCTTAAAATTAGCTGCTCATCTTCTGACTCCCTTATGACTTCTCATGTTGGTAGGGATGACCAGGGGTCCATATAATGCAATGCCAGCAGCCAAGATATACTTACACCCCTGCAGCCCTTGGAGAACCACATCAGTGCTGAGTTGATGCTGTTCCGCTGGTGTTCAGCAAAGCATTTAAGCCCAAGAATAGTTTGCTGTGTTCAAGGGACCTATATTAGATTTTTAAAGAGAAGTACGAGCAGAAATGCTTTGCTGGGTCTGGCCCTAAATGGGTGGAGGGGGAATATGTTGCCAAATAGGTTTAAAGCTGCTCAGCTCACAAGGCCACAGTGATCTTATTTAAAATTATATAAGACCTGGTATAAATTTAGAAAAAGACTCCTTGAGTCAGCCATTGGAGCTTCCCACCCTCGGCACAGACAACTGTGTTTGATTGATAGGTGCACCTCCCTTCCATGTATGTGTGGTGAGGGTGTGAGATTTTCCCAGTTATTCTTGCTCTTAGGTTGAAGCAGATGTGCTGCCTTGCTCCCTTCAAAGAGAAAAACGTTCATTTATTTGGCCTGAAAAAATTCAATTGCTGGGACAACAGGTCCTCTAATTCTTTTTGCAATTTATCATCCGTCTGTTCCTCCGGCTGCACAGCCCTTGGTCCGCAGAGGGAAAGTGATGACAAGGCCAGCTGGCAGCCAGCACTCATTGCAGTTTAACCCAGGTGGCCACAGTGCTTAATGGACAACTCAGCCAGCAAAATGCATTGCTGGTGGTGAGGACTCCTAATTTTCATTTTTGCCTGTGCAGTCAGTTCTGGAATTCAGCTAATTGTCTGGTTAATGTACTGTCTTCTGCTCCATTGTAAGACCCTGTGCCAAAAAGTGAGTTAACATGAAGACGGGGAATTGTGGGGCGCCAAAGCTTTTGGCTCCTTGTATGAAAACTGTGACAAGCAGATATTAGCTGAAGTTGGATGCAGCTCCCTCCCTGCTGAACAGCAAATTAGGCCCTGAGTCTAAAGGAACATGTGGGGAAGCATCCTTCTCAAAGGGATACACGTGTCAGAGATTTTTCCTTCAGTGTTCATACAGATACACAGGCTTCCTTTTTCAGGCTACTAGCAAATGTCTTCTGATTGCTAGAAGAAATGTGAGTCAATAGTTGGTGGATTTTTTTAACTTTTTTTTTCTATTCTCTTCTGCAAAATCCAGAAACTAAAGTTTTGAAAGTAGATGAAAAATTAAAAGGGAAACTGAAGTAATGTGTTTTACTTTCCTTCAGATTTTTCTCTGCTACAAAAAAATTTACAAACAGAAAAGTAGTTCTTGCACAGAGATAAAATCTTACTCTTTGGCCTTCTCAAACTCCAGTGAGAGGTTGTTTAGATAAACTGATTGACGGTGCAAATTCTGCATTCAGTGCTTCTGGCCTTTATCTTGTGACTGCTTCAATGCAGGTTGATCTGAGGCCCCTCGGGGATTCCTGTTGTGAAGACTCCTCCCTTCCAAATGTCTTCAGAAGGGGACCATCATTACTTTTCAAAATAAAACAGAAGCAACTCTGCAAAGAGCTCACCCTTTTTTGCCTTGAAATTACAATAACCAGCATTGCTATACTAAGGGAAAGAAAATGCATTTTTAAAAACTTCTCTTAAGACATTTGCAGCACTTCCAAACCAGTTGTAATGAACAAATATTCCAGCATATTTCTAGATCTGAAGATCATGCTGGATAATGGGAGGTGGAGGATCCATTGTCTGAAACAGGATGCTGTAGATATTTCATTCTTAGAAACTTGGTCCTAATTCTCTGCACAAGAACTTTATCAAATGGGCAGGCATATGTGGAAAAGATAGAATGGATAGGAAAAGGAATTGAATGTTGACAGTAGCTGTAGGTTATTCAATAAAAGAGAGGACAGAATCAGTTTGAAGAATAAAATTAATGTTTTCTTCTCACTGGATCCTCTCCTTTTTACCAGAAAGCCAGTACAAGCCTTTGTGCTGTGTCTGTCTGATGTTGCCATGTACACAGAGACTAACTTCGTTCATAGACAGCTGAATCCTCAGAGGAAAGTTTTAAAGCAATGATGTCTAGACCACTGATATGACTCACGAATGCATAGCCTACAACCAATTCCACCCTGTCTTTTTGGGGCTGCAAACTGCCTGAAGCTATAGCTCAAAAAGGCACAAGTGTACATGTGTGTTTTATTTGAGATTTGTTGTACAACTGTTGATTTTGTAATCAACCCCTACTTGCTTTTACCAACCATTTTAGATGATGGGAGATGGTTAATGAGAGCCTAGGCTACAAGGAAAGTAAAGGAAGGAGCAGAAAGATAAAAAGGGTGAGAAGCCTCAAGTGAATCAAAAGGGAAGGTGGAGAAGTGGAGTAACACAAGAGGGGAGGAAGACCTTAGGAGCAGTCATGAAGGTAGACTTCCTGTGGTACTCAGTTACATATAATTGATTAAAAAATATTTTTTAAAATTACCATATTGACAGAAAGACTTCTGGTCTAGACTATTCCCTGGCATTAAAAAAGAGTAAATCTTTCAGAAAATACTTGATGAAAAAATAATTGTCAGTGAAGTCCTTAACAGGACAATCAGCAAGCTAGCAATCCTGCAAAAGAGTAGTAGGACTGAGCTAAGCATTTGGGCTTACATCAGAGCACGATGTGGCTTCTGCCATAGTTGGAGAGAAAAGGAATGAGCTCATAAAAGCAGCGTGCATTTGCATACAAGGGAAACCAAGCCACCAAACTGACTGGTGGAACAGCCAGGCCATACTCCCAAGGGAGCAGCAGCTTAACCAACAGATGTTTGCTCAAATAGCAAACATGTGGAATCTTCCGGTGATGGATTTATTCAAATCCAGGTGGCCAGGAGCCAGGAATATGAAAAAGAAGCAGGGTAAAATTATATTTGTAGATCTTTACTGGCCCAGAAGATTACACTTTTCATGAATGAGAGAGATGTCAGTTAACAAGTTCTACAAGACCCTGATTTTTTGACGTCTTAGAGTGGCAGAACCCAATTCATTCAAACATGGAAAAAAGAAAATTAGCTGACTGGAAGGCTGGAAAATTCTTCCCTTGGAAATGCCCTTACTGCTGCCCTTGACTCGGTTGGGATTCATGGCATGTGTGCAAGCAGAGGAAACGTCCCAGCTCACACCAGATATTTTTCCAGGGTTTTGTTTTTTTTTTTCCTTAGAATAAATCTGTTGTACACTCCACATGATTTCCTTTGTCAGGTATCTTGGACTTTCTAGACTTCTATAGATAACCACTGTAGCTCTTAGGGAATTCAAATGCTCCAGATGTTTTCAGATGACAACAAATCTAGTTCTCCTATCACACGTGTATGAACAAGAATGGTGGTTGGTATTTCACTGAGCTTTTTCATGAACTGTTGCCTTTTTTATGTCGAGGTGGTACTTTGGGACCTGTCTCCCAGTCCAGGATCTTGGGTGTCTGGGCACGGTGTGTGTACAACAGCAGGATAGTCTCTTCTCAGATTAGATCTAAGAGACAACAGATGAAGACAACCATCAACAAAGTATAATGTAAGACTAGAACTCGACTGCTCAAATAGAAAAAGACCAAATAAATTCCATTTTCAGTTTGAAGTTCCACAATGCAAATTTATAAGCAATAAAAAAATCTTCTTAGAAAGACTCCCATTTATTCTACCATAAAGATGGTTTGTTTGCACTTAAAGAGTATAGAAAAATGGCCACTGGTGGAATGTTCAGAGAGTTTTAATGGTGGCCTTCAGAATCAGGCAAAAGCCGTATTTTGCAAAGCGAACCAGCTTCTCCTTTTCAGACAGATCTGTTGCAGCACTGAGTTAACTTGTGTCTTTCATCTGTTTGATGTATCTCTCTGTTGTCTCTTGGCTGAGATTGCAAGGTCCCAGAGGAAGAAGCTGCATTTTCAGTTGTGTGTTTGCACAGTGCTAAAAGCAGATTGGGATTCCTTTGTGTTAGGCACTACACAAATATGTAGGAAGAGAGTAGACTCTGCCCCAAAGGACTGTCAATCTGTTATAGACAGGCCAGATAAAGGATGAAAGACAGAATGGTTGGAGAGGTACCAAAGGTCAAATCATGGCAGAGCTACACATAGAACAAAGTCTCCTGACTTTTCAGCCTGTTGTTCTGCCACTGGACTACCCTGCTGCTGCAACTACACTGGCAACATATTTCCTGGGTCTTGTCAATTTGGCTTTTTTTTTTTTTCAGATTGAATAATTTGGCTTCATAAAATCTATAGCTTCTCCCTAAAATCTTTATCTTGCTTTATTCTCATTCTACTACAGCTGTAATTATCTAAGTTGTGAAGTATTTTATTTTGAATGAGGTTGTCAAAATATCTTCCAGTTTTCCACCGTGGTTTTTGTCCAAAAGATTTTCCACATTTCATAGTGGAGAGATGCTTGCTGGATTCTGTCCAAGCAGTGAAATACATATATCAAGATGTTTAGGTTTGCATTTATTGAATAGCACTGAGGACATGGAGGCATTTGAACAGAAAATGCCAGTTTCAGTCCTAGCAAAGAGGGCTTTAATACTGTACATGTAGAGAAGGTAAAACCTTTTTTTTTTTTTTTAAGCATCTCTGAAAAGCTTGGGAGACAGTAGAATTGCTACTCTGGGAAATTTTGCAATTCAGTAATTCAATTTAATATCCAGTCAGAAGAACATACACAAGCCTCAGTGCTTGGCTTGACTTGAGTGCCTCGATGTTACGGTGAGACCCCATTCCTGTTGAACCTTATGGACATGTCCCTTATGGATGCCCCTCCCGACTTTGACCTCTCTTCAGGTGTAAGAAAATGAGCACAAGCTCAGGATTTCATCCAAGGAGCTGAGGCAATTCTAGCCTGTGAAAAGCACCCAGAATTTTGCACGATCACAAGAATTGCTGTGCAGCATTCTCTGGATGTTGTTGTCAGTCAGGGAGACTGAGATGTGCACTGAAAGAAAAGCTTCTCTGCCTCATTTCCAAATGCTAAAAGGAAATACTGTGATGGGTCCTATAAGCCTGTGTTGGAAGTTTCAAAGTATTTCTTCTTATGTTGATTAAGTATGTAAATGCATAATAATAAAATCATTGTTATGTGTGTCTTTTAAAAAAATGAATCTTATATTTTAAAAGAAACAAGAAACTTTAATTTTCTGGGAACATTGTCCAGTGAAACAACTATCTTCCCTATGGACCAGTAAAATTATTGTAGAGCTGCCAAAACTCATCTTGAAAACTAAATAGAAAATCCTGGAATTCTGTCTTATGTAAGTGAGATGGCTTTTGCACAAAGCTTCTCCAGGTTTAATTAATCTTACTTTGAACATTAAAGTTACTTGAAGCGGGTTTGATTTTAAGACTTCTATATGCTACCAGGCACAGCTAACTTACCTGTCTTCAGCAGAGAGGTCTGTTGGTGTTTTTTCCATCAGTGTAAACATCTTCTTGCTGCAGTTAATCCTTATCCATCTGTCTTTATGATTTCAATATTGTTTCATATAGTCCTACACTTTGCCCGAACTCTTAATTTACACATTTGGTTTGGCTGAGTCCCTTTCACCCTGCCTACAGATTTATCCCATGTCATCTCCTCATAGCAATTTATAACCTCTATAAAATGTCATGTAGAGTTGCTTTTTATATGTTTCTGAGTAATGGTTAGAGAGAATTGCATAGGGAATCAAAAATCTAATGAGCTGTACATTATTTTACTATTTATAACCAGAGAGCAATCACTGACAATATTTGGCAATTTTACAGCTAAGAGCCCGGACTATTGTGCTTTTGAATGTAATTTATTAAGCAAATAAAACTCTTATTGGTAGCGGGCCCTGTTAAACCTGTGGCACCGCATGAGTTCCAGGCACATACAGCTGTGGAAGTTTCGTAGTACCTGCATACATCTTGCATGTCTGGACACTAATATTTTACACTTACTTCATAGTTTTATTTATTCAATTGCTTTTATGCGCTCGACTGAGCTGTTACCAGCCATTTATAGTAGAAACCTTGGGTGGGGAAGGCGGGGGGCAGGTTGAGAAATAAAATGCATTTATTCTGGGAAGATTTAAATCCTCATTTTATGAGGCATGGTTTTTAGTAGGTCTAGGCAGTGTAGAAAATCACCAAAATATTAGTGGCTTACACCAGCATAAAAAAACCCCTTTGAAAATAACATTGAGGGGGTGAAAAAATTACTAGTGCAAAATCATCCTGAGATAAGCAAGAATGAATTGAACACTGCTCCTGAACAGATTGTGGAAGTTTAATGCCTTTCTCACCTTGACTACATTCTCATAATGGAGTTGCTTGACTCACCAGAAGGAAATCTTGCAACACTAGGGAATTAATATAATCTCATTGCATCAGTTCATAGCTGTATGTATAGGTAAATAAGTTTGGCTTAATTTCTTTCACAGTGATTTGTATCTAGCAGGAAAAACTTTTCTGTTGTCTTTTGGTTTTTGTTTTTTTGTGATGCCTAAATGATTGTGGTTCTTGTTGCCCTCATGACTCATACAGCTATAAATCAGGATTATTTCCCCTTCAATTAGTGAGATTATACCAATATAAAAGAAGCCCCATAACCAAAGCCCCCCTGCATTATCTGTGTGAAAGAGGAGTAAGACCAAAAGCAGCTCGGTTACTCATGTGGCTAACGTTTGTCACTTGATTAGATCTTGCTCTTTGCATAATGCCTTTAAATGAATTAAAACAACAGGGTGTTGTGCTACTGGCATAAACATTTGCTTTGGGAAATAAAGGCAGTTATTAAAAACCTTATCTCCTCAACATCTGTGTTAATTGATGTCAATTTAACAGAAGTGAGGAAACAAAAAGATAGCGGATATTGAAATGTAAGGTAGGTGTTTGCATGTGTTAAAATGGATAGTTTGCACTGGTTTGTACCACTGACTTGTCTTTGTATGGATTGCTTTTCTGTTTTTAAGAGGCCAATTCTGTGTGTGTGAAAAGTAGCAGAGGGACTAGGAGATGTGTTACTATTTCTATGGGTTGTTTTTGTGGGTGGGTTTTTTGGAGGTTGTTTTTTGGGGTTTTTTTTGGTCACCCACAGTTGCAGATTGTTTGGTTGCTTCTCCACATTCTGCAGCCAGATATTGGAACATCTCCTGTCATCCTGGCTGCTGTTATTACTGTAAGCAACATTTTCCTCAAGACACAGTTCTGTCCAGAGGTGGTGCAGGCTCTGGGAGCACAGCTCATAGAATCATACAATCAAAGAATCATGCAATTGTGGAATGCCTTGAGTGAGAAGGGACTTCAAAGGTCCTCTAGTTCCAATTCTGCTGCCATGGGTAGAGAACCTTACACTAGACCAGGTTGGTCAGAGCCCCATCCAGCCTGGCCTTCAGCAATTTGAGGGATGGGGCACCATAGCTATCCATATGGCTCTTAGGAAACAGGCAGCACTCACAATGTGTCTCCTTGCTGCCATCAGGTATGGTGTGTCCTGTCACATTGCGTGGGTTTGCAGTGCCATTCTACCTTGTCACATGGCAGATGTAGCTTTTAAAATAATCTCTGCCCCCCTTCTCCTTTTTTTCTTCCTTCTCAGAGACAAAAAGGAAGGCATGCCTTAGACTGATTCAGAAGGCACCAGTGGGTTGAAAAGTCTGTGAGAATGAGCAAACCTTCTTCCTGCATTAGTATTAACCAGGATATCCTGTTCCTTGATCATCGCCTCAAGGAGGAGGGAATTCTTATATACAGTATACCTTGGTTTGGGGCTGAGAAAAGAAGAGACTTCATCCATTTTAGGAATCTTGAAGGGGGGTGGCCATGGCAGGGGGGAGGAACAGTTAATAGGAAACAGATTTAGAAAAATATTGTTTCTATTCTTCTGGGTGAATAAATCAGTGACTGAAACAGCTTGATAGCTGTAACCATAACCTACTACACTGCACAGAAATAATATTCCCTTTAGGTCACTATCTACATACCGTATCATATCTGTGTGCTTGGCAACAAGTTCCTGCCATGTACACTAAACACTTTTGAGAGAGCAAATGGGGGAAGGTAGAGTTGGGTTTTTTAATCAAAAATTATTGGAAAAATATCATTCCTGGATATTAGTAACGCATCACTTATATTTCACCTCACTGTGTTTATGTCCTGTGTGCTTTGGTTATAATTTGATTGCCTATGCAAACATACAGTTAAACCATACCTGGAAGATCAGGTAACTGTGCTCTCCTCAATAACATGAGCAATTTCATACTGGACCATTTCTCTTCTCAGTTGCATTTGTTTCTTAATACTTGCACCAGTATAAACAGCAGGAGAAAATAGCTGATGCAACATCCTCTGCATTGCTGGCTTGAATTAACTTTGGTTTTCTACACACAAAGTCATTCTCACATCTTGGAGAAATACCTTCAAGTTCATTTAAAAACAAACCTGGCAAAGACCTCTAGATTATTTTTTAATTTAAATTACTAGTTCCTGCTTATTTTCAATATTGCCCTGTAAACCAACACATCTCTGCTTCGCATTTCACACCTCACAACACGCTCCATTAACATCTCCCCCTGCCTCCCCAAGCCCGTGTTCCTGAGGTGCCACAGCAAATGGAGCACTGAACAACTTTGTTAACTCCGGGTTTTCATTCAGATTTACTGACGCAAGCGTAGGGGGAGTGTTGGCCATCACCTTTACAGAGTTTCTCTAATTATTGAACTAGGACCTCTAGGGTCCAGTAAAGCTTTGCACTGTTAGTTAATAATAAAGTAACTGAACTACTCCTTTTCTATTTTCTTTTTTTTTTTTCTTTTGACTTCTTTGGTATGTTCTGGCCTTTCTAAAGGGAGCCCCCACCTACTGCAGTAAATTGTAGCTGTAGCCTTGATAATACAGTACTTTGACAATAAGGTCTCAAGGGGTGCTTACTGAAAGAGATTAAACTGTAATTAAACTGCCCTATGAGTAAGAAGGAAAAGAGAAAAAAAAGATTTGTGGTTTTCATAAAGCAGAAAAAAAATACATTCACTAGTGTTTACAGCTCAGAGACTTTTTTTCCCCTCCATCTTGACTACAAAACAAATCTTATTTTTAGCTGGACAGGGTTTTGCAGTAGTGCCATATCAATCCCACAATCCTGTTCTTTGAAATAATTGCACCGAGTTAGTCCCCAGTCAGCACTAACTGACTGAAAAGCAGGAAAGAAACATTTAACACACAGGCATAGAAGTGGATGAAATTTACCATAAAAGTATGAATTTATGTAAGCAGTCTGCAGTTCTATGTGTATACGTGTGTGTGTGTGTGTGTGTGTGTGTGTATATATATAATGGGGCCTTAATTGAACATGCAGCTGTATAATATCCTTTTGTTTAGGCTCAAAATTTTGTTGGTGGGTTTGGTGCTTTTTTTTTTTTT
>VWYP01026623.1:134553-255063 GCA_013400435.1 Pycnonotus jocosus
TTTTGTTTTTTTTTTTTTTTTTTTTTTTTTTTTTTTTGGTGAACCCCTCCACTTATCAGCTCAGCTATTAAATGTTGTGGCTTTCCAGCTATCAGTCTCTGATCAGCACAGTTAGTGCATTTTACCTTCCAAGGAAGTGCACTTTGAGCCAGCTGGAGCACGAAAAATGTAGGAGCTGGAGAAAGTCATAATTGAAACAGGCGACTGCTCCAGTACAGACAGGAAATAAAAGGAAGACGGGGCCCTTCAATGTATTAAATTAGATGTTTCAAATTCAGACAGTATCAGGAAAAAGAAGACTTATGTTAGAAAAAAAAAAGGTAACAGTAAGTTCATTCAGCTGAACACCCAGCCCTCCCTTCTTCCCCCCCTTAACATGTGTTTTTGCTGGAATCTTACTCTGATGCACTGAAGGGTAGAAACTACACAGGCCCCTCTGGTTGCCAAACGGCAGAGTAGCAGGTCCTGTGCTGTTATACTACCCATATTTGCTCTCCCTTTAGAGAGTCATTGGGTATTCTCTTCCTGTAAATTAAGCATGAAATTATGTTGGGCTGAGGAAACAAGATTTCAGCTGCTCAGTAGTTAGAAAGAAAAGTATGTTGTGCCTATAGCAAAAACACAAATTGTTTACATTTCCTGCATGCTAGTTTGAGATATTCCACATCTCTATACATAGTGTGTGCTTGTATACATAAATTATGTGCACATTTCCATGCAAACTAATTTCTTCTTGCCATACAGCCACCACCTAGTGTTGCTGATTTGCACGGTTTTATCATGCTTGAAGTTTTCTCCTTAGTCACATGTATAATGCATGATGACAAAGTATGAAGATTTTTATTAGTTCAGAGTTTAAAATTACCCTACTGTTCATGAGTAGCTACACATAAGCTCTTATGGATCATTCCAAGCAAGTGCCACTGAAAATCCACAACTACACAATGCTACTCCATTGTGTAGCTCAGTGAATCTGCAATGTGCATTTTATGTTTTGGTTTTGGTTTTGGTTTTTTTGCTTTACAACATAATAGCAAAGTAGAAGATCTAATATTTGTATTCCTTCATCTTTGCCTCTAAAATGACCTCAGGGAAATTATTTGACATTAGAGCTGGTCAAGGCTTTTGCAAATTCAAAATATAATTTTCATTTTGATGAAGAGCATTTTTCAGTCAGTAATTGGAAATATTAATTTTTCCCCAACCACTGAAATGTCCATATTTTGAATTAAGAAGCACAGCACACAGAGGGATAGGCCAGAATCTATTAAAGTCTGACCTATTGGATACATCTCTCTGCACCCCTTGAAATCTACTAAACTTGGCACTTTAGGAAAAAAGAAATCTTTGGCTCAGAATAATTAAAGTTTACAAAGTGTATAAATTACAGCAGGAATGCCTCTAATCACTCATTTACCTTCTAAAATGCCTCAAGAGTTTTGGATTAGAAGAGAACCATTACAAAGATTAAGATGAAAAATCTTAGAAGCAAGTGGGATATAGGGGAGAGTATTGTTTTCTGTTGGTAATTTTTTTCATGTCATAAGAAAAGGTTTTGAGGCATATGGTATGTAAACAGAAAGCTGTTTATTGGGACAACATAAGTTTTTAAAAGTGAAGCTGTCACATGGAAACCTGGTAAGGAAGCTGCAGGAGTAAAAAAAATAGATTCATCATGAGATGAAAAAAATTCCTTAGCTGTCTCAGGGTTCTGTGCAGGTCTTGATTGTCTCAAAAATTCTAGGGGTGCTCAAAAGTCAAGCACTGATTTTACATATTGTCTTCATTTGAGCTGTTTAGGTTATCCCTGCTGCTTTTAAAAACAAGGTCATTTCTTTTTTCTGACTTTTGCCATCTTATGTGCATGCTGCCCTTTTGTTATGCACACAATTAGGTCCTAGAATAATGAGGTGGCAAGGAGTTAAAGCTTGGTAGAATGATGTTTTGCATCCTTCTGTCTGGTCAGTGGAGGAGGTGGTGTAACTATTTTGACTAGAGGAAGTTTTTTGAAATGAGGGACCAGCTGGTTAAGGAAAGGTATGTGTATATGCAGTGTGCAAAATTCTGTGACTGTTTTCTGGATTCCTGGAGTACTGTCATTCTTTCTCAGTTTCTTTGTAAGCTTTTTAATTTTTTGAAGACAGCACTGAAGCAACATTTTAGTGAAGGAATCTCTCCTTGCAACTGCCTTTGTATTTTGTGCAAAAGGCATCTAGGAGGAATCAGGTGAGTAGCACAAAGGAATGCAACCTAGATGGAACTGGAAGTTGCCTCTTGGGCTTAGAAGTTCTGGAAAATTGCCCAGACATGGAAGAAAACCAGAACATTTGGTTGAATTCTTCCTGCTGAACCATGGAGAAAAAAAGTTACTCAAATTTAAGTCCTTCTTGGTGAAATCTATGGGCTGTAGGGGTTTGAGAGGTGATTAGCTTCAGTAGTTTCAGGTATTTGGTTGTGAATTTGGTCAGATTTTTTTCCTATTTATGAGATAGATGGGAGATGAAAAAAGTGTGTATTTTCTTTCTGCAGCTCAGTTTTACATAAATCAGTGTGATTCAATAAACAGGCATGCTTGTAAAATTATAAAATGCAAGAGACTTCTGTGTTACATGGCTTCATATCTGGCAAACCCGTTTTTCATCTTTAACGTGATGGACATCACACCAACTTGCTTTTGCTGTTAAAATTAATTTCAGAAAGCATCCCTAAAATTTGGCTTGAAAACATGTGACTGTGTTAAAAGAAGTATTTTTAAAGTAAGCAATTCAGAAAATACCTCCGATGATTCAGCTCACATCTGACTCTTTGCAGGAAAAAATGTATTGTGTTGTGCCTAGGGCAAAGTGTGCTTCTGGGAAATTACTAGTGCAAAATCTGTGAATAAATGACATGTGTTTTCTTTATATTCTGAGCAAAATGGTACCATGGAGTGAGAGCTGTGCTTATGCAGTGTGAAATGTAGAGGTCATATTCAGTTATCCATCTGGCCACAGGGATCTGTGTTTCTCCAGGCCCCAGCCTGGGTCTCTGAAAAGGGAGTGCTCCATTTTAATGGCAGCCTTCTCAAGAATGTCCCGACAAACCCAAGCCAAGGCTGGGATTTCCAAAGACTTGGGGAATGTTTGTAGCTTTGCGTGGGAGTAACTAAGCTTTGAGGAAACAAAATGTGCCTCTCAGGCAGCATGGGTTTCAGGCACAAAGTATTTCCTTGAAGAGGCAGACCTTCAATAGCCACGGCCACAAAAGACCTGTGTAGGTGTGAGAGCGAGGAATCAATACAACTTCTTCACCTTAGGTTTTTAATTGTGCTGTGGGGTAGTGGCATTTAGGTACTCTGCCAAACACATCATTTGCATGTGTACTTGCAAGGTACACTGAGGCTGGGGCAGTTTTCAGTGCTGTCAGTGGTAGGTCTGGACTTGAATTCAGAACTGCTTCCAAACCGTGGGGCTGTGGCGCTCCAGGACTAAAAAGCTGGTGGGGCACCACAGGAAATGCAAGCAAACCAGTGTGTTCAAAGCAGTGCTGGGCTGCTGTTTCCATCTGGGACTGGAGATTGGTCATTTGGAGAAATCCTCAGTCTCATCACTTACTGACAGATGAGAGGTGTGACCTTCTGTGTTGTTGACAGATGACTGACTGCAGGGGGATGATAAGACCTTGTAATCAACGTGAGTGCTTTGATGAGATGTGCAGCTCTAGTCCATCAAGAAGAAAAGGGTCTGAGTATAACTCCCCAAGCTGCTCTGCTCAAGGAATTGGAGAGTTTGCTGCATTCTCTCTCTGCCCAATATTCCTGCATTACCTTTGGAAAAAAAGCTGGGAGAGAAAGTTAGGTTCTGTCTGGTTACAGTGTTAGCTTGCTGAAAAGATTAATCTGATGAGGATGCTCTTGAAAACAAGGGTTTTTCCCCATTGTTTTGGTTTAATTCAAATTCAGGATTCTAAACTTTAAAAAAAATGGTGCTTTCTTTTCTGTCAGGGGTAAGGCATATTTGTGCCTCATGGGCTTACATCACTTTGAATAATTTATTTCTGCCACAGTCAGCGTAAATGGTTTCTGCCTGATTAACAGAAACCAGAATTTGGGCCCACAGCTTGCACAAACATTTGTGCAATTTTTTAATAGTTTCTTATTCGCCTACAGCGGAAGAATGAATCAAGAAATAATTAGCACATCAGAAGATTCTCACCTCAGCTTCCTGCCTTTCTTTTGTATTTCATTATTTCCCCACCTTTCAAATTGGTGTTCCTAGGCATGTAACAATATGCAGCTCTGGACTGCAGAGGCTGATAGGAAATATTCCTGCATCTACTTTTCCTATCTTGCACTTTACATTCGGCTTGTGGATTTGGTGCCAAACTGCCAGCAGTTGCCTGGCTTTGGGAAGAAACGGCAACCACATATTTTTCTTGTGGCTTTTACCTGAAGTCATAATTTCAGCTAAGTCTGCAAAAAGATACGTGGATCTCCGCAGATGTTTTGGCAAACTTGGCTTGAAATTCATACTTCTAATGAAGCTGAAATTCATAGGATATTTAGGAGTTCACTGCAAAAGTTTCTCACAGCTCCGTGGGCATATTGGCTACAGCAGGTGCCAGCTGGATTGCCTGTTCTCCAGCCTCCCTTTCACAGGCACTGACAAAGCCAGTTTGGGGAGGTGTTCAACAGCACATATAGGAGCCATGTGCTGGTGGTAGTCAGTGAAAACCAGACACCTGCTCATCCCTTTACTCTAGAAAACTTCCCTCATAAATTTTGAGTCATGATGAAGGCTTGTAAGGAAGACCTATTAAACTGAGCTTGGATGGAAAAAAAACCAAGAAGCACCCCTGACTGGTTAGAGTGAAAACATGTTCTCTTGTCTGAGCTTGCTGACACAAGGAAAAACTGATTGTGGAAAACACCAGCCTTGGATATAGAGTGCGTTACCAGAACATACCCACGGCATTTCAGCTGCTCTGTGGTAAATGCCTTCATGTAGGGGTTTTTTATGGTGATAACTGCAACACGGTGATTTCTGTGTGGTTTTGTGCATGTGCTGTTGCCAGGGTGCTGCTGGCAGGTCACAGAGCCATGCCCTTATTTGTGCTGGGTTGATTTGTTCCAGCACCTGTGTCCCCACATATTAAGAGCGTTGCCAGTGTCAGTGCATGTTCTCTCAGGTCTCTTGTGCACATCTGTGGGCAGTTGTGTCCTTCAAGAAACGCCTTCTGTGGTAGCCGAGTCATGCACTCAGTTGGGTGCCATCTTTTGTAGCATCTGATCCTCTGGTACCAATTTCTTCTTAATCAGCACACTAATTCTGGCTCAGGGGAACAGCAACAGGAGAGTTGCTTTTGGGTTTGGGTTGGGTTGGGTTGGGTTTTTTTTTTCTGGTTGTTTTCTGTGATGTGTAAATAGCGTTTTTTGAGTGTTCACAATCTGATGACTTTTTGTAAAATGTCAAATTTTATTTCTGCAGCTGTACTTGGAGTTGTGTGTGACCTCCCCCATGCTTTAAGTTCTTTTGTTGGTGATCCCCATGCATTTGAGAGGTCCCCTTTATTTCTCTCTTCTGGCCACAATAAGGCCTCTGACATCAATTTTTGACATCTTAAACCTGGCTGTGTTCATTTAAGGCACAGTTGCATTTCAGCAGTGCTTTGTGTGGTCCCAAGTCCTTCATTACATATTCTTGGGTACAAAGCCTTCCTGAGATGAAAATTCTCTTTTTTTTCCAATGCATTGGGCACTTAATATCAACAGTTGATCTGAAAAATGAGGAGGAGAAAAGGGTCTGTGGCAGACTCTGCTTTCTCAAGGGTAAAGGAAGTAAAAGGCACTAAGGAGCTGCAAGCTGAGGCCAAATTATTTGATAACCTTGTCAAAGTTAGTTTTCTTTTGATAGCTATTTCCTACTCAAAGTAAGACATCTTATTTAAAAATAGGTTTTTTTAAAAGCTACATAAAGAAATGGATTTCTTCCCTACTTAAAATTATTACTCCTCTCCTCCTGAACTAGAGTGATTCTTCAGTATCTGGTTACAGTCTGCTTAAACTCAGCAGCGCTTAAATCAAAGTGATATTTAGATTCTATGAGCCAGAGTCTCCTTTCAGGCCAATAAACATCTAAAGTAACCACAGATTTACACCTAGGTAAACCCATGACTTCTAGGGGGCTATTTTGGACTTGCACCACTCTAAGTGCGAAAAGAATGTGGCAATAAATGATGACAATAAAAATGCTTTATTAAGCTGTTGTGAGTGCACTGAAATCATAATAAGCACATCTATTTACATTAGCATCCATTAAAATGTAGCACATGCATTAACCAATAAAAAATAAAGTTTAATGTGGATGCCAGGCTATGACACTGTTGAACTTTTGCATTTTATCAGCTCTGTGAAGCAGGTCCCATTTAACAGAGCTCTGCCTCTCATGTTTTGGTAGTAAGCAGGAACTAACAAGTTCTCTCTCCTATTTTCCCACTCTAAGCCATACTAAGGAATGTTCAGTGTGTGCAAAGGCCACGATGGCAGGACCCACAGCCTTGCTGTGATGCACTGGCCCAGGAGACCACAAACAGTGCCTGTCACAGTCACATAAGCCAGCCTTTTAATTTCTCATCCTCTTTATTTGTTATGGCCTGAACACACTGTCAGTGCTTGAACAATCATGATGAAACTACATGAATGAGTAAGGTGATTGGGATTTGGAATTTTATATGTGTTGCTCTGGTTGGTTTGAGTTCAGACATGCAGTACCAAACATCAATTTACTCTTTTGTTTCCAGTATATGAATTTTACCAAAATTCTCACTTAGTATAATCACCATTTTATATCTTTGCACAGTAATAACTGTCTAATATACTGTAAATTATTGTAGGTCTCTTCCTCTAATTTGTTCGCTGAGAGGAAACAGACCATTTTTATGGGAGAGAAATGAAGCAGCATTTCTCAGAAAGCAAAGCGTGCAGATGACCATCTTATTATTAGAAAAAAGGAAACATCAAAAGATGTGGGGCCGTTTGTATAATCATCCCAAACTACTGTGGTCACCCTTTCAGCAAGCCTCCTTCAGTTTTCCCACCCTTTCCCTGCATGACTCTGCACCAGGTCACTGCATGGTCTGCAGTTGCTCACTGTGCAGACCCTGGAAAAAAATGCAAAAAGAGCATCATGCCTGACAAAAATGTCCCATGCTCAGAGATGCTGAGAGCATTGAGTAAAGGCTGCACCTGAGTGAGAACTCTGTTCCCTGGCTACTGACTCCAGAGGCAGAAGGGCTGCAGCTGGAGCTTAATTCAGCTTGCAGCAGAGAAATATGAATTTGGAACAGCACCTGGAGTTTATTTTATTTTATTTTATTTTATTTTATTTTATTTTATTCTAATTATTTTAATTTAATTTAATTTGTCTTATTTTATTTCTACAAATAGCTGGGACGAGTGTTTTTGATGGTTTAGTTCATGCCTGCATGTTTGGTGTGCTTCATTTAGCTGGCTACAGAAGAATCTTCGGGTCTGGATTTCTTTGTGACCTTATCGTCACCGGTCAGGGATGTCTTCCCCACCTTCCCAGTCTGTTGCAGTCTTTCTTGACAAGTTGCACTTTCAATGTTTTAAAAAGCTTGCCATTAATACACATGGGTTTTTTTAAACACTGAAGCTGTAATGATTTCAAAGTTCTTTCTTTTTAAAGAGTGAATTTCACACAGTGGACATTATTAAACATAGTTTCAGCTTGTGTTACAGATATTTCATGTAGGTCTCCAGAGGAAGGCTTAGAGACTGTGTGAGAAATAATTAAGTTTTCATTTAAAAGGAACATTGCAAAGATATTAAAAATGTTAAAGTGAAAAAACACTGCATAGCACTTCCATATGCAGCACTCTCTGTATACTTGTTAGGAGTAAAATGAAATGTGGCATTTACTTTATACCTTTGCTTTGTTCTGAAAGAAGCATTCACTAAATATAAATATTTAATTTCATTTTTTTTCACAACTTAAATATTTTAGAGAATAGTTCTTCTGTCATCAGAATTCTCATTTTTAAAAAACAATTTTCATGGGGAAGAATGTAACTAAAACTACGTTACTACTTTTATCTTCCAAAACCTCCACTATATAACAGGAAGTATCTCCTTATTTTTCCAGTTGTAAATATTTTATTTCCAACTATCAAAGAGTACAAAAACTAAACATAGAAGAGGGAAAACAGACCACTGAAGAGACAAAAATAAAAGTACATTTTTTTTAGGGCAAAAAAGTAGCAATATTTTGCTAATCAATCAGCATCTGCATTGTTTCTTTTTCCCCATTCCTATTTAGTTGATGTACCTATCAGTCACATAGTGTCAGAGCTGGACAGGAATGTCCCATGTGGATCTTTCAGTCCACCTCCCCCTCCTCCTCCTCCTCCTTGCACAGGGAAATACTTGTTTGGATGGCAGAACCCACCACTACTTGACACTGCCATACGAGATACAGAGCAGCTGCACAGTCTGCCGAGAAGAAGAAGAAGAAGAAAAAAAAAGTATTTTCCTCTGTAAAATTGACACAAAAAGCTGAAAGTTTAGGGCCCTCAGCATTTTCCGAAGTACCAACCCTTAACATAGATTGAAGAATTGTGTATTATGCAGCAGGATAACTGGAATACAGTGAAAAAAACAGAATGAAGGAAGGAGCAAGAGGAGAAAAAGTCAGAAATTAAGAATAATCTTTTAATCTTATTGTTCTTCTTCCTGTGTGCGTTTTTTTTTCCTTTTCCCTCCCTCTTTGTTTTAAAAAGTGCCATCACTGTGTTAAAGCACTGAGAAAATTGCCGTGCAGTCAAGCCCCAGAATTATTACCATACCACATATAGGGTTACATAAAATGAGGTGTTTTTTTCCTTAAACCCTAAGATTGTTCGTTCACACAGCTCACGCATTATAATCAAATGTGAACACAGGAAAGCAGTCCATGGGATCAGCCCTCAGTACGACTGTAATTCCCAGTGAGGTGGGTGGAAGTCTGGATCATAGTGTGGCAGAAGAATAGAAGCCCCTCTGTTCTGAGATGGACTTATCACATGGTTAGCAGCTGGAATTTATGTGAAGTCTTATTAAATAAAACAGCAGTAACCAGTCACCTACTGCTGCAATATACTTGGAGGTACAGTACCTGAATATTTTCAGAAGCACTTGACCTTTCTCCTGCTTCTGCATCTCTTTATTTTCTTTAGCTTATACTTGACAGTTTTTGACCTTCTAGTAAACTTTTATTCTTGTTTTTATTACAACTTAGGATTGTGAAAATTTAAGAGTTTGAGTTATATGATGGCAGGTTTGTTAAAAGAAGATTAAGAATTGCTCAGAGAACTTATTTCAAATGCAAAACCATTTAATTTTAGGTTTTATTTTATTAAGTTGATTTTTATGCACATTTTTATGCACATATATTTATGTATGCACATACATATTTAACTATGAATGCATGTGTGTATCCTTTTTTTTTTCCATCTCGAGCTGGTGGGTAGAACATCTGGAATAGTTGTGTAGAACAGAAGTGTGAATGGAAACAATACTGTACTTACATAATAGCACAGGATATTTCATTAAAACAATTCCACTATATTAAGAGTTGGCAAATTACAACACTTAAAGAACTGATCTCCATATGGGAGCACTTAGTCCTTTGAAATATTATATTATTTTTAATTGTGTCTCATTCAGTGGAAGGATTATAATTTTGAAGGCAGTGGGTCACAGCACACCAAGCCACTACACAGCCAACAGTGAAATCCCTGGATTATTGATATATCCCCTGGTAATAGTGATTTTGATATTTTATAGAGTTTATTAGTCTTGTACAGGAGGTGCAAAGACCAGGATGTTTATCAAAGCAAAGACGAGCGCTCTAGAGAGTGTCTGCCCTTGCCCTGAAGCAGAGCCTTTTGCTGCAGAACCTCCAAGGTCTTGTGAGATTATTTTCTCTAAAAGAAAGGGGAGGTTTGTTTGTTGGGGTTTGGTTTTGTTTTTATTTGTGTGAGGGTTTGGGTGTTTTTGTTGTTGTTGTTGTTGTGGTGGGGGTTTTTGTTTTCTTTATTGTTGTTGTTTTGTTTTGTTGTTTTCCTTGGTGTTTTGGTTGTTGTTGTTGCTTTTGTTTGTTTTTAAATTTAATGCAATGCAACTAGAAACCATCTGACCAACCCCTTCTTCATTGCCCTGCCAGAATTTCAATCTAGATTTTTTTTCTGAGACGCCTTGCAGAGGTGTCAACCATGGAGAGAGAGTTTGGCTTCTCAAAACCTGGAGACTGCTCCAGAGTGATGCCTCAAACATAAGGGCATATTGGTCAGCTGGAAGTGAAAATGATAATTAAAGTTGCCAACGTGGCTCAGATCATGGTATGAAAAAAAGATAGGCACAGCAGACAGTTCCATAGCAAAGAATTGACCTGTGACAGGTTTCCAGGGGCTGGTGGCAGCTGCTGGAGGTGGGACACTGCTGCTGCCTCACTGCTGCTGCCCAGACAGGGCAGGCACAGAGGGCAGCTCCTCTAGGACAGGCTGGCCACGTCAGCAGGTCTTCATGTGCAGGCAAATACAGAGCAGCTGAGAAAAGCTGTTTTGCCTGCCCCAAGAGTTCACTGAACTTGGTCACCATGGTGGAGTTAAGTCTGCAGGAGAGGGCGAGTTAGATGTGTGTGAATGGAAAGTGATGAAAGAACAGTGGCATAAACACGCTGGTTTCTCGCTCCTGGCTTCTGCTGGTTTTATCTCGGCACATTTTATTGAGTAGATGGATTAAAAGTCCATTGGAAGAATATGTCACACCTCAGTGAGAGGCTGGTTGAATTCCTAGACAGGATGCCCAGCCCATGGCCAGGATTTTCCCTGCAGGAGCCAGTTGACACGCACATACTTTCAATCTGTCTCACTTTTGCTATAAATGGGCCAAGTCTCTCCCAGCTATGCCGAGGAAAGCTGAAGAAAGTCTCAGAAAGCAATTTGTGCTTTATGTTGTCAGGTTTCAAGGCAGTAGAGTTGGTAAAAGTGCATTGTTTGCAGCCTGGCCTGGGCTCGCAGCAGGCAGCTCCGATAAGCTACGCCAGCCCTGAAGAGAATGTTATCTAAACAGCAAGGAGTTTATTTCTCTGTAAATAAGGAAAGGGATTGATACAGACCTGTTGAAGTAAATGACTATTGTTAAAATAAATGTTTTTACCCCTAGGGGAAAACTGAACATCCACTTTCTGGTATGGCACATTAAAATACATGTGAAGCATAAATTAGTATGTCACTGCCTACCTTGCTCCCTCTTGGCATGCTGGTTTTAAAATGGTTCATGGCATGGCTGGGGAGCCCATGCCAACCATTTTCAAGTTTCCTGTCCATTTTAGATATTTCAGTGGAGAGCGTATTAGCCACATTTCAGATGTTACAATATCCTATTTATTACAGAAACCATAAAGATACTGGTTTGAAAAAGATAGACAAGAACAGCCCTGATTTTTTCTCAGTGAAAACTTAAGCCTATCCTTTAGATTTTTCTATTGCTTTCACTTTGTTGCTAATTAATTTTTCCCTCTCCTGCACATTTGCAGAATTTGCATGGCACATCCCAGCAGGAGCAGGCCACCATTTTTTTTAATTCTGTGAATATTAACCTTATGGAGAAAGGCAGGAATGTCAGAACAGGACGTTTTCTTTTCAATCTGTATATTAAAAACTTGAAAGTTTTCAAGTGCTCACTATAACTGCTAATTAACATTTCTTCTTGTAAGTCTCTCTTTAGTCAGAGGGTTTGCCTATTGATGTTAATTTTAGTTCTTCCTCTGAAATGTGATGTTTCATGCTCTTTCCTTCTTCCTCTTCTAATCACCATACCCCCTAAACCCATAAGATATCACAAAACAACAGAAAATTTGGTTCAGGAGTTCCCTTCTGCAGCACATCACGTTGAAGTTTATTCTCTTGCCATCTCTCAGTGATAGCAAGGCAAACCCTCATTTCGAGGTCACACTTGTCCATCCTGGCTTCTGGGTTCCCCGTTGATGCAAGGATCACAGAAGGCAGGCTGAGAAGAGGATGGAGAGGTATGAGGGTGTGGGATGTAGGGCTTTAAGACTCAGAATGAGAAGGGAAATCTCTCATGTGAAACAAGCCTGGGGACAGTAGTGATGACAGATAGTAAGGTGCAGTGGCCAGGCTAAATTGGGATGCGGTTCCGGATGCTTCTCTTTATTAATATATCTGGGATTTTTGTGATGAAGATTTAGAGAGCCGTTGAGGTACATTTGCAGTGGTGTTGACTGAGAATTCTCACGGTGCCATGCAGCCTGCAGTTGGTGTTTTGGTTTCACATAAGGGATGGGAGAATGTCTTTGAGAATCATTTGAGTCAGGCTCGTTTCTCTTCTCTGTCATTATTATCGTGGTTTTGTAACTAGTTTAGCATAACAACAGCATCAAACTGTCCACAAAGAAAAAGACAAAAATTTTAGAATATTGGTAGCCATTCTAAAAACAGTCTGGATGCCACTTTGACTTTTTTTTAATAAATGCAGCATGTTTTTTGTTTAGGAATCTGCTTCTAAGTTTGTTTTTAATCACACAGACTGTGAAGCTTTGGTTATGTCTTCAATAACATTGATGCTGCTTGCAAAACTATTCTTCCCAGGAGAAAAATCATCAGTGACAAAAACTACAGGGGAAAAAAATGCTTTTCTGTGATTTTTCACTTTCTTGTACATAGTCTGGTCAGCTTTTAGCTTCTTTTTCTAGGTTCCTTCCAGTAAGTTTGCTTTGGACCTCAGGTTAATTAGTGGTATGTCCTTTTTGACATCTCAACTTTAACATCGAAGCATGTTTCTGTTCACTAAAATGTAAATGAGACAACTCAACTAAGAAATGAGAAAAACAAGGAACCAAACAAAACATCTAAGCAAAAACCTCAAGCTCCTGTCACCATTACTATTACAATGAAGCCAAACAGCATCAAAATAATTATTGGGAAGGAATTTTCCCAGCCCACTGCCAAATGAAAAAAACTCTTTTATTTTTCTATCATTCTGCAAAGTCTTCTCTAAAAATACACTAATCAATTGTCTTTTGCAGAATACTCAGCAAACCCCAACATTTGAGGCTACTTAAAGTTACGTCTGGGGAGTAAAATTCTCATGAGTGATCTTCAGAATTTTGTCATCTTACAAAGTAGATTTATCAATTTCTTTATTGATAAAGATCAGTTTGATTTTGATTTATTCACATCATTTAAGCAATGTAAGTTATCTGAAGATGGGATAATATTAGGAATTTATTTCTGTTTTGCAGGAAGCCTGGTGTTTCTTCCTGCTGTTTTTTTCAGCACTTGGTCTACCTTAGTTACATTGGCTGTTACCAAAGATATGTTTGCTATCAACCTCTTCCAAAGTTACTCACTGGAGTTGTATCTGGTATACTACAGATCATGTTCACCTTTCATTCTTAATTAAAGGGCAGGTATTCTTCTCCATTTGAAACATTCAAGAGTTCATCTGCTTCCTTTGCTGTCCATACATTCTAGTTGGCTGTCAGTCCACGTTTTCTTTTGTTTGCGCTGGAGGGCTTTTTCCTCTATTGAATCTCTTTAAAGACACCTCAGGGTTTTGGGTTTTTCCCTAATAACATGGAAAAGGTTTTCAACATTTGGACTAGATGAGATTTCCTCCTGTGGAAGGGAACTTGTGGCCATCTGTTGAGAAGCAAAGAGCCCATAGGTCCAAGCTTGCTCAGACTGATGAGGCTTGTGCTGTGCAAGCAGGCTAACATTAGCCAGTGGCTCATTTGTAACATCTGTACCATGCAAAGGAGCTGTTGATCAAGGAATCAACATCAGCCAAAATGCCAGCACTCAGAGGCAGCTCCCATGGCCCCAGATCCCTGTTACAGAGGCTCTCAGTATAAGGAGCATCTCCCTTATGTTAATCAGATAGTAACTGAGAAATAAGAAGGCAGAATCTAATATTCCCAAAACATAAAGAAGGGAATCAGGTGTTAGCTCTGAGAGAACCATTGACATTTATGGTTTTGCAAACTACCCACACATCCTGCTTCTGCAGGGCAGTGGCCTTTTAGAACAGGCTGGGAGGTAGCATGGCTAATTAAAAGGGAGCAGCACCAAATCAGAGCAATGCCAACTCTCTCACACTTGGCAAAATCACTGCTGGTCTCTTTTAGGGCTGAGCTATTTGTCTCAGTGTTGCAGGAAAGTTTGCTTTGCAATTTGTGGGGTTGGGCTAATGAATCAGTTGGCTTCACACCTCATTCTCTACTCATTCAGCAGCAGCATTTCTTTCAAGAGACAGATGTAATTGTAACTGTCACTTTCCAGCTTCACCTGGTGGATGTTACACAGTAGTCAGGCAGAGCAACTCTTGGAGACTTGATTATGCTGTAAAAGTAGACACAGAACAAGAATCCCCTGTGGGACTTTTATAGAATGAAACATAATGGTGCTTTCCACAGGGCTCTGTGCTGTTTTGCTGTAGTAATCAGTTCCTGTAATTTCTGAGAATTCAGGCCCATGTTTAACAGTTAGCACAGCTTATGAAAATTTTAAATATCCAGCATGATTTTTCGCAATTATTTTCAGGAACAAGTTCTGTTTGTGTGTGCTTTGTTAGGATACCCTAAGTAGCAACACAAGTGCCCCATACATAGGTGGGAAGGAAGAAGGGGCCCTGCCTTGAACTTTTGAGTCCTCGTGACATTTACTATGTATCTTTTTGCTAGATGCCTCTCAGAGTGCCAGCACCCAAGTGTGGGACAAAGAGACAAAACAGAACTGGAAACATCAGGGGATTTATTTCTTTAACTGCATGTCTCTTTCTATAAGCTCAGCTTGTAGAGGTTTGGGGTTGTTTCAATTTTATTGCTACAAGGACTTTTAAATAACAAAAGCACAGAGGTAGGAAATTTTTGAGGAAGATAAATAGCTTTGAAAATAAAATGAGAGACATTTCTGAACTGTGGAACATTTGAGGGATATGCTTCCTGCAGAAGCTGAATGCATTGGAATAGAAAATACATCATATTTGAAATAAGAGCTAGCTTATCCCCACAGTGAAAGAGATTTCAATAATCTTTTAAGCCCTGAAGACTTCAACTAGTTTCAGAAGTCTCTCATCACTGCCGGATGGACTTTTGTCATACAGGAAAATCATGAGGGGTTTGGCAGCTGAAGGAAAAGGATGCCTTCTGTTTCTGTCAGCCTGCATGCAATGATTCATCTCGTCTGAGGGAAAGGAAAACCAAAGCAGTAGGGTTCTAGTCAGAAATTAGTCACTGTGAGACACTGTTTGATCGGTGGCCCAGGGATGGGATTTTTTTCTTTTGTTTTCTTACCCGAAGTCATGTGACTTACTCTCCATACTTGTGGTTCCTACTGTGGGGTGTTTCTAGCAGGACACTTGACTTGCTATGAAGTTGATTACTTTCAATTCTTTACCATATACAAAAGGGAGTTCCACTGTGGATTTGAAACTCCTGCTTGGCATCAGAATTACTCTTCCTGCAGTTGATGGTATTGAAGTGGTAGTGATATTCCCGTCAAATAAAACTAAGATGAGAATCAACTGCAAGTTCCTCTCATGGTCTGGTCATTCACCTTTTCCCAGCTTACATGATGAGTATAAATGAAATATAAGAGTGTGATATGCCAGTTGGAGAGGCGGAGGGAGAAATTAATTTGCTACTGCATTATAGTCATTATAGCTGGAAATTTTTTTAAAAGATAGATTTGTGCCAAAATGCAGAATTACAAGTTTGGAAGATTAACATTCATGTAACAACCAAAGGAAAAATCAAATCTAACAGAAAGGCACAGGGCATTAGTGACTCACACTGTTGCAGCCAAACTGGACAATGTCCCTACCTCTGTACTCATGCAGTGGTCATCTTCAAGTCCCCTTGAAGGTGCTATAGTTTCATATATTTACTTTCTTGGCAGCCTATTTTATTCTAATATGTTCTGTTGACAGTGCCACAGAGATCTAGACATGCTTATTCCCACTCTATCCAAGATCCCTGTTTACACAGAGGCTGAGGAGAAAAAAAGGCAAGGTTCTCTCATGCCACTATGGAAGAGCACTGTGAGAGGCTTACATTGAGCTATGGGTTTATTGCAGCAAATCTCCTGAGTCTTTTATCTCACTTGAGTGAAATATTTTCCAAATAATGCTTTTTTCTGTGGCATACTTTTGAGACATGAATATTTACATTGAGAGCGTTTTGTCAGAGCTCTGCTGTTCATAGAGATGTGTTTCTTATTGCTCATTCATTTCATGCTATGAAAAGATGGACATTTCAAATGATCTGGAAACACTTTTTGCACACCAAGGAGGGCTTTCTAGGTGTGTGGACACTCACTGTCTGCTTAGTCAAATCATTAAGGCTGGAAACAATTTTCAAGATCATCACATCCAACTTTCAACCTAATACCACCATGCCCACTAAACCATAGTAGATGCCACATCTACTCATTTTCTGAACGCTTCCAGGGATGGTGACTCCACCACTTCCCCAAGAAACCTGTTCCAATGTTAAACCACTCTTTCAGCAAAGAAATTTTTCCTAATATCCAACCTGAACCTTACTTGACCATTTCCTCTCATCCTGTCACTTGTTGCCTGGGAGAAGAGATTAACCCTCACCTTGCCACCACCTTCTTTCAGGTAGTAGAGAGTGAAAGTCTCCTCTGAGCCTCCTTTTCTCCACACAAAACACTCACTGGAGAGAATTGTGACTGATCTCTAATTGGACTGTAACCCTAAAGAGGGGTCAGTTGTGCTTTCCCCTCGAAAATGCCTTTTTTCCCAGCCTAAGCTCTATACCATCATGATGTAGAGAGGAGGAAAGAAGGATCTTTGTTTTCTGTGAGACACAGGAAATAGGAGGAAGACCGAAGTGATGAACAAGCATTTCAAGAATCATACCGTGCAAAAGCAATGCACAACAACACAGCCAAGACAGTCACATGTGCAGAAGTTTCAAAGCATTTTATAGACAAAATTCATTTTTTAAAAATCCTATGAACCACAGTGGCTCTCTGTAGTAATGGCCTGAATGGTGTTTCCCCTTTGGTTGGATTTATAAATACAAATGTCAAACCTGGTTTTCTTTAATTGTATAGCAATGGAAGAAAGTTCACCCAGGAGACAGAAGAAAGAATAACTCTGAGATATGTGGCACAGAGAATGGTTGTAATGAAAATTAATTGTATAGCAGGTTAAATAATATTACCTTAATCCTGCAGCTTTGGGCAGTGGTGCTGAATTTCTATTTTATGGCATGTTTTACAAACTAAAATATTTTAGGGCTTGGAAACTGCTCGGCTTTAGTAGTTCAGCTCAGGAAATGTGCTTCCCTGCTATCAAATGCAGCAGTCTGTACTCTGCATTATTAGCCATGGCACGGTGCATGCAGACAGTTCTTGTTTGCTACCTCTGCTGAACCTTTCACATCAGCTCATTTATCTTTCAGGTGTTATAATAATTGACCCTCAATCAGTATTCCATTATCCTAAACAGGCAATTATCCACATTGTCACTTTTGCATTTGCTCTTTTGACCCAGGGGTCAGGGAGGCCTAGTGTAACTGAATCCAACAAAATTATTCCCTTACCTGTCATATAAATAGTCATCCTAGCAAAATGAGACCCATGGGGGCTTTTGCTGAGGTGTTGAGAAGGCCAGTCTAACTCGTTCCTTTATTCTGCTCTTTAAGGAATGCAGTACTGTTTTGGCACTCTATCAAAATAAAACAAAGTTCCATTTTTTAGCCTTCTTTTTTTCTCCCCTCTTTTTTAAGTAAGCACCCCTGTACTTACAAATGCTTCTTTGTGGCCTACTTTATTGAAATTTCCATTCAGCTCTTCCATCTGTTAGCTGTGTTTACCACTATTCCCGGGGAAAGAATTCTGCATTTCACCTTCATTTGGGGGTGTAAGGTCATAAAACTGTCTGGATTATTTCAGCCATATTTATACTTAAGTTAATATTCCTTCTTTAACAGGTTTAAAGCTTTTAATTCCCCAGTTTGTTATTCATGGTGAGTGAACTAAAGTGAACGAAGTTTTTGTATTATAAAGAGGAAAGCTTTTGGTATTCAAAAAGTGTTCTGTAAATGTGGATTGTAACCCTCTTCACCTCAACTCCCCAATTCCGATTAGGCTCATGTTTCATGCCCTCCCTCCCTCCACTGCTTGCAGCCAGCAAATGCCATGTTTTATTTAACTAGCTCCTGTGAACAGTTTGCATGGATGTGCACTAGGGTTGTGCTTACAGATGTGGCGGTTGTGCACATTTTGCAGAAGCTGGCAGAGTGGCAGGGCCCACTGACACCACATGCACAGGAACAAACTGTGGAGTCCCCTCATCTGCATGGTCTTGAAGTATTAGTGTCAGGCCATCGTGGAGCCCTTGGTAGACAGCTGTATCCCAGGAAGAGGAGATTATTCCTGTTACACTGGGAGGAAGCTACATCTGAGAATGGTGGAGGGGTTTTTCTGAGGTTGCAGGTGGCAAAGGAGAGAAGCAAACACTGCTTTTCCTGACCGTGTCCGAACTGCAGCAGCACACGGTGCAATGCACGAGCCAAATGTGCCATGGCTCCCTCCTGGCTGCTGTGTTTAGACATCCATATTCTGAAATCCAAGGTACTCAAAGCAGAGAGGGTAAGGGGAGGAGAGAGCCTTACTCTGATACAAGACTTCTATGTGTTTTCGTCTAGCTGCAGGGTCCCAGCCTAACTCGGTCCCATCTGTTCTGTTTTGCTGGAAGGAGATAGTCAGCACCTTGAAACACTGTCCTGGCTCCTCTCCAGCAAGAATCTGGGAGTTGAAGTGAGAACACAAATGCAATTTATTTTTCTTTGTTGAAATGTTCATATTTTCCCAGTGGCAACGCGACTCAATAGTTGAAATAATGTTATTGAGAGAAAAGAGCAGAATCCCAGTGTGAATACTCTGCACACAGACCCTTTAAGATTAAGCCAGCAAATGTCTGGACAATATGTAGCTTACTCTTTCTTTTTTAAGAAAAAGAAATGACCCACAAGAAAGCTCAGGGCCTTTCTCTTACTACTTATTTATGAAAACAATTGAATCTATTCGTGCATCTATTATTGTATCGCTTTGTAGCAACACACATTTCCCACTCAAGAAGTTGTGCTTGTACTTTCGTTTTCTTTGTAACATCTTTTCCTGATACCTTTGGTGGAGGCAGTGCTTTGTTTTCCATTAGGTGTAAAAGTCTGATCCATAAATAAGAGGATTGGTCTACCCTCTACAGTATGCTCAGACCAAAAGAAGGTGCAAGTGGCTGAGATGTTAAAAGTTGTGGAAAAAATAATTGTGTCCCTATTGCTCAAAAAAACCCCCATTCTTAGGTCCCAAGACAACTGTAAAAGTCTCCATCATACCTGCTACATATCAAACTTCATATTTATCCTAAGAAATATCTATCTTGAATTTTACCCACTCTTCAATTTTCAGGCAAATGGCAGCAGCTAAAAACCATGAAACATATCTTGACCAAAAGAGATTCTTTAAAAAAAAAAAAAAAAAAAAAAAAAAAGCCACTTGAACAAACANTCTGCTAGTACCAAGCAAATAGTTCAGGAATTTTTTAAAAAAAAAAAAAAAAAAAAAAAAAAGCCAACTTGACAAAACAGGTTATCACCAGGGGAGTATTTCAGAGGCAAAACTATTTCAAGGTGAAAAGCAATCCAGATTATTGGAAGGCTTAGCTAAAAACCCCTAAGTAATTAAGAAACTTGTCTCAAAGATGTCATTTCTCAATTTTCTTTTTTGATGGTTTCAGCTGGGGTGGCTTGGTTGCTGGCTGGTGTTAAATGACACTTCTAAACATCAGAATGGCTTTGCTGGCTTTTGGGAAAGAGCAAGCTCTAGTTTTTTGTGACACTTGTTGACATCTGTGCTGCAGTTTGTGGAGTCCCAAGCAAGGGAGCCCCCATGAGGGGGAACAATTGACCCCTACTTTTAAGTAGGCAGGCAGCTTAGCTAAATTCCCAGGCTTTTTCATATTAAGGGATACTAGCCTTTACTCTGGCTTTCCTGTTTTATAAATGTTGGGATAGTAAAATCTTCCAGAAATATCCTCAACACACAATTAAAGATTCAACTGTTCATTAGCTGTCTCCTTCTGAATGAGGGGACAGGATCTCCTATCCTCCTGCAAGTATTCTGAATGGCAGCAGTCAAACAGCAGATAATTCTGGGCTAGATCTCCAATACTTTGCACAGAACTTTTTCTTTATGGGGAAAAAAAAAAATCAAGCTAATTTTGTATTTACCAGTGAATATTTGAGTAAATTTCCCTTTCATTCTAAAGCAGATTCTGTTAGGGTTAACACAGACTTTTGTGTGACTATGTTGCTTTGGGAGCAGACTGGTGTATGAGCTCTGAAGTTTCACTGTGGGCTAAGACCTGATCTGTTGACTGACTTTGAAGAGTCATCTTCTGTTTCTTTCTCTCATTTTCACCATTAAAAAACAAAACAAAACAAAAACAAACCCCCCCCCCCCAACAAATATTGCCTTTTCTTGAGCCATTTCAATATATACTGGGGGAAAAAATTGCAGAAATTGAGGGTATTTTTATGTTGCTTATTACAGCTAGACATGCTTATGAACTTGAATTGAGAGAGATGATGATACCAGAAACCTTGGCTGGGGAAATTTAAACTGTCCCCAGTGTTTTGATACCAAATTTGACAAATGCATAAAAATTGCAATAGCTCTCCACAATACTTACAGTACTCTAACTTAAATACTTTACCTATCATAAAGTCTTTCACTCTGGGCTTTAAAAAAATTACACATATGCTACCAAGATGTGGTCTCTTGTTGTGCAGAAATATGCTGAATTACTGAAGTTATGCTCTGCATATGCTAGCATAATGGAGGGGAAGAGTCAGGCTTAGCTTTTTGAAGTTTTTCCTATCTGCATTTCATATGCGAAAAGCCATCTTCATCCACACAGTTGTGTAATGGCAACAAAACAGGGGGTTTGCACCTTGCGCATAGTAGACAGATTTTGCAACTTCACAGATGCCCTCATGGGGGACTCTCAAATGCTCACTGTCCACTTTTAATAGCAGAGAGAGATTTTTGTAGTAGTTCATCTTACAAAATGCAAAACCTGCCAGCAGCTGTGATGTCATGGCCTGCATAAGTTGTGGGACCTTTCTTCCACCCTTCCACTCTCCTCCTCTGACTTGGTCTTTTCTGTGCTGTGTGTCCTTTAGGAGTATGGAAGAACAGCCAGAGAGTGTGTGCTGAAGCAAAGAGGCAGGCAAGGAATGCAGGCTCCACTCAGTAACACGCAAATAGCAAATGCAGAATTTAAGTGAGATAAAGCCGTGTATCCCTTTGTTATAAACGCTGGGTAGCGTGCACGTAATAAAATTTAAAATTGAAAATAACTAAACCAAGATAATACAGCAAAACGCTGTGCACACACACACGTGCACACAGAGCTCTTCCCTTGGAGAGAGGATGAGAGAGAGAACGGAGAAACCACAAATGAGGGAGGTTAGTCATGGTGCTTAATGAACTGCTGGGAGCTTTTCAGATACTGTGGTGATGAGGGAAATGTGCATAGAACAGTATAATATTCCTCATCTGATATTATCTAGGAGTTCAAAAGAAGCAGCAGCAGCGACACAATAAAGCAGCTCTCTGCTATGTTATTAAAAGGTATCAAGAGCTTTCCTGCTCGACAGATATTTCTTGTTTTAAGTTACACTTCTACTTCCAATATTTAGACTCAAGACAGCAAAGTAATAATTGAGCTTTTGACTAGCTAACACAATGCATTTATGCAAACCAGTTATTTTACAGTAGAAACAGCTTGCTAATGTTATACCTCTGGTAATTAAAGTCCTCAAAAATTTCAATATTCTGTATGTGTGCTCTCTATGTTTTAAATATTTTCTGTAATTTCCCACCAGTTTGTTCAACAAATAACCAGTCATTTCATATTGCAAAGGCACAATGGGAATGAAAATCTGGATTGGTACTTTTAGATGCTAAGAAAGAAAATTATGTTATTTACTCTTGTTCCCGATGCAGTGTAACGAAAGTTTGTGTTTTGCATCATGCTGACTAAAACTGATGGGCACAGTCCATGTCATCTCAGAAGCAGTTGTTCTAGTTTGCTGTTTTCTTCTGTCTGCTGCTGGTTAGGTTGCCCGTAAGCGTGACTCAGCAACATCAGCTCTCTGAAATATGGATGAAGCCTCATTTATATCTAAATTTAGTACATCTCTGCAGGGTGGCTTGTTTTGTAAAGAGAAGTATGAAATTCTGCTCAGGCTTGTCCTGGCACAGGACAAGCGCTCCATGATTGCTCGCAGCAGGGTATCAACATTGGAGAAATGGTCTTCTTGAAGCCACACAAAGTGGCACTGGAAAATCATGGCATGAAATCCTTTCTTCTGTAAAACTACCCTGAAATTTTGGAAAAGTTTTGGTGCCCAGGCTTTGCTATTGCAACAGCTTAGTGTTTTACATTGATACTTCTAATTGAAGATATGTATGAATCACATTTCCTGTTATGAAAAAGCTTGGAAACTAGATGAGCTGTGAGCTGAATTTTGAGGCATAGCTGTAGTATTACACAAAGCTGTCAACAGAGAGTGAGATATATGCGATGCAGTCAGAAGTGTGGTGGGAATGGGGACAAGTGTGGCTGCAGGACAGGGTGGCACAGTAGGGAGCTGCACTGCGTGGGTCCTGTGTACTCTGATGCCTCAGGTATCCAATTCAGAGTTAGCTCATACACTTCAGAGCCCCTTGGTGCCTTGTGACTAAAATGAGTAGGATTTTTTTTAAAAAAATTACTCTCTTATTTTGATGAGTGCATTAGCAAACTTATGTGAGATCATCAGCTATTTTATGGAGTTGAGAGTAACTCAAGAGGCAAGAATATCTGTTTCTATGATCTGTTTTCATTTGTGATTTTATTTGTGGTTGATCTCTGACTTTCTACTCTCACACTCTCTGTGCTAGCTTGCCAGTTATTTAACCCAGGTGATCCACTTGACCAGGATCTGATACCTCTTTATTCATTAAAAGTGTGGTGGGATCTCTGATGACTTCCCATAGTCAGGTGCTGAGGTTTAGGTCTCTCCCAGAACATTGCTTCTCCAATGACACACAGCTTCAAGGCTGGTACTCTGCAGGAGCCCTCACTCAAATAGTAGAATAGCAGGAATGAAGCAGAGGTTCCTATGCCAAATAAACTGTTTCTGTTATCACTAAGCTCTTTGTATTTTCTTGTCTTTCCTGCACCTTGGATATAGCAGTTACCTGTGTGAATTTTATTATATCTGTTACATGGTGTTAGCTTTTTTTTTTACTGTAACCCACCCCTGGCTACTTTTACTGGAGGAAAAGCATTGTGTGTGATCTTTTTACCCCTCTATTCTCCTACTCAGGAATATATCCCAATTTAAACATTAGCAAAATCAAACATTAACATGGGAGTTAATGTTTTAAAATAATGATCTCCTGCCGGAAGCCTGTTGGTCCTGACATGCTGCCAACTACAAAATCTAAATGAAGTTAGAACCAGAAGAAAATAAACTTACTCTATTTTCATTCTCTACTAACATCTTTTGTGCTATCTGAAAACTTGATCACTATATTTTATGGTACTGAGTTCCTTCAGTAATGGATTGCAGGTGCCACATTTCTGCTAAACAATATTTAGGCTACTTAGTTTTATTGTTTGGTTTAATTTCTTGAGTGAGTGATTTTACCAGGTCATCAAAGTTTCTAATTCCTGTTCTTGCAAACAACAGTGAAGGGAATTGAGACCACTGAATATGAACTTTGGAGAGATGGTAGGTATTACAGATATGTGTTAAAGAAAGGTTAGCAGCAAACTATATAAAATAAGTGCACGTGTTCACGAAGACATTGTCCAGAAATCTCGTGACAAGTGATTGCAGTGATAACTTCTACCGAATTGAAGAGACACTTTTTATTTCTGTAATGGTGTGTAGAGTGTAGGTGCTGTTATTGTCTTATGGAATATAATATTCAAACTTGAATTAGAGGGCTTGTGGTAAAGCAAACCTGGGAATTAGCAGCAGATTCCAGGGCACACTGTATCCCAGAGTCTGACCACCACATAGACATGAACGATGACTCTGAGCATGATTTTAAAACTGAGTGGGTGATGTTTGGCCTCTGGAGCAGAACTTGGACAGCTTATAGCGTGTGGTGGTATACATAGCACAGCAGTGGGTTGTGCTGTTCTGGAGAGCACTTTGTAATGATGTAAGAGGCAATAAGCAGGATTATGAATGCAACAGGGAGACATAACTGTGAATTTTAATTTTGGGTTTACTTGGCCTTTGGCACATGATTTCATTTCCCATAGACAATCTAAACTGACTGTAAAGACTACCATGGGACCTGGATGCCTTCACTAATGTAGGGTGCGGCAATTTCCTGTCTGTCTGATTTCAAATTATGATTAGTATCTAGTTCTCTTATGGAGGTTACTGCACTGATCATTATTTAGAAAGTATTTTTAAAAGAAATTATTTAAGGTACTTAATACAGTATATTCTTTGAACAGTTACCACCAAACCTTTTAAAATAGATTCATGTGTCCATCAAGACACTGTCCTGAAATGCCACAAGTAGTTGCCTAGAGAAACATATGATTATTTTATCTATAACAGCCTTTCTGTATCCTCTCCTAGAACTAATTCACAAGGAAAAGTGTTTGATTTTTTGTACTTTGAGGTGCTATTTATGAGGCTTGATATATAGTGTGAGATTTTTTATAACAGAGTTGGATAATATTAAATAAATTAAAAGCACTTACTGTCTTCCTTATGGATGATGACATATGGTTTACATAGCTAATGCATACAGAATATGAAAAATATAAAGTATTATTTCATATTCAAATGATAATCTGAATAATCTCTCTTAGTTTTCATTCAGTACTTCCTCTTTCAAAACAGTGTACTTCACAGGCCTCAGTTCAGGGAAGAACTTCAGTCTGGACATAAATCTAATTAAAGTCAACAGATTTAATCCCCTTCAAGCAACAAGCATGTATTCAAGTCTTTTGCTTAATTGTGGTGAAGTAAAGGTATGTTTGAAATTAAGCACAAGCACAGCTATTTTGATGAACTGGAGATTTATCTTGGTGCATCAAACCTACTATGGAAAATTCATAAAGTAAGCATTGCCTCCTAATTACTATGCTCATTTAGCAAGTGCTGTAATCATAGGAACAAATTTACATAGCATTTACCAGGAGACAAGAACATCTGTATGCCTCTAATGGTGTGGAGCTGCAAACTGAACACACACAGACAACATCTAAAGAAAAATACTTATGAAAAAAATCCTACCTGTGAAATTATTATGGGAAGATGATGGCTTAATGCTTTCTGTAGGACATTAATATAGTTTACCGTTCCAAACAGCTGTGAATACTTTCTCTTCACATTGTTGATATATGGAAAAATACTATCTAGTTGTAAAATTTTTCTAGATACCACAATATGATATAAAATAAAAGACCTGCCAGCTTTCTCATACCCCAAAGATGGCACTCTCCAGTGTGCCTCTAACTGCCTGCCCCATAGCCCACAGTAATCTGGCTGGATTACCAAGTGTCTGTGCTGCAGTGCATCCTTCCTCTTCCTCAATGGCATTCCCAGGTCTGAGTCATGACTGAAGATGTGCTTAGAAAGGAGTATATTGGGATTGCACAAGGAAAGGATGGCTTCCTTTCGAGACCCAGATATATGGACTTTTTTACTTCAATTAAGAGATGAAATGTCTTGGCACATGTACAAAGAATTTGTGTTCCAGTTGGGCAGCAATGCCTGCTGGTGAGACTAGGGCTGGTGATCCCGGTGTCCTGATGAGAGCTTGTACAGCTCTTCAGCAGATATTTGTCTTCCCTCGTGTTTGCAGGATGTTACAGACTCCCACTGTCCAGCCTCTACAGACAGAGCCATGGGTACAACCTCTAGGGGTGTTGACACTGAGAGCTTTCTGGGCTCATTTGGGGAGGACGAGGGAAATAAGTAATCTCTCCCAACTAATTTTGTCGCAGAACACTAGGAAATGAAAGCCAGTTTGAACTGCCAGCATTTTCTTGCTTGTGTTTTCTCATCTGCTTGATCAAATAACCTGTGTATGTCAATCCACTTAAAACAGGAGGGTAGTGGGCACCCCCCTTGGTGTCATATTTACACCATTGATGCGTAAAGCTGCCTGCAGATGCTATCAGCAGAGCCGGGCATGCACTGCAGTGATAAGACGGGAGATGTTTCCTGGTTTAACCCTTGCGGGAAGCCAATGTGCCATTGTTGTGGCCCTCCAGACCAGTCACGGTCTGCCTTCTTTGTCTGCTCCTGGGGACACTGGTGCTGAAGTATCCTGCTGACTGGGAAGAGCAAAGGGTTTCCATGCAAGCATCCCACGCACTTCCATTGGTAGGATAGGAGCTGTTGGATGGAAATCCACACAAAATTTCATACTGCTGGTCAGATGTGTTGAGCAAGGTATGTTCAGCCTGTCCATTTGTAATTATTAAGTGTTAGTTGCTATGCAAAGCCAGCAGCATTACAAAAAAAAAAAAAAATTAAAATTAAAACTCCCAGAGACTGCGCTCCTGCACAACCTTTCTCCAAAGCTGGCAAGTCTGAACTGCATTTTTGAAGATATAGTTCTGTAAACAAGACATTTGTTTTATAACACATGGTTGGGTGTCTAGTATCACACAAACTGCAACCTCTGCTTGAAGTTCCCCATACATTCTGATCCTTTGTAACAGCTCCTTCCTGTGTGGATTCCCTGGTTACATTCAGGCTTGGCCATTTCCTTAGTAATCCAACAGGGTATCTCTCCCTTTGTCAACTCTTATTTTGGCCAGACTTGCAGTAATTAAATATTTTTGGTACTGCTGTTCCTTTGCCAAATTTTGATGGAAATAAGGCAGTAGGAAATCAGATGTTACTGGGCACACAACCAAGTGCATGTGAAGTGCATAAGCCTTGTTTCGTTAGTAAACAAGACAAAAAAGTTGTGTCTGTCTTACTCTAAATATGTAAGAGGAGGGGAAAAGTTTTCTGTTGTGAACTTGGTTGGCTGTAAAGTAAAGGGGACTGGGGGGGAAATGCAATTTGAAGTTTTTATCCTCATTCTTTCAAAACAGGAGTCTTTACAAATGATGTAATTGGAAAGGCTTAAATGTGATCTTGATGATTAAAAAGCACATTACTTTTACCAGATAATAAAAACTGGACTTTTCATTACAATATGCAATCTTAAGTATGACTTGTGAACTGTTTGAGTTTCAGTGGCTACTATTTTGATTTCTGTGTCAGTACTATTGGGATGCTGTTAAACTGGACACATTGGCCTATGCTAATTTACTAATTAACTACAGGAGTTTTTCAAAGCATATATTCAGTGGTTGAACTCTACATTTTTGTAGGTAACATTTAACAGGATAAGGCAATAAAATTCTTGACTTATACATCTGATAGACAGAGGCATTGCTTTGAACTTAGTGTGTCTGTAATGTATGGCCACAATCTTATGGCTATTGTTATTATTAGTACTATTCCTACTACTACTATTACCCCTTCTACTATTATGAATTTTCTGATTGGTCTGTGTTTCACTTACTGATTAATTCATTTTGTGGTTTTATTAAGACTTTTGCACAGTTAGGATATAGGTATTTCTTTGTCAGTGATGGAAATAGTGGTCTTGGCTCTACTTTTTGTTACAATAGTGCAAATATTGAATAATTTAATTGTCATTGTAACAGTGCCAAGGAAACAGCAAATTTAGGTCCAATGTGTGTTTGCTATTGTCCTTAAGAATTAGTTTACTCTCTTCTAAGTACTTCCATTCATAAATGATGTGTCATTTTAGCAACCATAATTGCCTTCTGAAACAATGTTTTTGTTGTTTTTCTAAGGATTTCCCAAAGTTGGAGGAGTGTTTTGTTTTGTTTAAGAAAATGAAACACAGTTTTAAACCTGGATCAGATGCCAGAAAATGTTCTCCTCTCCTCCCCCTTCATCTGCCTTTTTCTCTGATCCTTGTGTCAACTCTCTCCTTTAACTGCAGAGCCTAAACTACTTCATTAAAGGTTTGAGCTTGATGAAGCTGCTTGACTCTCCTGGATTTTGGGCTGGGGTAAAAAAAAACCCAAACAACAAAAAATAAGAAAAAGAAAACGGAACAAGAACAGGCCAGGCACTTAAGGCAGAATTGCTTGTTGCCTTGTGCAGCTGATCCAAGGTAGCAGATTCACTTTGTGCACTTAACCTATCACAAGTGTAAATGCTTTCACTTAATGCTCTTCATACTCTGTCTTAAGATTATCATCTTAAGATATCTTTACTTTGGCTTCGCAACAGGGAAAACAAAAAGAAACCTTAACTGACCAGCAGTCATGTTTCAGTGTTGTGTGGCATCTCTGTGTGGTGTGGGTACTGGAACATGGCTGTGTTTCCCCCTCATATATGTGCATGAGTCTCCTCTGATGCATAAGATTAAATCTGTGTAATAAAATATTCAGAATCAGGGTGTCAGCCGTGTTCTGGTTTCCATTACATTCTCACACTTTTAATCTTAAAAACTAAAAATTCCCCTCACTGTATTTGTTTATTTACTTTCTGTTCTTTTAATAAGTTCATTTTTCTGAAAAGGTAGAGAAAAGAAGTTGTTGCTGAACTTCATTGTGATCATGGGCTAGGAATGTTCAAAGGTACCTTTAAATCTGGAACTAGAAAAGTCAGCACTCTACTTTTATGTGAAATTTTTCCCTACATATGAGATATAGGTTTGTTTCACATCTGCCAAGTTTAAATCTTTCTTAGAAGCATAAACATTTTTTAGACGTTTGAATTCAGAGAGCAATAGCATTAATATGTCAAGAGACAAAGTGTTCAAGAAAGTAGAAATTATACATAAATCATTCCTAAACAAAGTTATGCTTTGCTTGCTCAATAGAGCAATTATATTGTTTTGATTTTGTATGGATAATTGGAAACTTTAACTTTGTGACTTCTTTATCCAGTCCAATAACAAGTTGACTCCTGAGGTTTCTGAAAGTTCTCTCTTTCTCTTCCATTTGTATAATTTAGAGGTAGAAGATGTCAAAGATAGAGAAAGAAAGAGAGAGGGGAGGGAGAGCAAGAAAGGCTTAAAGGCTTTTTCCAGCGGTAGGTATTAGAGTCCATCAGCAATGCTGCTCCTGCTGAGCTGGCAGCTGCTTCCCTAAGTTCAGAGAGGTCACCATGGTTTCTTTCCTGTTTCTCCTCCAGGCATTGAATTGCTGGGGGAGTTGGAAAAAAGGCATCTTCCTTTCTTGCCCTACAACATAAAGACAAAATCCTTCCTCCCTATCTAAGTGTGTTCTGGTGAGGCATGTAAAAGTTCAGATGTGATGAAAATTATTTGAGTTACTGTGATATTTTTACCCAGAAATATCTGAAAGACATTACAGACCAATTGACATACCAGGATATCCATATGACATCTGAGGATGTACCCTCCTGTGCATGATGAATTTGAAAATGCAAGGATTTTCTTCACCATTAATTCACTGCTTTCTCAGGAGATAAAACTGATTATTTTGGTAAATACTTCAAAATATGTTGCTGATAATTTAGGACAATGCAGACTAATGTATCCAGTTAAAACTCCCAAAGGAGAAAATACAATTTTTTAAGGAAACAGAACACAAGCTGAGCCCTCTATAGATAAAGAAAAAAAGTGAATTCAATGTTTATAGTAAGAACTCAAAGAGTCTATCACTCACCATACATGTTGTTCCTCATAATGCAGTATGCTGATGGGTCTGGTCCAGGAAAATCAGCCTGGATGAAATAGTAAAGCAAACCAATTCAGTTGCTTTAAAACCCCATGTGGGCTTGTCCACAGGACCAGAGAGCTCTGGATTTAGGCAGATGAAAAGAAGAAATCTAATTGTGACAAAGGATGTGTTTAGTGCATGTATAAGTAGATTTGTTGAGATCACACCTTTAGTCTCATTGGGTTAATTTTCCTACTTTCACCTTCCCAGGAAGTCCTACAATAAAGACAAAAGCCTACAGCTATAAAGTCTCCTTCCTTGTGGTTCTGATTCAAATATTTGAAGTTAGGTTGATTTTTTTTTTTGATACAAATATGAATTTTTATCCCTTGTTTTGGCATTTAAAAGGGGTTAGAATCTTATTTAGCACTCTTTCTCTGTCAGCTAATCATATATTTTACATGCCTATTTCTCCCTAATTATTCACTTACCAGACTGTAGCAACTTTGAACTGTTTATATATAAAGTCTGGTGTTTGAAAGAGAGTAAGTTATATTTAAAATTTCCCTCTGTTTTTTAAGTGCATAAACTCACATGCAATGCCAATATGCCTTTCCAGTATATAATAATAGGGATCTAATTGCACCAGTTTCCCAAGGGGCACAAAAGTAGAAAAGCAGAGCCTGCGTGGAAAACACCCTTTCTTTTTCGCCTTTGGCCGTGACAGGCTCCTACATACGGAATGAAATTCCATCCTCACAGAAGTCTGTAGCAAAGATTTGACTGACTCCAGGGGGGCTGGATTTGGGCCCACATGCCTGATTTCAGGGTGTGATTTTGGTGATGAAGCAAGCTTTAAGGAGTGGGAAAGAATATTCACTGTGGAAGGAAGTTATCTTGATAACGTTTTTCTCCAGTCTCTTTCCCGTGCTGGAATAACTTTCTCCTTTGGCGTATGGTTTCATCTTTCTGAGGAAGACTAGGAAAAGCACTTACTAAACAGACACTCAGCTTCTGGAAAAGCTCAGTGGGAAAATTTTCTTTTTAACCGCGTGTATACAAACTCGGTGGCACCCATAGCAAAGCAGCGGTCCTTCTGTGAAAAAGAGACAATTGTGACAGGAGTAAGAACCCTAGTTTAGCCTGCTGGTGCCCCAAGATCTGCCGACTGGAAATCATGTTTCCCAGCAGACCACTGCCCTCAGAGTATAGCTAAGGGGCCATGCTAATATTTCCTTCCTGAAGGGAGACAGCGCATTGGGTTGTCCTTAATGTGAACTGCATGAACTTTTGTACCTTTTCCTTTTCTTCTTGTCTTCTCAGAAGGAGGAGGATTTGTCCCAATATAGTCAAAGCATGCTGTTATGCAGGACTGAATTACAAACAGCACTTAATAAAGATTTTCTTTTCTAATCTCATGTTTCCAAGAATAATGTGGTTGTCATTCATATTGTACTGAATTAGGTGGTCTCACTTTATTACTACCAGTACACTTAACAATACTTTGAAGTGTGAATTCCTGGGTCTCACCAGCTCAGTTTTTCCAACAGATGAAGCTCAGATTTTTGGGGTACATTTTTGTTTTGTCTCCTGTTTCTCTAGTGTCAGCTGTAAAAACCTCAGCCCAAGTAAAAAAAAAATCTGATTTGCTCCCCATCCTGTTTGTATACATACAATCAAATCCTTGTTTTGGAGCTATTTGCTGTGGTGGCTGCTGGGATTGCTTCACTGCTGGAAGATGAGGTGGGATATTGTTGGGCGTGCTGATCTACCTTTGTGTCTTACCCTGCCCTTGAGTTGCATGGGAAACATTGCAGAACAGGGTGCAGATGTTGCCATTCCCTCTTCTCCAACTTGTCTTTTTTTCCATCACACATTGTAGGAACCTAAATAAAAATCTGTGTACACAAGTCATAAAAAAACCCAAAATGCAAGTTTGGGAGGTGGTTGTATTTGCTAAGCCTACACACATGTGCATGATAGTAGTGTTGCATGTTAAAACATTCATGTCTCTTGATCAAAAAGCTCATGTAAAGAATAAAGTACATCAATGTTTCTCTTTTACCATTCACTCAGTGCCCTAAGTAGTCACACACAAACAGGCAAAACAGTAACTAATCAGACCTTTTAGAGCTGCCTAACCCACTTTTTGTCTTTATTATGAAACTAAGATTTGGTCAACTGAGGTCAAGTTGTGCACTTAACACAGCTTCCATTATAGTCAGTGAACTCTGTAACAGAGAGTAAAGTCAAAATATAAACAGAGAACATTTCTGCAGCAGCTCTGGGCTGGGATTAACTTGGATCACCTAGTCTTCTGCTTTTAATGAAATTCTCTCCCTTGTATTTTCTTGTTTGGAAGAGAGTCCAAAGTTATCTCATGCTAATTTAGTTAGGCAGTGCCCTCCAGGGATGTCACAGGCCTCCATGACCTCTCCAGAGAGACTCAGCAAAGGGATGAGGAGAATTAAACATTCCTGAGAAATTGCAAAGCAGGAGCCCCCAGAGATTTCACATAGAAATGAGCTCCAGACTAGCTGCCAGAGACCCAAGTCACCTTTTCAGCACTTCCTTGACATGTCTCTGCCAGTCCCATCTGGCTTGATTCAGGGGGTCAGCGTGGGGACTGAGAGGTGGCAGCTAGGGAGGGCAGGATTCGAGGGAGGTCTGCATACAGTAGTCTCAGGCCTTAGATGCTTCTCCAGGATGTGCAGCAAGATGGTTTTATTTCCTTTCCTTCCCACATGGTCTCATGCTTTGCTGTTTTCTTTGTGCTGAAAAGAGGAAGAATACTAAGTGAAGAGGTTTAATAGTAAGTTTAGTTATTATTTCACTATGTGATGCAACAGTTTGTTTCATACCTGGTTTTACAACTACCTTTTGGGTCAAATGCAGAAAAGACTGTGCCATCAGAGAGCTACTTACAGTGACATGACCTACATACCCCACTTTCCTCTCTTTTGTGTTGGTAGGCTGTAGAAATTAATGAAATTGATTTCATATGAAGCCAGAATTAGGCATGGTTTGCAGGACAGAATATTTCTCTGGCAAAATATTCAAAGAGTTCATTTACAAGTTTCCTTCAATTATTTTGCAAAATGGGGGGAAAAGAATTTTCTGAAGTTTAGGCAAGAGAGCAAAAGACACCACTGTAGCTTGGTTATTAGTATATTGATCACCTGAGTAGTTACCTTCTTTATTTCTTGCATCATAACAAAAATGTGCACTATCTCAAGAAATGTCTATTTTGTTGAATTTTGAAGAATGTAATCTAATAATGATTTCTGTGTGATCTCATCCTACATTTCCTTGCTCCTTTAATTTGTCTTTAAGTAGTCCAGAGCTAGTCAGTATTAAGGAAGAATATTTGGATTCCCACTTTTCAATATAAATGTGCAAAGTCTAATCTAATTATATAACAAATAATGCACTTCATCATGAAATGTCTGTGCTACCCTTAACTTTCTTACAACATTTTAGTTGCATAAATAATATGACTCCACCTTCACAGACAGCAGAATTTGGGCTGTAAGATTAAGTGCTTTAGTGAAGGCCCCTAAGAGAGCCATTAACACTGCTGAGACTGGGACACTGCTCATCATTTGGTCAGACCAAACTGAAACCAATAAGCAGGCTGGACCTAAAGCTGGATCCTTGTAATTAGAATATGGTTTATGGTATAGCTACAACAAAAAATATACAGAACAGAGAATTGTGTTCATGTGAAATATGTTTCAGCCGTTGAGTTATGAATCTCTGAGAAGAAGAATAAGAAGAATTGAATGAAACTTCCATATGGAAACCAGCATACAAGGGATGATGGTGTCATTGTGGTGATAAATCCATTGCATTCTGCAATGACTCATGCCTGTGCCACTGTTATTTGCCTGAGAACAGACCTCTGGCCCTTGCCCAGTAATGCGTGTGGGAACGTGGTTCCCGGTGTCTGACCTGCGGGAGTTATTCCAGCCTTAATGGCAGGATACCTCGTGTGTGTGGAGTCTCGTTCACGTCCACTGAGGGGGGAGGGAGAGCCCTATTTGTCTGGATGTGATATGAGCAATGACTTCTGACATGCATGTAGCAGAGATTTATTGCAAGCAAAAGTTGAAGTGTGATAATGCTACTGGGGTATTCTGTAATAATATGGTAAAACACTTGTCATCACTTCATCTCAGGCAGCGAAAGTCAATTGTATATGCTACACAGAGACAGATAAAAAACATAAGTATACTTAAAACTTCATATGGTTTGCATTTTTCGTAACAGCTCTCCTGACTCTAATATAAGACAGGTTTTAATTTTGTTTTGGGTAAGTGGATGTGCTTACAGTCTCACACCCACAATTCCATGGCTTTAAATAGAATCGCTCCCAGGGTGCATAAAAGAACACATGCTGTTATGTGAAGGATTTATCCAGGATGCCAGGATTGTATTTATTGCTGGGAACAAACTGAATAAAATTTTCTATTCCATTCTGACACTAGCCCATGGAGAGCAGCCGTATCTATGGTTTCAGTGCAGATCCTTCCCTTTCCCTGATGCAGGATTTGGTGTGACTGACTGCTGCTGTAGGAACAATAATTACTAACAATGGTGGAATCAGAATGGCCAGAGCAAGCCAAGGGAAGGTCAATGCAAAATGCCCTCCAAATGTATTTTTGAGCGTGCTCAAAAGTAATCTTCACATTGCCTTTTCACATCTGCGCAGCACAGCCAGACTTCTAAAACACATCCTTCAGTTTCTGGGATCATTTTGCTGCTGCCTTTTTCTAGCTGAGATTTCCATGCCCCAATTTGGGATGGCAGAGATCACGAGCTTGCACCCGACCCTGAGCACGGAGGAACCCAGTCAGAGCAATTGCAGTGTTGACACTGTGGCAGCCAGTCTGTGAGGCAGGTTCCTCTGTCCCAGGGCTTGGGTTAAAACCGCCAGACTCTTTGCATAAGCTGCTGTATCACATGGTGGCCGTTTTGGGTACTGTTGGCCTAAAATTGAACTTGTGACATGAGGTAAAAATAAAAAAGAAAATAAATCCCTCTGTATTGCATTACCGTACCCCTGAGGCATCAAAGCCGTGCGCTTGTCTCAGTCTGTACTCAGCCAAGAGAATTTAGCATCAAATTCCAAAATGTTGTCACCTGAAATGTTCTGGTAAATGAAAAGAAAAAAAAAATCCATTGTACCAGGAATGACATTACTTTAGCATCCTTTTTTCTCTTTTTTCAGGTGACTTCTTGCATTATATAGTTAGTAAAACAGTGCCTGATGTGCAATTTTATCACTGTCTCATAAGTAACAATGATTTACTGGTGGAAATTTTTCTTACTTCCAACTCGAGTACACTGAAAACTGCAATAAAATCAAAAATTAACTTCAGTGATATGTTTAAGATAGCAGGCTCTTTATTTACACAGATTATTCAGACAAGGATTCTAATTTTTAAGAACCCAACTGATAGTAAATATTTTTCTCAAGAGGAGTAAATTAACATTTCGGTTCATTTATCTTAGATTAATATTCAGAAATATTACATCTTTGGAAACTCATAGCAGTCTGAGGAGAAACTGCATGAAGTTCAAAAGTGTGAAGCAAGAACTCTGGAAATTTGAGGGGGAAACGTAAATGATGAAATAAATTTCAGGTTAATTTTATGTTATTAACTCACTCTTTCTCCCTGCATTTTTTTCAATAACACTGTTCATAAATTTTATCTCAGTGCTCTTGCTTTGTTACTCCTACTGTCCTAAAGGATTGCTCTTCTTCCTTCCCAATTATATCCTCAAACATCTATAAACATTATGAAGTGCTGCTTTATTATCTCTGAACCTATCTGCCTGCGCTCTGGCAGTTCTCTGCTGCTTTTAGAAATTTTTTTACAGTACAACTAGTGGTTTAACCTGAATCAGGGCCCATTACTGGATAGGCACTGGGCAAACCTACAAACCTGTAGTAAAGAAGCTAGCAAGCTGCAGAGGCAGTTTTGACAGATGGGAGGAAAAGAAAGGAAGATTTGGAGAGAGAAAATAATGTTCTGAGTCATGGTATGGAAAACAGCATTTTTGTTTCTGTGGAGATCAGTAGTACTTTTGCCCATGGATCATGCTGTTCCTCCTGCCCCTGTAAAAGGAGCACAAGTCAGCTTGTGCTTAGCTGTAAGTGTTTAAGCAATCCAGGAAAGAAATAGGAGGTAAACAGGTGTTAGAAGCAGGAACCAGGATCTTTTTATAGTCAAATGTTGCACTGTAAACATTTTGTGATCAATATCTACATTGTGATCATTATTCTGAGGCTGATAGTTTTGCTCCAGTGAACATGCCAGTACTTGACTTGAAAGCCTCATCTGTTTTCTTGTGGTTAGATCATGACCCCAGCCAGCCCTTCCTGGCATGAGTCCCTAAGACTTCTCTGCCCTCACCACAACCTGGGCACAACCCTTTACTTTAGTGGTGAGTAATCCTGTCAAATGGGAGTCTGCCTCTTTGTGAAGAGGTGTTTTGTCTTACATTCATATAAAAATAGCAGGAAAATTAATTCTGGAAGGGTAAAAAGGGGGAGGAAAGCGGGTCAAATATCTTTCTGAATTGTCTGCTAGGTGGAGCCTGGGAAACACGTATTCGTTCTATAGTCTTGTCTATGTAGTTCAGAGTAGTAAAACTCTCACATACTTTCTGCAATTCAGATTTTTCTTTTCTTTTTTTTTTTTTTTTTTTTTTCTTTCTCTTTAACTTTGAGTTTCTTTCCCTTTTCTCTTAAACAGAATTTAAGGAAGCTCTTTGTTAGCAATTGCGACAATATCCTCCAAAATTGAAGTGAAAGGAACAGAGCATATGTGCATCCTTTCTGTATTTTTTCATTAATTTACTTTGTGTCACACATGTCACTTCCAATCTAACCACTTGAAGAATAAACAAACCATTGTGGACTTAAAAATCTGTTCAAAAATTTTTGGCAGGAAAAAGGACTATATTAATTTTCATTGTTGGTTGAGGTTTCCCAACAAACAGCTTTACTGTTTCTTTTTTGCCTCCAGCTAGCAACTAAAGATTAGTTATAAAACTGTATACAAATACTTCCACATATTGAAAGAACAATATTTTGACATTCAGTGACACAAGGAAAAAAAAAGAGGAGTAATGTAGTTTTTGACAACACAATGAGAACTTTGTGTTCACCCGAGGTCCATGTGAGAAATACCATGTTGCATTAACAGGGAAGGTTGACCTTTAAGGTTTATCTGGATTATAATTCTTGTGGTTTTTATTAATAGAACTGCCTACTAAAGTTTCACGAGTCCTCCCTGAGATCTGTAAAACAATTGGCCTATCTACTTACAAGAGAGAAGTTAGACAGTATTTCCTACAGATGTGAGGGCTTTTGTTGCAGAAGACATTGATATTGTTTTCATTTGAGATGGTCCACAAAGATTATCAGGTATTTTATTATTTTAGTAACTCTATAATTGTTGGATTATTATCTTTCAATGTATCAACTATACTCTTTCAACTTGAAAGAGAAAATCATAGAACACAGTTCTGCTCTGAACAAGTTCACTTCTAAAGCCAAACCATAGGATTTGACTAAATCCACAAGCATGCTTCAAATTGCTTCTGTGGAAATTTCTCAACTTTACCTTCAAAAATTTCTGAGGAAGTTTATAAAATGAGTCCCTATCTCATCCCAGGAGACTTGCTGTTTGTTTACTTTCCTGGGATTCTTAAGGTAAATTTTCCATTGTTTCTTATCAAATGATGGGGGTTTTTTCTCTCAGAGGAAAATATTTTTGTCTCAAATCTGTTCCCATTTATATTTTTTGTGTCAGCGATGTCTGTGGTTTGCAAATGGCGCTCTTCTGAATGGAAGCAGCTGCCATGTCATAAGTACTCAATGTCTCCTCTGCATGAGCAGAAAAGACACAGCTGAAGGAAAAACTTTGTACACAGACTTTGGAGTCCTTATGTTCAGCATTACACAGTTAAGGAAGAAGCAAATCAAAATGTATTTAAACTGATGAGATCTGATAGATCCTTAAACGGTATTCAGAAGGATTTTTCCATGAATGAAGGTTCCTTGAGCAACAGATCTTGCACCAATGCTGGGATTTTTGGTAATCTGGGAAAACAAGATGATGACTCTTTAGAGGAAAGGAAGAGGCATGTGTCCTGCCCTTCTTGGGAAGTACCTTTTTTGCTGGAGGTTTTGAAAAAGGATTGAGCATGTGAAAAGTCACCAAGTGCAATGATAGACAATGACTTTAACTCTGAACTTTTGTTTGCCTTTCAAATACAAGCTGTGACAGCCCCGTAATGTTCTTACTTATTGGGTGTGCACCCTTGCTTTTTAAGTAGCTGAGCAAGAAGGGTTGTAATTTAGGGGGAAAAAAGCATAGTAGTACATTGATTATGCATACTCCCATATTCCTGCTGTCTCTGGCTTCTTGGGAGTATTGGCATGCCTGGCAGCACATCCCTGTGGTTTTCTTTGGCAAGAGTCTCCCCGCTGCGCTTGCCTTGACCTATAACATTGTCAGAAACAAGTACTAAAGCAATAGTCATTACTCTAAACTGAGCTCCCATTGTGGCAGGGAGCATGGGATCATGCCCAACACTTTTGTATGTTGGCTGTCAGGCAGAGGCAGCTTACAATTTACTCTGATCACAACACTTTTTTGCCGCACTTCAGCTTCACTGGTGTTTTTCAGCCACCTGTGCTATGGCCCTGTTGTGTGCAAAACATGTAAGCAGATTTTCCCCCCACCCCGTGTTGTGTATTATGTGTAAATCTCACTATGTCTTTATATAATCTCCTTGTATAACACACTCTGATGCCTACTGGGTACACCCAGGACACACCTACTCTTTTAACAGTTGCAGAAGTCAATCAGATGTGGGTGACTCAGCCTTCAGTGTAGCACCTTTTCTTCCTTCTCTGCCCCTCCAAAAGTGAGTAAATAGATAAACTGGGAGTCAGTTTGGATTCAGAGCTCTGAGTCAATGTCCCGTCTCACTTTTCTAAGGCACCATCATCAATTGTGGTCAGCTCTGTAGCAGCTTGAGAAACCACAGGCAGTCAGCTGGGTTGTGTCAAGAGGAGCCGGGTGGTGGCATCTGGAACTGCTTCGCATCCCAGGCAGGCAGGAAGTGCGTGGGCATGACATCTCCACTCGGCACTCAGCACGGGAGATGCCAAGCAGCCTCCATCAACTCCAGTGCAGTTGAGTTGGGACAATGCAGAGAGGGACGTGGTACAATAGCCCTGTCCTTTGCGGCACAAATGGAGCAGTCCCTCATGATGCACGCAGGAACAGCAGTCGTGCCAGGCCTTTGTACTCACCATATGGGGAGAAGGTTCTCCTTTGCTCCCACATCCCTGTAAAGGCTCATCATGCTTTGGCCCAAAATGCTCAATTCTCCTTCTCAGTGGTGACCCCAGCAGGATAGCTATGTTTGGGATCAGTGGAGTACCATATCCAACCCACTGAATGCTTCTGCCCACTTCTAGACAATAGAGTATGGAATACCATAAAGATAGAATTTCCATAAATGGTGATAATGTACTGTTGGGTCTCTCCAGGTGGTGATGTTTTCTGACTTAGTCAGAAATTGCTCCCTGATTGTTGACAGCCTTGAGGTAACCCATTCCTTCCATAGTGATAAGTAAGTAGAGCTAGACATTCACCAGCCTCTGCCTCTTTGCCTCTGAAATTCACAGACAATGCACCATGCATCATGCATCAGGCTGCAACTATCTGTTCCATCTCCTAAACATTACTGATTTGGTTAGATTTTTTTCTCTCCATGTGTGGCAAATACAAAGTCAGAATTTCTCTGCGTAACACCTTGAAATACTTACAAAAGAGGTTTTTTCTACAGTATAGATCGTGGAAAAAACTGCTATGTAGAATGCAGGGCAATAGTAATTAGTACCACGAGGAACATTTCCTATTTATCCCACTGCGGGACCTGTTCAGTCATATCTGTTTTGGGTCTTGAATTGGATGAGACATATGAAAAGGCTTTATATTTATTCTTTTGAATAAAAATGTCCTTTATTTCTAGAGCAGAAATCATCAGCTGTACTTTAAAATCATAAAAAGTTGGACTTATTTTTGCTCTTGAATAGGAGGATACCTGATTATGAGCCCATTTTAATTATACATAGTGTGAGAGCAGATAGTGAAACAAAAGTCTCAAATATATGGAGTTAAACATAACCTCAACTACCGGGTCTTTGTTATCCATGGATGACAGCCCAGTTAATAAATGTTTTCTTACTGGGATGCTAGACTGGAAGTTAATGGTGAAACATGTCTACAACATACTCCAGATTCTTGAGACAAGCAGACACATCATAGCCATAGTGGCAGTGGCATGCACAAAATGTATCTGTATGGGGGTTGTGTTCATAAAACTTGGGTCTTCCTGCTTCCTAGCCCAGGTGCAAACACTGCAGAAGCAAAGAAATTTGGGCAAGGAGAAGACTGGTTCATGTTTTGGATATGTTGCTTGAAAATGCTCCTTACTACTGGCAGGGGTTTATAGAGAAAAGGGTAGAGGGGAAAGATGAAAGAGGAAAGATTTTGGCAGAGGCTGGAGTTCAGGCATGCAGAACAGATATCCTAGTCCACATAATCATAAAAGTGTGTCCGCTTGCTAGACTAGCTACATATCTCTTGTTAGGTTTCTGTCTTTAACAGTAAATGACATAGAAGTGCCTTTAGACTTTGCGACTCTCTAGACCAGAGCCAAAAAGAATTAAAATATGAAAAATATGGTTTGTCACTTTTGCCATTAAGGGAGGAGTCTTACTCTAAGAGAGTCAAAGCCTGAATTGTTTCTATGGTAGTTTTCTCCTCCTTTTCAACATCTACCATATTTTGTTATCTGGTCTGAGCAAAAAATTAGAGAGAGGGTGGTAGAACTGAACACAAGTAATTTCTTTACTTGCTGTCAGCCCATCCAAAAAAGTCTTTATGAAGAAATACAGGAAAATCCACAATTCTCGGTTCCTGCACCAGAAAAATTCCTAAAATATATGACCTTGCGATGGTTAAAAGATAGCCAAGAGCTAAAGCTGGGCAATGTTTTTATCCCAGTTCAGCCATGTCATGGGTCATGTGGTTCAGCATGTGAACAGGAAGGTGAGAATGAGTGAACTTTTGCCTCAGTTGTGCAGTCCATCAGAGAATAAATGGAGCAAATCACTCTGCAGCTGGATCAGGAGGTGAACGGCTGAATACCTCTCACACAGAGGCCTTTGTGTTCTGGACATGATCTAGCATTATGATGGGACCCACTAATCTGAGGCTTTGTAGCAATTACTAACCCATTATCACGCTAGAACATGAGATCATTTATCTTCTAATTCAGAGTGTCACCTGTTCTTCATTTGCCAGTCAATAACCATTAATTACTTTCAGTGGAAATTTAAACAAAGCTTTTCCCCTCTGTTAAAACCAGTAAGCCATTCAGTAATGACAAATAAACCTGGAGCTGTATCACCCCCTTTCCTCTCATTCTCAGCCTGGAGTCTGGTACAATATGGTTTCTTAAAGGAAATGCCTAGAAATTCATAGGTCAAGGAGCTTTATTAGTCTGATGTGAGGAGAATCACATTCCTGGCGCTTGATGTAGGGAAAGGATATATCTACTGCCTGTACATGGATGTCTTATTGGTTGTCATGGGCTGTACCTGAGGAAATAAAATTTTGACTGTGGAACTTATTCAATGTTTTTTCTGTCTTCTGGCTTGCCTTGGCATTTTTTTTCAGACTGTTCGTGCAGAGCCATTCAAAGCAACAGCATTTGGTCACCTTCCTCAAAGCAAAACAGAGCTATCACTTACTTTGTAATTTTTAGCATGTTAATTTTTTTCATACCTGATTGGATTGAGGTAAATCTAAGTGCCAATAATTGCAAATGCCAGAAAAAATAAAAGAACCCACAGTGAGAGATTCTCAAGTAACCATTAATCTAAACATTCTTTCCTGGTAGGATTTGATGCAAAAATCACTTTTAGCAACTCTGTCTGCATTGTTTGATTATTTCCAAGTTGATCCTGTTGAAATTTACTGCAGCTTAAGTTGCATTGCTAAGACAGTGATTGCTTGCTTTTTGAAATGGTAGACAAAAGTTGATAAATCCAAATGCATAAAACCTCATTGGGCCCACTGTCAAACCAACTGGTTTTCTGTTATTTCAGTATTTTTCAGTGTATTTTCAGTATATTTCAGTATTTTGCAGCTGCCTCCTTCAGTGTAGGGTGTGTTTTAGAGTAAAGAGAAACTTTCAACTCCATTTCATATTAATACAAAAAGTAATGTGTAAATATTTTAAATACTCACTGGATTGCTGAATGTCTTGGCACAAGTGCCTGCACTGAGACTGTGTCAAAGGAGTTACAATACTGAGGTGTTTAAAAGTACAGGGGTAGCAAAAAATTGTTGGAAGTCTGATCCTGCTTCTGCTTAGATATATTAATATTACCAACAGTCATAGTAAATAGCAGGTGCTTATGCTAGTTGCATATTCAATCAACCAGTGTAGCATTTTTGGGTGAGGGGGTATTTTTACCAATAAATGAGGTTTTGTTTTTGCATCTCTCTCCAATGTAACTGACACTACGGTGTCAAGGCAAGAAAAGGAGTTCACTTATGTACAACAAATATCTACCAAAGTTGGGAGGAGAACCACTGCCCCTGACTGACTGATTCTGTAGTGTTGGAAATCCTTATTTGCCCAAATAGTGCCCTCTCATACAAGGGTGTTCCTGCTTAAGGAAGCCTGAAGGTCTGTGAAAGCAGGGACTAGGCTGGGAGAACCACTTATTTTAGATACTCCTGTTACCTTTCTGTGCAGCTGCTGCTACTGTGAATCTTGCAAGCTTGTCCAGTCTTGAAGAAACAGGAGTTGGTGATTTATGGTGACCTCTCAAATCAGCAGGGAAACCCCAGTGTTCCAAAAAAGCTCATGTAAGAGATACAAGTTAAGACATCTCCTCCCCACAAGATGAGTTTCATCAGCCAGTTGGGGATTTCTGCGTCATTGGCTAGGATGTTCAATCCTGGAAAGGAAAAATAAAGTTGCTGCCATTGTCCTGCCCAGCAGGTCATCTCCCTAAAGCACAATTTATAATTTATGTCAAGGACTTACACAGCGGTTGTCCAAAACCGAGCCTTCCATGTACAATCAAGAAGTAAAAAGGTTCAAAAGGAACATGTTAATAAAATCTTGTCAAAATTTTGGAAGAGGCATAAAATAATAACTGTAGAGAAAAATGGCTTGCACCTAGAACCATTTAAGTGGAATGTATTGCCTTGCTATGCAGGACACTGATTTATTGAGAATGAAGAGGAAAAATTGACTATTTCAGGTGGTATTTACCAAGAGAAACTGAGCTATCCCAAAGCTTTTATTAATCTGATTTGCAGAGTATCCACTACCATCAAGGGACCTACTAAAGTTGTTTTCTTTAAAGCTGATGTGAAGAGGTCAATGCAAATAGCATCATGGATTACAATGTGAGAGGAAGACAGTCCTTTTTACCATATGGAGTGAGAGTTGAATTATTTTGTTTCCTTCTTCTGGTTATTTATTAAACAGGGATCATGCCATACAGGTATTCCCTTTTCCTCTCCAGAGGAAATGAAGCGTTTGCATCATTTTGATTGATCTAAAGCAATAATTAATCTGTACAACTACAGCTCCTATGCAGTCAGACAGTCCAGTCACTAGAGCACTGCCTTGCACATCAGAAAATTGAAATGTACCTGCGGTGCTATCTCAGACAAGTCACACATGTCTTTGAATACCTCTTTTCCATCTGCTTTCCGGCTTTCCTGCTGACTTAGCCGGCCAGCCCTCTGAGATGGCGCCCACCCAACATTACTTGTTTGTGGGAGAGGATTCTGTGAAAGACATTGCTGTGGGAATTACAAGCTGATCCCATGAAATGCAAATGTGTCGACAATCCAATGATATTTTGCTTCAAAAGATACTGTGAAGCTCCTGCTGCACGAACAGTCCTCTGAAACTGATGTTAATGGTAGTGTTGCTTTTCCACCAGGGTTTTCTCTGCTCCTCTGTCAAAAGTTTCTTCTACAGTACTTTAATATGTAACAGTCAACACATATTGAGCAGAGACACTGGATTAACTTGGTTAAATAACATTTTAAATACTTACTCTTAATTAAAATCTCATCTTAGGCAAAACAAATGTGGCAGGAGAAATAGCCAGAAGGATCCATATTTTCATGCCTCACTGTGTTTAACATCATTCTGTAGCAGACAGACAACAGCACTCTGGACTGAAATATGACAAAATTTTGCTCTTTTCCCCATATCAATGTCAATTCATGCAGTGCTTTAAACAAGTGAATCCATGCTCATGAGCACTAAAGCAAGTCTCAGTGTTCAAAAGTAAACATATTAAAGTCTCCCCTGCAGAAACTCCCGCTGTGAAACAAATTGAAAATCAAATACAGCATTGTTTTCTGTAATAAGAAATAATTGAACTCTTTTCAGAGTTGCACTGAACTGGTTAATAGCCACTGTGTAAAGAAGGTGCTAATTTCCCCAGCTTGGGGTATGTGTGTGTATGTGTAGTTATTTTCAAATCAAAAATGCAGTAATACAATATCGTGTACCAGGGAGGCCACTTACATGTGCACTGAATCTGACTTTGTTTATCTTTCTGCAGGCCATGTGGCTGATGTTGCAAACGGATGAGCCTGAGGACTTTGTCATAGCCACTGGGGAGGTCCACAGTGTCCGTGAATTTGTGGAGAAGTCATTTAAGCACATTGGGAAAACCATTGTGTAAGTATGAGGATGAGAGAGTAGCCAGAGGTTGAACATTTCTAGCCTCTCACATTTGCTGTGACAAAACAGAGTATTTTTTGTCTGGATTCTTCTTTTTTTCCCCTCCTCACTTTCTACTTGTAACATATGAGACCTTCCATGCATGAATGACTGCCACAGCAGATATGTCTAGTGTTGCCCCATAGATCATAAGTTAAAAAGATGGATGGGTTAATCTTAATTTTTTTTATCAAAGTGTTCATTCTTTGTTCTTCCTGTCTTGGGGTAGGGAAGTCCCTCCAAAGATGCCAGTACCAGGGTGCTGATCATCACCTTCCTGCAAGAGGGGCTTTTCTGCCCAGTTCTCCATTTCCTGCCCCAGATCCCCACAATCCTGCTCCCATCCTCTGTGATCTGAAGAGGTGACACCTACCAGCCCTGTTCATTCCAGGTGACAGTCCATCAGCCACATGACAAAGTTTATGTAGCAAATTCCTCTACATTCCTGTCAGCTCTTCCCCTACTAAGCTGTAGAAATGTTGAGCAGTGGGTGCAGAATGTTTACAATGCATATTCCACATAGTTTGATTGAAAATACAAAATTCCTTCCCAAGGCCGTATAATAAAACCAGGATGGCTTGGTGAGCGCTTTCTGTAATTTATATTTTTATTGTTTATTATTTTTTCAATTTCCCTCCTTCTGTATCTTCTCTGGGCCCCATGCATCAACATACCAATCTCAGCTGGAAAAGGGAGAGGAAAGCCACAGGCTCTTCCATGACGCTAGCGCCAGGGCTGTTCCTCAGGCCATCAAAGTCACTTGTGCAGCTGGTGAACTTTTGACAGGGCCAATAAGTTTTACTTGGGAACAAAAACTTGACAAATTCAATAAATATGCAGAAGTGCACAGATATATACAATATTATTTGAACAGCCAGTGGGTGGCTGGGGAGGTAATAACATTTTCTCCTCAATGAGTTTTTAGTCTGGTTTCAATTTTTGGCATCAACTTCCAGAAAAAGAAATTCTGATGAGGGAGAGAGAGACCGTATAAATAGTATTTCTAACTCAAAAGCTCAGTTTGGGGAATAAGCTTCTCTCCATATTTTTCACATTTCTTCATTGCAAGATGTGCCTGTGATCACACATTGTCCCATATACCTTAACAGTAGTGAGGTTTGAGAGGCTAAAGGGGAGATAATAGGAACTCTAATAATTGCTTTTTCTTTCTTAATTTTTGTTCTCTTTTAATAGTTTTGTTTATTGTGTTTATAAGCTAATTCTACCTAGTAAGAATGGATAGAAAAATGCTGCAGATTCAACTGCTGTGTATGAGTAAGATTTCTAGTGATTTTGAGAACTACCATGTCCCTGTCTAATATTATTTGTCAAAGCAATGATGGATGTCTGGTGAACAACATTTTCAAATTTTTAATTTTGATTACTCTGATTGCTACAATTAGAGGCTGATATGTAAAAGTCAGTGCCTAGCTGAATGTCTTTATTTGCAGGTGTTCCCCACATCACAGTTTCTTTTGATGTCACTAAATTTATCCCTTAGTTTAAAACTGAACTCTCTGCTTTGGTGTTGGTCTAAGAAGTATTGGCATTTCCCAGGAGTGACAAATCAGCATGTGGCTTTCAGAAAGCAAATTAAGTCCTCAAGAAAACCTAAAGAAAACAACGAAGTCAGAAATAAAAGTGAAAGTACTTTTATTAATAGCTTCTATTATAGAGGGGATATTAAAGGATTACTTTAGATTTAGTTGTTCCTAACACTCAAAAATTTCTGTCCTGTTTGTTTAAATTTTTTGCTTACATGTGGCTCCATATGGTAGACTGTGTATCATTTATGTTGATGTTTAATGCAGTCAGTATTTGGATTGAATCAGTCACAATCTGGTCTCTCAGGAAAACTTCACAGTTGTAACTCAAATGTGAAGTGGAGCAGGTATTTTGTGTGTCTGAAGGCATAGCTGCCTTTTTTATTACTAATCAATAACAATAATTTGCAAAAATTGTATAAGGACTCACATGACACCTAGTGACATGGGTTTTTAGGAACATAAATTGCTTTAGAAAGGGGGGCTCGGGTTTCTAGTCCCCCAGCTCTTCTGAAGTTTTTTCTTTCCTGTGAATAAATTTTTAATTCCTTAAGCCATTTACAGGTGATATATAAATAACTATACATATGGGGGCTGAGGTGACATTTTCAGTGCTAGTGATAATTTTGTTGCTGATCACTTTGACAGTGGCATAACTCTGAACATTTTGCAGGTTCAGAGTTCAGATAAACCAGCCATTCTTTCCCCCTGCTCCCAAGCTGAGAATAACAGAACTCACCCACTACTCATCCTGTAGCCATTGGTCATCTTTCCAACTGCTAGATGTAAATATTTTACTAGATGTGAAATATTCCTCAGGATTTCGGAAGTTTTGTCAAGAACCTCCATGGTTTTTCCAGGTGTCAGCCTGACCCATGCCTTTGCAGCACACACACACAATCCTTGGCCAGCTGTCTGGTAACCTCTGTCTGGTAACCCTTCTTTGAAATCCCCAATGAATTTCTACTCCCACCTCCTCCAGTTTGAATACATCTCCTTCAGGGAGTAGCCTGGCAGAAAAATCCTGCCTTTTAGTATTGTGAGACCACACTGCTGAGTCCCATTTTTCTGTTCCTTCACAATTTATGAGGCACTTCAGAGCCAGTGCACCAGAGTGCAATGGCTAAACAAGTTGCCACATGGATGGCTGCTTTCTTCCTATTGCTGTTCCTCAAAGCTTGGTTGCATTATCTGAGATTTCTAGGGTTTTTTTCAGGATTGCAGGTATTCTGAATTTTTTCAACCTCAAAAACTTACCTGGGAGATTTCCAGGAGCCTTTTCCACTGCTATAAGCAATGGCACAGCTTCCCAGTACTGCTGTGCAACCTGCCTGTCAGAATTGATGAAATGATGGAGTAAATGTCCAGGATAGATGCCATGGCAAACAAAAGCTGGCAGAGCTCAACCACATCTGAGAAAAGGGCACATGTGCAGGGGCTCTTAACCATCCCTACTTGGTGCTTTGTCAAGGAAAGTTGCAAATGTAAAATCTTTGCTGTCATATCATGATACTGCAGGAGAGAACAGGATAAAAGGGATCCTGGCTGCCTCATCAACCAACTAAATATATTGATTTTATTTTTTAGGGGTTTTGTCTTCCTAACAGTTCACATTAACTTATACAGCTGAAAATCCAGGACAGCCTAAAAAAGTCTTTCCAAGAACATAACATAATATTCTGTCCTAGCCAGTCATTAGCACATGTCAGGACTATGTCTTCTAGCCAAAACAAGAGAGAGAGAAACTTTACTACATTTTTTGTAACTAATGAAATCTACAGCTGCAATAAACTGATTCTCTGTCTGAAATGGATTGTGAAGTGTTCATGGAAGTTTATCTACCTTGCATGGCTTTTTTCCCCTTACGTTTCTTTTTCAAGGGAGAAATTTCAAATTATATTTATACAGTCCTCTGAATCATTCAAATTCAGTCCTTTGTACTAACAGGAAAGCCTCAGAGCTACAAATATTTTTCTCCTGTAAGGATTACATTTTTTTTTCTTTTACTTTCCCTTCTGCCTATTACTAATTAAGTAGTACTTGGGGGAAACACTTCCCGCCTATAATTTGAACTACACCAGGGTAAACGAAACAGGCAAACGCTTGTCTTGACTAATTTTCTGCCATTAATCTTATTAAATTAGAACAGGATTGCAAAGATAGCCTGAAACCACTATAGCACTCAGAGTTCCTTGCAGACTGCTACAAAGACTCTTGTCTGCAAATGTGGAAACTAAAAAAAACCCCCAAAACTCAAACAAAAAAACCCAGAAAAATGAAAAAAAAAAAAAAAAAAAGCAAAACCTGTTCAAGCTGCAGAAAGATTTATTGTGGTTTTTATTAATATAAAAATGCATGCACATTTGTTACAGAAATAGTAATTGCTTCCAGGATCACGATTAATTCAGAAAAAAAGAATATTTTACTTCAGTCATTTGGTTCTACATACAAATTTTATCTTAACTAACATGCTAGTTGGTCTTAGAAAAGATCAGCCTAAAGCAGGGGAGTTTTCATATCTATAAGGTCTATAAGGCTATAAGGTCTTCTGAGGTGAACTCCTGTGGCCTCCTCAGTAGCAGTGAAGGTTGAACTGAGATTGAACCGAGGGAGAAGAGTTTTTCTGGTTTGTTTGTTGAGGGTCTTTTGTTTGGTTTTTTTTTTTCCTTTTTATCTTAAAATGGAAGGCTGGGTTGCAGAAACACATGAGATTCAAAGGATTGCTGTAAGAATGGAAAGCATGTGGGACATGGAGGAGGAGCCATCAGTAATCATCAGCAAAACAGCTGCTATTTCCAGATCTGGCTTTTGCCCACTGAAAATTGCTGGCTGGCCAGAGCTGTGTGTTGTATTTTAAAAATAAAAGAAAGTGAGAAGCTTTCAGATGAAGAGGAAGGCAACAGAATCTCATACAGCTACTGGAGGCATTTTGAAGAGAGGGGATTGAAAGGAGCCCAGCCATGTCAGTGAAGAATTCTGCCCTGGGTGAACCCTCACAAAAAGAGTCTTCACTTAGGACTGCACCAGTTTTGTCAACACTCTCAAAATAGAGCATATACTTCAGGGGGCATTTAACCCACCTCAACCCGAGAATTATTTTTTTCAGCTGAGCAGGCCCTCATTACTTTCTTATTGATCCAAGGTTTTATCTGCAGGCAGACACAATAACTGTTTCAGAATTGAAATTAAGGCTTGGAGACTATGATAGCCTAAATATCTGACTACACATGAGGTATGAGAGTTCCTCCAATAGAAAGACTAGGTAAGAATGAAATGTGGTGTTTCATGGGAAATTCCATATATCCCACCCCTGAAATTAATTAAAATATTTGTCACAAATGCAATTTGGAAAAATACCTGATTTCAGGTCAGCTGCACTTTGCTGGGTTTTTTCCTAATCTCTACTTTAAGAAAGAATAATTATGTTAGAATTTTTTAAGCCATTCTGAAAGAAAGAAAAAAAAAACACATTCTGAAAATGTAAAAGCCTCTCTTTTAGATATTATTAACATAATTTTGTATCAGGCTGCCACTAATGGAATTTACTTGAAACTAAAACTTTTCTTTCCATAATGCTTTGATTTTCACAGAAGTATTAATATTCTTTGAGAAAACATTTTCTTCCCAACACCAACTTTTACAAATTGGAGTAAAGGGACAGAGCTTCAAAATCTTTCCAATGAACTGGAAAATAGGGGGGAAAAAAAAGAAACAAAAAATAGGGAGCCTAGCATGTATTCTTTTTTATCATCTTGTAATATGAGGAGTTGCAATTGAATTTTTTCAATCTGAGCTTGACAATGCTTGGACTGTTGGACTAGTGGAAAAAAGACAAATATTGAATACCTGATTCATCAGAGCTTTTAAAAAAATTAACACATTCCTTTATGGCAGCATGCTTTTGATTTAAGCACAAGGTCATGGTTGAGCAATCCTTGTATCTATGACTACTTTGATGTATCAGAGCTGCTGGCAAGGTTGGTGGTTGAGTTTGTTGCAAAGGAACATATGAAGAGTCATATTTAAAGTTTCTCTACAAAGGATTACTTGCAAAAGATATTAATGGTCTGTTATATGGTGTCAGTTTTGCTGTTTATAATGTGCCAGTACAGAATGAAGTGCTTTGGCTTAATTTTGTGTGTAGCAGAAATCAGGCCACAGATCTGAGAAATCTACACAAATAGTGTATCGTATTAGCTGTGGAGAAAAAGCAAAATCCTCATACAATTTTATTTTTACTTAATTTACTGTTCACTTTCAAATGTGAAAATATTTTCTATTGGCATTTATTTAACTATAAAGGTGATCATGATAGTTTTATTTTCATAAAGAAGATGAACAGCTGTAGCCTCTAGTGGTTTCAAATATTTTTTTAAAATGCTATGGGTTCTGTTTCTATGTAAAGATCAAGCAAGGAGATGAAATGCATGTACTTGTATTTCTGCTTCTGTGAAAATTTTCATTTTTATTTGATTTCTTCACCATCCCAAAAATATATGCACTTTGACTTGTTTCCTCCTAAATTACACCCAGACCATTTGTTCCATTGCAGTGCTATTCCTACCCCTCCTCAATTATCCTGGCTCCTCTGTTTCTTTCCCTGCCCATCTCATACCCTACCAGGTGGGTACCCCAGCTTTTCACCCTCATAAAATCTTCTATACCTGTGGGAGTTTTCATTGCTTGAAGCTTGCTCTCTGAATAGTTACAAGGAATGAAAAATAATTGGAAACTACAAAAATAAAAAAGCCAAATAAGCATTCATCAACACTGATAATAAGTATTGTAACAATAGTGATACGTTAATGATGATAGATATGAAATTAGCCTCAAATTAAATCCAGTCCACCCCGCTGTAAATCCAGAGTTTAGAAGCTCTTGATGTGAAGAACTTTTCAAGCAAGTAAACCTGCTCATGCATTTGAATCTTAGTTGTATGGAGAATTGTGAGGTCACTGATAGCAGTGGAACCCACCAGAGCTGACCATTGACTGCCACCCCGAGCAGCCCCAGAGCACCCATCTGCAGCAGCGAGGCACTCGGCATGGAAGGGTAGATGCAAAGCGCATCCAACCTGCTTTGTCAGGAGCAGTTCCGTGGTCTCACCCATCCTTCTCCAGGTGCAGAACATGCTGGTACATGGCTGGGGCCATCAGCTGTGACAGGAAACCCATCCCTTGCTTCAGTGGGAGGGTGAAGGTGCACAGCGTGGGGCAGGCAGTGGCAGAGGCTCACTGTCTGCAGGAGCAGCATTTTGTGCAAAGCCTGCACCAGGCCAGCAGGTGCCTGCGTGGGAGCTCTGGGCTTTGGCACCAGCTGGGCTTGGGGGGATCCACTGCCCATCCTCTATAAATTTAGCCCAGCCCTGATGAGCCAAACTTTCTCCAGCCAGGGATCCTTTGTGTTTCCCCCAAGTTGCACAAGGCTGTTTCCGTGCCTGTGTGGGCATCTGCCCTGAGGAGCAGAAAGCTGGGCAGTCTTTGTGGCTGAAACCACAGCACAACAGAAGGGTTCCCCCTGCCCCTTCCCGCCATGCTCGTGCTTCAGGATAATTTGGCATGACATTTTCCACTTAACAATTCTGACTGCAATGTGACTGTAAATTAAGGACGATTTTGGTTGGTTCTTTTCTCTTGCCTTGTGGTTTGAGGGAGAGCGCAAGGGGATGGGTTGGCAAAATGGATGTCTTGGTCCTGGTGTCAGACTGGCCCCTGCACAGTCACTTTTATCGGGTTTATGATGATCCCAGCTGAGAGCACAGAGGTGCCAGGAGTAATTAGAAGTGCAGCTATCAAATGTTACTTTGTTCACAATGAGAAGCTTTTTTATTTTTTTTTTCCTCCCTGTGAACTTTTCACATTACTGGGCTGAACAAAATGGGTGGAGATCTCTTCTTAAGCTATTTCTATTGTTATATAACTTTGATAGCGACATTAAGTGAGTCTTTACTGGCCTGGCTGAGCCTTCTGGAGCCTTTTGGGTGTTAAATGGGGTTCTCTGCTCAGTGACCTCCAACAACAACTGACGTCTCCTGATCCAAGCGCTTCCTGTTGTTCCACTGGTGGCGGTTAGTTTTCTATTAAGCTCATTTGAGTCCTGCACATTTTTACCCTCTGCCCTTTAAAGGGAGGGACTAATGTTAGTTTTGGCTTCTGAATGAAAACTTTGCAGTTCAGGCTCACAACAGAGCAACTGAAAAAAAAAGGAAGAAAATTTAAATTATAAATCATCTTTAGCATCACTGCATACCCATTAGCAGCTGGCTTCACTGTCACTATTATCTGTAGGAAATTATTTCAATGTGAAATGTTCCCAGTATCAAACATCCTACAATCTTTGCTAGTCATTCAAAAGCAATGAGTTGCACTTAAAAATTTGTGAGATTTAAGAACTTGCAATAATGCATATTTGGTATTTCCTTCTGCCTTTCAATGTTTAAGCCTTCAGGGGTATACAAAGGTCACATTTTCAGACTTTTCTCTTCAGCCCTCAGGGCTAGAAACTCAAAAAGGAAGGCTGAGATTGTCAAAAAGTAAATTCTTCTAGGGGCTTGAGGGGGAAGGGGAACAAGGAGAAATCATATCTGTGACAAAATCCTGAGATTTTGGAGAGCTGGGAGAAAAGTTAGTAAGTGGGAGGCTAGGGGTGCTTTTCTTTCCTTGCTGGTGATTGAGGCTAAATAGTCTAAATCACAGTGCTGATTTGATTTAGACAGATTTTACTTAAACATGAGAAAAAGCTAGTGGATTTCTTCATCACATTTTTAAGCCAAGCTGGTTCAGAGCTCCATGATAAATACTTAAAAGCAAAAAGCAAAGAGAAGATAGAATTTCAATCATAACTCTGGATTTTGTCTGTTCAGTGGATGAAGTTTGATGCACCGATGTGCATTCCCGCATTTGCCATTTGAAGCATTTATTTGGAGTGAGAGCATTGTCCCCAGGCTTCCAGGCTGCAGCCTGACCTCCCTGAAGGCAGAGCTGGTCACCCACCAAACCATTCCTCTTCTGCTGCTCCTGAAACCAGGACACTCTCTAAGAAAATACTTCACAGCACAACCAGATCACATAAATTACAGCAAATTGCAGGCTGTTCAACACATATGAAACTAAATTGGATGAAGTAAGCTGGCTTTCAGCTCACAGGTAGCAAGCAGAGTTTACAATAAGTGTATGTGGAGTGCTATGTCGAGGCAGGACCAAAAACCTAAGAATTGTTTTTATTTTGTTTTTTATAGTTAAGCACAAATTAAATTATGCAGCTTAATGCTATTCAAACAGAACTTCACATCTATAAAATTAACAGATTAAAGAGTTCCTGAAAGTATTGGCCAAAATGCAAGAATTAAAAATATTTTAAGAAACAGCTTTGAAACAATCCACAAATGAAAAACTTCGCTGCCATATTTATTTGCAGATACATGAGACATTCTGAAATCAGGGCATTTTATTTTCACTTAGCACTATGTGTTTAATTTGGAAGTCCTGCATTTTAGACCTTCCACTGAATCAAAAACCAAAACAAAGAGACTTCAAAAGCCATTGTTACTCTGTTCAAGTCTAAACTCTCCCTTTGTTCCTTTAGCTAATGAGTTTATACTGTCCTGCAGGGAGAATTGACACCAGCCTCAAGTAAATGAAAGCAGGCCAAATGTTGGTAAGATCAGAGCACTAAGGTAATTATGGGTTGATTAAATGTTTATCTTCTTTACAGGTGGGAAGGGAAGAATGAAAATGAAGTGGGACGATGCAAGGAGACTGGCAAGATTCATGTGACAGTCAATCACAAGTACTACAGGCCAACTGAAGTGGTAAGAAAATGCCCTCTCTCAGCTTTGCAAATGAATAATCCAATCACTCAGCCAATAAATCGCTGCATTTGGCCAGCAGTCTGTGAAAACGGCTTAATTGCACTCCCGCTGCCAGCTTTTAGAGCTCTAAATTAGCCTGCTTGTTGGCCCCTCACAGCCAGCTACCTGGGAGCAAACAGGGAGCAGGCGGGAGGAGCGGGTGGCCCTCTCACAGGGACGCTGCCCCTCTTTGTCACCCTCCCCGAGTGGGACAGGCCGTGCTGAGGGGGCTGAAACATCCTATGGGAAACAGGACAAAGCGTGAAACAGCTCCTTGTGAGTGGAAATATGGTCATCTCTTCTCCAGCTGCGAGTAGGGAAAGCAGAAGAAGGTGGGCACTGATCATAAAGCACCACCTTCTGTGCTTCACGATAGTGTTTCAGCTCCAGCTTTACAGCTTTGTAACTGTGGGTGCTGCAAAGTGCTGGTTTAGATGTGCTCGTGTGCTTTGCAGGGTCCCAGTCATTTGCACAACACATCTTTATTCCCAAAAATGCTTCAGTGAAATCTACCAGGGTGCCAAGCCAGCACATGCTGCTGGCAGGACCAAATCCCTAACCCCTGTGCTCCAATCCCTAATGAGAATCCCTAATGAGAATTCTGGGAGAGGGAAAAAACCAACAGTGTTTCCCGGTCAGGCAGGATGGTGGCAATGCATAGGGATGGTACAGGATGAAGCCTGCTTTCTGGACACAGGGAACAGTAGCCCCAGTTGTGCTATGTGGGATTGGGGTACCCAGGAGAGGATTTCTCCTCTGCTGGGGAAAGTGACAGAAGCCTCTGTCAGTGGCTGCTGACGCAGCATCCTCTGTCAGTGTGCCCATTCAGAAGAGCTGTGTGATTCAAGCAGGGGGTGACAAGAGCACCTTTGTGTTGTTGACACAGACTGCAGGGTGGGAGCAGGGGGCTGCATGTTTGCAGGTGGGCATGGGTTCTAAAACTGAAATTCGGAGAGGAACAGAGACTTTCATATTACGTTAAAAAGGGCTGGACCTGTGTATAGAATCAAATGCTAGGAAGTCATTAAGAGCTGTCTGTCATTCTGTGCCTTGGTAAGGTGTCAGGATGATAAGGAGGACAGAGACAAAAGGACTTGCCAAACAGGAAAAGGACACTTGACCCAACAAGTCTGTGCTTTGTGAGACCCACTTTCCTGCTTTGTCATGCCTCTTACTAACAAGTACATATTCACTCCTTAAAATTCGTGATTAGCACTTTGGAAGGCCTAGCTGTAGTTTCATGTTATTCATGTGCTCAGATGTTTTCTGCCAAAATGGTGCTGCCAATGGTCTTCCTCTCTGTCCCTATTGGTCTCCCTCTGGGAGCACAGTTTGTGGATTTTAAATCCAGCTCATTATACTTACTGGTTTGGGACAGTGCATAAGCACACATCCCTCAGGAGTATTCTAGTGGCTCCATACATGAGAACAGGGAGGAATTCAAGTACAGAGTGGAATGTGGGCTGGAAACGGCTATGTATAACCACAAGAGATGTCTGATGTCTATCTGAAGTTACCTGGTTTCTCATAGGCCACCTTCCCTCAATGAAGGCTCCATCTCCATCTTCCAGTACCCCATCTTGCCTTGCTGTTAATGCAGTCCCGACCTGGTTCCTGTGGAACCCAGGAAGGCTGTGAAGCTGCTCAAGCATGGTCAAGGTAGAAGCACAAAGTGAAGTACCTTTGTCTCAAGGAGCAGGCAAGGAACTATGAGGGAACTCTTTATGAAGAGATGTGATATCCTTTTTCTGCAATCAGTTTCCTTTTTAGATCATCTCAGGATGGATACCCAGAATCACTTTCTCCTTTTCTTAAAAATTCTAATTTGATTTCCATTCCTTTTCAAAGGCAGGTGAACTACTGTTTGTTTCATTCAGGGAATCACATCTGTGCAATTAAAAATACTAGACCAAAACCCAATCCATCACAAGAAAGCAAGGAAGAGCAATGAAATAACTGAAATGGACTGACAGCATGTGTTTCCTGCTGCCACTTGTACCAATACTGCTGAAGGCAAGAAAGCCTCAGGTTGACATTTTGGGAGGAGGCTTAGCCAGTTCAGTTAACAGGAATTCTGCTGTTGAATCACAACTGACACAGAAAATCTGATGCTCAGATTCTCATGTCTTATTTGGAAACATTTCTGTCTGTCTGTCTGTCTCTCTAAAATTTAACATGGTATTCTGGAAATTGAAAATAAACATAATTTAATCTTGTGTACAGTCAGCTCTGACAGTGCCAATACATTCATTGGAAAACACATTTGTTTTCTTCAGTTAGTGATCCCTGGGGTCAAGGCCTCCCATTGAAAAGCTTAGCTGTACTGAAGAAGAAACCTTGAAATGTGAGACAGTCTTCTGGTCAAACTAAGTAGACCCTTTGAATGCCTTGGCTCTAAATCTCTTCACTCTGCTTTTGACTGCCGTGGGGCCCCTTGATATTTACTGGCCTTGGGAATTGTTCCTGCTAATGCTTCTAATGCCTGTCTCTCTCCTTCCTTCCTTGTGTCTTGCCAAATGCAAACCTATCAGTATCGTTTCTTTCAGCCTTTATCGAATTCCTATCAGTGTATTTTCTGACCTTTATTTGAGTGTTTTGGAGGCTAACCTGCTGCAAGGATTAGGGAAAAAATTTTTGTTTGTTGCCTTCTTAAAATCAAAAGTTTTCACAGGAGATTCGCAGCAAGTTTGCTTTCCATACTGAACTTGATACACTACGAAAGATGCTTTCACTTATTTTGCAAACTTTCTAAGCACATGTGTAGAAAAGTCATGCTTTATATTCACCTTCTGCTCTGGGCATGTAAAGATCACTTTCCAGTACAGTTTACCTATCTGTGAAATGTATGTACTTCAGAAATTGTCTCACTAGTCTTTTCAACTTACAGTCAGAATGTTCATATTTTACATGGGCAACTTAGTATGCATTTGGATTTAAATAATGTGTTTGGTATTCACAAATATAATGTTAAAATCATTTAAAATTTCTTTTAAAAGTTAAAACTGAAATTCAATGAGCTGCCTCAGTGAGTTGGAAACAAGCAGCCCTGCAGCATATAATGTCATAAGCATCAGGTCTCTCAGCCCCAGAAGTTGAGTAACTTTTACAGAGTTTTACAGGATCTGTCTTTAATTTTCTTATCTTTCAGCAGGAAAATTACTACTAATTTGTATGCATGAATTTTCCCTCAAGAATTGCACAATTGCTTCTAATTAAATTTTCCCATTAAGGTGTTTGAGTTAAAGTGCTTCTATTATTTTTGCATGGCAGATATTAAGCTAACAGTTTCACAGGAGCTTGCTTCATTTCATTGCATTTTCCTGCAACAGTGAAGATTAACTCCAGGTCTCACTGGTCTGTCTTGTCATCACAGAACTTAGATGTATTTATCTCTCAGTTAGGAGTTTACGTCACTGTTTGAAAGGGGAAAATAAAAAAAAAGCCTTCAACCATGTGTAGATGTTGTTTTTGCTCTGAATCTAATATTCTGCATGTGTTACAGAGAATTCTTTCGCTTCTCTCCCACCTGTTTCTGCAGTTGTCCTACAGCTTGCCTGGTGTAGGATCTGCAGGTTGAATCCGTGCATCACATTTGTTATGGGCTGGCATGGCTGTAACTCTGAGGATGTGCATACATCATCCATGCAAATTTCCTTCCTTTAAGCAAGCCTGGAAACTCTGTCACAATGTGATGCTAATATTAAGTAGTCATCTGGCTTCTTATTATTCTTCTTCAAAGGAAAAAGGGCATGCTAACTTGCTAACTTCTTCCTTTTGTTATATGCCTTAAGCAATTTTTCTCCCAGTTTTTTCTAGCACTGATATAAGTGAAATATATATATTTATGAATATATATATATGTGATATATATATGACTTCTCAAGTCTTATGTGTGTCATTTATACTAAATTTTGCATTTTTACTTAACTGTGTTTGGCCTCAGTTACCCTTTTTCCTCCTCAGAATTAAGCAGGATGGCTTTAAATTTCAGCCTCTTCAGATGTTTTTTAAAAATTCAGCTCTGTGTTTCCCATGTTTCATAGGATTCCAGTAAAAATTCCTTGGGGCATATCACATTCTCCCAAAGTCAGCTTTCTTAAAGTCAAAAACATTTCTGAACTCCTCTAAGTGTTCCTGCCCTAAAGAGCATTTAGAGTCTAATGAAACCATGATCACAAACCCCTAAATGCCCCACACTTCCACTTTAGTTTTCATACAAGCTTCATTTCCTACTCTTAAGTTCAGAGCTGCCTGTGACTGCAAACTGTTCAGATATCTGCATGAGGAAACATGTGCTTCCCTTTCTCAAGGATCTTTTTACTCATCAATGTCAATATGTGGCCTTTATTAATACTCATGAAAATTAAATGGGAGCATTCAAGGAAGAATAATCTTCAGATTATTTTCCTGTCTATTTTCCTCTAGCAGTCAGGTAAAGAAGTTGTGAACTGTCATAAAAGAGGCAGTCTTCTCTTATCTGTTTTCTTTTCTCCTTGTTCTGAAAATGTATGTCAACATCTGACAACTATTGCCTCTGCTGTCCTGAATTCTCCTCCAAGCTGACTTTGCTTCTGTCTCAGCCAAAATGTTTATATTGTTCCTTACTTTAATCTCAGCATTATCTCTGCATTGCTTTGCCATCCTTTTCCTTTTGTTTGTCCCTTTTGCTAATAAAACTTGCAGTAGATTGTTTATTTGTTTTAGTTAAGGCCTTACATATCAGGCATTTCAGAGGTATCTCTGAAAATATACACATCAAATTCACCCAAGTAAAATAATGATTAGTAGTAACTCCTCTCTATAGCATCTAAGAGGCACTTAACATATTTTAAATATTTCTCAGCAAGCACGTGAAAAAGGGTTTGTAAAAAAGTAGCATCACTGTGTTTCCGCCCCTGAAAAGTGTATGGCAGAGCAGACAGATTGCACAGCTTCAATGATCTCACTAAGCAGCAGCAAAGCTGGGGGGGAGCCTGATGGCACTCTGTTCTGCTGTCATTCCTAGGGGATGCAACCATCCTTGATCGGGTAGCTTTCCACTTTTTTTATCTCATCCTGATAGTGTTCATCGTGGTTCTTTCTTAGAAGAAGGGAAGAACATTGTTGCTATCAAGTTTTCCTCTCAATATGTCACAAACTGGAAAAGCTTCAGCAGGCTCATGTCCTGTTGCTCTGTGTCTTGTTTAATCCTTTTAACAGACTCTTAGCAGGAGCCCTAGCTTACTTCCTTCCTAGTGGGAGCAGGTACCTATGTGCCCCTCCAGCCCTCCCACACAAATTCTGACTTTTTGTTTCATAATTAGCTCATTACATCAGTATTAGACCAGCACATCCAGTAAAGGAATCCCTCTGGACACCGCTGCTCATAGGCTGTGCTTTACTCAGTTGCTTCTCTTTGAGTCATCCTGTTCCTCTCTGCTGTGCCTCTAACAAAACATTTCTCTGGCAACTTCTACAGCTGGCTCTGTTGCCCTTCTTCCTTCACCACCTCCTTCCTTGCTGTCATTCCTGAGGTTTTGAAACCAGCCATGTGTCACCTGTGACCTTCACATCTTCATTGATCTTCCTGAGGCTCTCTGAGTCTGCTTTCCCATCTCCTAATGCCACAACCATCTGACAAGACTAGCCAGAGCAAGAGGGTGTCCTTACCTCCTGGGGTCTAGGTTGGAGTGCTTTTGCACCTTGGGTGTTACACCATATGTTCATCTATGAGACCAGTAGTTTTTCCTTGGAAGTGTTCAGGCTGGCTGAAGAAATCTCTGACTGATTTTGGGCAATGCAATTTTCCATTCTGGGTGGGTAAAGAGATTGCAACCCCATTGAAAAGCTGATGTGTAAAGATAAAGCTGTCATCTGGGCAGAAGGGTTGGTGGTTTTGATTCATTACTCATTTTTCTAAATGCTGTTGACACATAGCAATTAGTGGCAATCTAGGATGTGACAGATCTGGGCTCAACTCCTGAAAACAGATTTTTAAATTAAATGTAGGTGACTGGAGGATTAAGGCTGGGGGGAGAGGTGAATGAGGATAGAAGGGTGTCTGCCTCCTTAATTAGACACTAATTCAGCCAGGCATCCAAGCCAGTGCTTCACTTCAAGGGCATGAATAGTTAATAGGGACGGTTTCCATACTAGTAGCCAAGAGTGTCCTTACATGCATTGCTGCATCTTAATATGAAGGAGAGTAATTTATCTGCAATGGGAATTGAGGAGGCCAGCCCAAACATTGCGGGAGCCCAGGAGGTGGCTGCTGATTGTTCTCGTTTGCCTGCCCCGTTGCACAGTGCCTGGGAGCAGAGCTGCTGAAATAGCCCAAGACACCTTCTTTAGTCACGTTTCTCTTAGGGTAGCTCTACAGGCAAGAAGGAATTATACCAAGTTCATGCAGTTTATAGTTTTAATCATCTGCTCCAGTCTATAATTCTTCTCTGCCTTCCTGGCACTGGGGTGTCTTACTGCCTCCTCTTCACTTAATCATGTTTATCCATGCACAGAAAGTCTCTTTTTATCTCACCTCTTATCCCTTTGCCTCCCCCTTCTCTTGGCCTGCCATTTGGCCTCCTCCTCCCCCTTGTTATCTCTCTCTGTTGTCTCACCCTCATCTGGACCCTTGTTTTCTTATCACTGCCTGTCCTATGCCTGTCCCACACAAACACTTCAGCAGATGTGGTGGGAAATGCAAAGCCTCTGAAGGGAAGTCATGAGGGTGGGAGAGAGCCTGGAGCAGGCAAAAGCCATGACAGAAGTCCGGGCTCAGGCGGCATCAAGACACATTTGTCACAACTGCTAAGTGTTCCCTCCTGCCAGCAGTCTCCACCACCTACAGCCTATTCCCCATTTTCCATGAGAGATCAGACATTCAAAAGAGCCAAACTGTGGTTCAGACACGTTGGAGTTTCCAGTGAGAGTGGCAGAGTGGCTCAGCACAGATCTGCTCCCATCATGGTTTACTGAAGACCTTGGTGTCAGAAGTGCTTGAGGTCACTTACACACCTGATTACTGTTCAGATTGAAAAGTGGGAGCGTGTCTGAAGATCTGTCTCTCTTTCAGATGCTGTTTATTTTATTTTACAATGGGTTTTTAAAAGTCAAGCAGTATGTTAACAATACTGTTCTCATTTTGACTGCATTCCCTACATCATTGTAACCTTTTCTTTTGAGTGTGCTGTGCCAATTCAACCCTTGCAAGGGTTTTAGAATGGCAGCAGAGAATACTAAATGACATGATTTACATGAAAATAAAAATGGCTTTTGAATACAGAGGATATGAGACAGAGGTAAGGTTTCCTTCAGCAAATCTGGAATTAAGGGCTAGTCTCGTGTCTAATTTCTCCAGCTTTAGCCAGAGCTTGCTTGCCTTCAGCTGTTAGTATTTTATTTTATGAGTGAGTGGGTGTACAAAGGGAGATGACAGCCCCAGAATGTCCATGTGTTTCATCTGAGTAGCCATGAGATGGTTGCAGGGTTGGCAATAGCAGTTTCTGCTGGGTTTGGGTCAGCAGAGGCCTTGACAGAGCCTTTTCAGCACGGAGTCCTCCAGTCAAGGGTTTGCTGGGGAAATAGGTGTCTCCAGCCTGGGCATGCCATGGCACCTAATACTTTTCTTCTTGAAAGATAGTACTTCAAGGCACTGATTCTCAAAATCCTGTGCCACCTCTTGCAAAATATTTATCATTGTTACTTTGGTGCTGCTGGAGATGTTATGAGAGTGAGTGCAGTTGTTCCTTCTGAGGCACAGTCGGGGGCAGTGTGAAAGAGCCATTTGGACCAGGTCAGGAGAAATGCATAAAGGCATAGCAAGTTCATAGGAATGAGGACGGTATGGGGCTTTGTCTCCAAAAGCTTTCATTTCATGATTTTTCAAGTTCCACAGTCCAAACATGACAGTAGACATACATCAATTTCTTTTATTTCTTTAGTTACCTGAAGTTTATTCCCCTAGAAAATGTGGGATGTTTTAATTTCACCTCCAGGGGGAAAAAAAGTGAAAAAATATTCTGCTAAAAAAAAAATAAAATTTTCCCTTCAGTTTTTCTAAGAAAAGCCTGATTTGGAGGGGAGGAAGGTACTTTTCTAGGGGAGTCAAGACTTTTTTTTAATTTAGTCCTAGAGGTCTTCTGTCTCCCCCAAAAAGAGTTTTTGTTCAGACTTATCCCTGTCCTTCACCATTTACAATTTCTCTCAAAAGGGAAAATAGTTAAAAGGAGGTGGAAGTTTGGAAGTAGTTGTTTAAAAAAATAAACCTTCACCTTTCCCCTCTATCATCTTTAGAGTCATCATTTGTTAATTAACAACTCCATGAGGGAGGCACGAATAGGTGATTATTGGCTATTATTGCTGCTCTATGATGATGATGATGTTGAAGAGTGCTTGTTGAGTGATGTTGAAGATAACCTTTCATATCTTCTTGTCTCATATTTGTATTCCAGAAAAAACTCATAGCAATGATTTGGACTGTATCAGAACTTAAGAACTTTTTACACTGTTAATTATTTTTTAGTATCCTTAATACTTCCCTTGTGTTCAAGAAGAGCTTGTATGGTTGAATAGTGGGGGACATTGAGCCTTGTAGATATAAACAACTTTTAAAAAATGAGGGGAGGGGGCAGGGGAGGAGAAGTGTTGTTGCTGATTAAAACCTGAGAAGAATTATCCCTGTGTTAAAAACATCTAGTGTTTGTCATGGAATGGAAATGGTTCTTTGTGCCCATCTTGGATGTTTCCCAAATTGCCTGATGTCCCAGCTGGATGGGTGAAAGAGGAGACAGTAATTATCTGCATGGCAGGAGAGACTTAAACTTTAAGAGCTTTATGCCTTGGATCAGCTGGAATTCTTGCTGATTCCTCACATACAGTCTCTGAGCTCACCAAAGCAGACAATATGAAAAATATTAACAGGATTCAAGAAGACATTAGTAATAGATTAAGAGCGCATGCTTCTCTTGTGAGACTTTTTCTTTCTTGATTTCTTTTTTTTTCATTTCAGTCGGAAAATTCTAAAGGTGAGTAGGTGAAGTCAATTTTAATAATTCACAGACAATAATACACCTATTTCTTGTTTGACAGAGCTAGTGTTTAAACTATTAGCATTGTCTGGCATAACATGAAACAGGATCAGTCACTCATCCCTTTGAAACCTCTAACCTGGCCTCATTTGAATTTCTTCCTTCCAGCTTTGCCAGTACATTTTAATAGTCTTCATAGAGCTCTGAGCTGCCTTGTAACTTCAGAATTTATCTCCCAGGTTGTGGTTAGGAGTGGAGTAAGACAGCACCATTCCTCACCACGTTTTCTGCATGCACTGACACAGAAACCTCAGTGCTACATATAGCCATTGAAATTCGAAACAGACCACTCTACTGCTGCACAGAAATGGGATTTTTAATCAGATTTCCTTTTTGGAACACTGTTCTGTAATTTTTGAAAGCACTCTTACTTTTTTTGCTTCCTCCAACTTGCTGAACTGGTACTACTTTGCAGTCACACTTTGTATTTATTGGCCATAAGGGAAAAGGTGGAATAACAATAATGAAAACAAAAAGTACAGTTTAAAAAGGACACCTGCCTGTTTTGGTTTTTTTTTTACAGTGGTCTGTGACAAGTTCATGTTTATAATTCCCTACATCTCTTACCAAGTTAATGGTTGCAGAACTTAGTTTTAAAAATTTCTAGATTGGGTAACTAGGAGTTGAATTGCTTTTGTTCTTACTTTTAATTCTGTTTGACTGATAAAATACTCTGCCTTTATCTTCTGATTTTGGAAGTAAAATCATATATTGAAGCTTCTTTACAGTAACAAAGACTTCTGACTAAAGTAATTGGCTGCCACTATAGTTTTCCCTCAGATAACTGTTGTAAATTTCCAAACCTCTAATCTTCAGCAGCATTTTCCTCTTGATCCAAGTTTTTGTTTCCATGTGTTGGTAGGGATTAAAAAGTGGTTATGAAGATGAATTTGGAAACAGAGGAAATGTGAGATTTTAGGAAAAGCTCAGGTAGGGCCAAGTTTGCTCTGTCCACTGTTTTTGTAGCTATACACCAAAGCCTATTGGGACCTCTTCTTATACTGCAGTGTCACCACTGATCACACATTGTGACATTTGCTCCTCACTCAAAACAATTCTTCTGTAGTGCTAATCCTATAAAATTACCAGTCTTTTATCCTGAACATAGTTGGCTGAAAGGGCTTGCAGATGAGTATCCAAGGTACTATTTAGGTGTTATTCGTGACCTTCCTTTCTCTGCCTCCTCCCCAAGGTGCTTATTGGTATTATCTTTGTATTTTGCATATTTTTAGATGCCTTCTGGATGACTTCTGGGCTTAAAATAAAGGCCAAAATTAACCTTGACTGATGAAGTGAATCCCAAGAGTGAGATAGCTCAGGTATTATAAACAAAAAGTTGTCATGATTAGAATATGACTAGCCCTATAGGTAAGCCACCCACCTCTATAATAATTCAATAGCTGTGTGGCATAAATAAATGCAAGGGCAAGGGGGCCACAAGAATAAAAACAAAAACACAAGAAGGTGTGGTTTTCACCTCAGCAGAGATCCACAGCAGTGAAGACTTATGAGCACTTGAAGAACAGCCAAAGGGAGTCGATGATGGATGACAGGCAGTCTGTGTGCTGGAAAGCTCACAAGAAGTATTCTTATTTTTGCCTTCTAGTATTAGCAACCACAATTAATTCTGCTTTGGCTTAACTGCTGAATGGAATTAAGGGGAAAAAAATTGACTTCATTAAGATCTTAAATATAGCTTTGGGAAGGATTTCCTAGTCCAGAGTAATGCCAGGTATCTTTGATATCCTTGATACCACTGGGTATGTACAGTTTTCTATGTCTGAGAATACCATGGGTGCAAACACCTGCATCTAGAAGCCATGTCAGCTGGGGTATACTTTCAGAGAAAGCAGGGTTTGGGACCATGCTTGTTGGATGAAAAACTTCTGGGGAAAACCCTTCCCATGTGCAGGTACGTGACATCTTGTGTACTTGCTGTGGGCTTTGTAAGGATCAGCATTAGACACCAGAGTTCATCAAATGGCCATTTTGTACACTGGCATGCAGACAACTCACGACTTAGCAGGACTTTGAGCTGGGAGGGACCATTTAGAAATGTGACAAAGTGGTTGGAGTTGTTGTTGCTTTTGGCTGGGACTACCAAGTATTGCCCTATTTATTACGGAAAGAGGAAAGAGCCTGCTGAAGTGGTCAGAGGAATGTAATCAATAACTTTTTCCACACACCAACCAGTGAATGTCAATGGCAGCTAGAGACAGAAAGAACTAAGCACATTAGATGTGAATGCCTCCTTGGTTTATATACCAATTTTTCCCTTGTTGCTGACTATGTTCTTGTTTTTTGGTTTTTTGTTTTTTTTTTTTTTTGTAAAGCCTTCAGAAACTGAGTTGTCCCTCAATGTCTTTTTTTAACTGCCAAGAACCCAGAGACATTGGTTGCAGAGCAAAGCCTCAAAATCTCTAGTGTCCTCAAACAGTGGGTGATATGAAGGCTTTCTCAGGGTTCCTTTGTGACCTGGAAGACAGCTCAGGAGATTGGCATGCTCCGGTACAGATATCACACCTGTCTGACACTTTCAAAAGCCATAAGGAGATTCTTAAGGCACAGAAATTCACTTTATATCAAGCTCTTCTACAGGAAATTATTCACTTTGGATCAGGGTTCAAAGTGAATGATTATCCAGTTAGAATTTTTTGCATTTTCCTTTTTTTCATTGCTATCACCTCACCATATTTTCATCTTCTCATAAAAAGCACCATCTACCCAATTACAGTGATCTATGTAGAAATGCACCTTGAAGAAAAGCATTGAAGCATGTTGATGTAAATTATTTTAACTTGGGCTTTGGCTGTTAGAGAAATTCCTGAATAAGGAAAGGGAGGGTTAGATATCTCTGTGAGGATACCAATTTTAGCTGCAATGTTACTGGGAAAAGATGACTTGACAAGGCAATGGTAGAGGTAAACAGGCTCATTTCTGTGAAAAGGGTGTTGACAAGCAGTGATTTTTGGGAAGCCTCCAGACAGAGTCCAGGATACTCCAGACTCTGACTTTAGGGATTTAGGCAATATAAAAATTATTATTAAGAAGAAGAAAAAAAAAGACAACTCAAACATTTACATCAGCTGTGCCTGCAGCTTTTTTGTTTTTCTTTTTTTCACATACTTTTGTTCCATTAAACATTTCCAGAAACCCTGTACAGTTAAGCCTAGCACTGTGAAAAGGACTAATATCCTCTTCTGATAAACTCTTCCTGTGTTTTTGTGTCAAATCAAGTATATTTCAGCTTCACATTTAGGCTTCTTCAAAATAATAGAATATTATAATAATATAGAATAATAGAATAGGGCCTTGAGCCTGACAGACCTCATGTGGACCTGAAGTGAAATCATCCCATTGAGTATCATGTTGCTCAATATGAAGTGGCCTTGAGTATTCTCATGGCCTTAGGCATAGATACAGAGATGGCTCCCTCCAAAACCAAGTTCCAGGCACGCTGACAAAATCATTTCCTCATGTCCTGTACAGTGTTTTGCTTTAGTCTTTTCGCATATTCCAAATTAATTTTTATTTTGCCTAAAAAGGTGGTGCTTTGAGGAGAGGCAGCTTACAAGCACCCTGTTTTGTTGTTTCTTTTTTTTGCCCCGTCTACAAAACATCCCACTGACTGCTGCTGCAAAGAAAGCAGATTCTTCCTTCTGTACCCTCAGTTCCCTCCTGAAAACTCCCTTGTTGCCTTCAAAAGTCACTGCATGCTACTAATGTGCTGTGACTTCTTGAGCATCTTGGTGACTACTGTTGTTTGTCATTGTCTTCTTGCACTGTGTCTCTACTTATTTGTGCTCCATTTCCTGTACTGTGGGAATGGCAACTTGTGGCAACTTGACCTAATGGTTTAGGCTGTGCAAAGGAGAAAAATCTAGCCACAACAGTGTGAACTGCTTTAGTGCAGCAGAAAGAGGGAAAATTAGCTCCTATAAAAGCCTGTTTGTCATGGTAGCAGTATGACTTCATGTTGTTAGCTGGTTCAGTAATGTGCAGCATGGCCCTGGATTATGAACATTTTGTGCAGGAAAATTTCCTTTGGTTCTGATTTGCAGAACAGCTAGAGCAGGAAGATCCTGGGTGATGGCAGAGGTTTTCAGACACAGGCTGTAATAATCAGCATTTCTTTGTAAAGGTTTTAGAGAAACATGTATGGGAAACTATTTATTACATCTGTTAAGATTCTGCCCCATAAATGCTGACTTTCACCTGCATGCAAAAGCTGAAGGAAGCACACCAAGCCTGGACTGGTGTCTGGATAACAAGACAGCTTTTCAGTGCTCTGAGACCCAAGGAACTCGTCCTCTTGCTGGAAATTCTTTGGATACCATCTTTAAATGTTCTACAGTATTTTTATTAGTACTTTCCACTCTTTGGTGGATCAATGGAAGTCTGTTCTGAAATTTTAGGCACTTCTTTCTTTGCATTAGCGTTTCAAATTAATGATCTGCAACTGTAAACTTACATATTTGTACTGACACATTTTTTAAATATAAAGCTCTCATGTTCCTGCAGTAAAGGAAGATCCAAAGAAATGAGAATATCTGGCACTCCAGTCTCCACTATCAGCTCATTAGCCAATTCTGCAAATTTATTCTTCATGTGGAAAAAATGTTGTGACGTAGTGGCTTGTTGGCTGTATCATGCAAGTGTTACACTGGTAACTCTGTTACTATAAATTTCAAACCAGTGCATATTTTCAGCAGTTGCAAGGTATCTTCAGGAGCAGTGCTGGTGGCAGACTTTAGTAACATATATTTTACATTCAAAACACTGGAAACCTTGTAGGCAGTAAATGTGATTTCATCCAGTCCTTATGTGGATTGTATAGTACCTGGCTTTTTCCTCTTTCAAAAAGATGCAGTTAGAATTGTAGAATAGAATCATAGAATATCCTGATTTGGAAGGGACCCACAAGTATCATCAAAGTCCAACTCCTAGCCCTGCACAGGACACCCCAAGAGTCCCACCATGTGCCTGAGGGCATTTTTCAAACATTTCTTGTACTCTGTCAGGCTGGTGCTGTGACCGCTTCCTTGGGGAGCCTGCTGCAGTGCCCAAACACCCTATGGATGAAAAACTTTTTTCCTGATATCCAACCTAAACCTCCCCCAACTCAGCTTCAGGCCATTCCCTTGGGTCCTGTCACTGGTCACAAGAATGAAGAGATCAGTGCCTCCCCTTCCTCTTCCTCCCATGAGGAAGTTATAACTGCAATGAAGTCTCTCCTCAGTCTCCTCCAGGTTGGACAAGCCAAGTGAACTCAGCTGCTCCTCACAAGGCTTCCCCTCCAAACCCTTCACCATCCCTGTGGCTCTCCTTTGGACACTTTCTAATAGCTCAATGTCTTTTTTACATGCTGACACCCAGAGCTGCCCCCAGCACTGGAGATGAGGTCACCCCAGCTCAGAGCAGGGCAGGACAATCCCCTCCCTTGCCCAGCTGGCCATGCTGTGCCTGATGCCCCCAGGACAGGGTTGGCCCTCCTGGCTGCCAGGGCACTGCTGGCTCGTGTTCACCTTCCATCAACCAGGACCCATAGGTCTCTTTCCATGGGGCTACTCTCCAGCCTCTGGTTCCCCAATTTGAACATCAAGTATCTTATAGATTCAAATACACCTATCTTGTTGTTTTCTACTAAAATTTGAAAATTTATGTTAAGGATCAGTTTGTCATTGATCTACTGTGAACTTTGGGGAGTTTTATATGATTTCTGATGCTACAGACTCGGAAAGTTTTGTGCAAGGAGCTGGGAACTCATTTTCATTTAAACTGTGACCTTCCTATAATTCTACAAGAAAATGAGCTTTACAGAAGAAGTTTATTATTACCAAACTACTTGAGTGAAGGCTTAGGTATCAGCTTATTTCTGCTAATTGCAATGTCATGTAGAGACTGTAGAGTGTTTTTTGCAGGGCTAAGGCTTGTCTCCCATCCTGTTTCCTTTTACTATGTGTTGGTGCACTGGCTGACTTATACCCCTCTATTGAGGGTATCCCTCTCTGTTGAGAGATATAACAGGATATGAGGGATATAAGGTTTAAATGTATTTAGACATTGCATTTTTACTGTTACATATCTTCAGAGCTAAAATACTTCTGTTTTACTTAATGCTTTTTTTTTTTCTCAAAAGAAATATGAGACTCTTGCCCCAGAACACTAACTCCCCCCTTCTGTTACTCCCCAGCACCTATACTGCTCTCTGTTTTTGCTGCCCAGCTAGCTGAACACACAAGTGTCTTCCCAATCTTTCTACAGAAACAGAGCTTCAGGTTTTATTCCAGGAGATGCCTTTTAAAAACATCTCCAATAATCCCAGGGCAAAAACATAAAAAGCACATGCCTGGAACTATTCTACTGGTGAAAAGAAGGAAAAGAGTCCAGCTTTTTGGTGTAGGTTGTTGGGATTTTTTCCCCCCAGATATTGGTAAGTAAGTGAAACAGAACTTGATTTGGTGTTCATTCTTGATGAAATGCATGTGTTGTGCACATGCATGTGCTTTCTCTCTCTTTCTTCTCTGTTTAAATCCCATTTAAACAGTGCTCAGTGACTGCTGGGAGTTGTAATCCATGTGCAACTCTGTCATGAGGCAAACACCAGCTGGAGGGACAGCTCTACAGTCTGCAACCAGTTGAGTTGCTGAGGAGTCATAAAAGAGGGAAAAAGAGGTTCATGAGAACTCAAACAGTGCCTTTTGGAAAGTGTTTCTTACACTCTTTTAAGAGCTACAAAGTCTGTATCTTGTACAGTTTCTTGTGCTTAGCCAGGGACAAGATTACAAAACAGAAAATGACAGAACTTCACAGCCAAATTGGTACTTTCTCAGGTTTGTTTGACAAGATATTTCACACAGCTTCAGAGTAGACTGAAAGCATCTCTAAGAAACTGCTGTTTACTACATAGAAAGAGAAACAATTTTTTTTTCCTTTTAATGAAGGAAACTCTTTTCCCTTGACAGAATTACTAACAGTTGTGAATATTTCTGTTTGGTCCTTAACTCCTGATAGGTGTTTTCATTAGCCATCTCTGAAGTCCCAGTTTGGATGTATTTGTGGAAAGTTATCTGAAGAAACACAGATGTTTGGAAGCTTACCATTCTTTTAATTAAATAACGTGTTAGAGTATATTTATAGCTTTGCTGATTCAGAGCCATAGGTTAACAACTCTTGTACTCCAATACTATTGAGTAATTGCCCAGAGCACTATCCTAACACTTCTGTAAAACAAAGCACTAGGGACTGGTAGTGTAGAAAACTGCAGAATTTTATAAGGGATTTTTACCAGGGAGCACTATTAAAATAAAATACCTCTATTTATGGCTGTTGGCTAATGAGTGGAACATTAGGAAAAGATGCTAAGTAGTGATGGCTCTGGCAATAGAAATTACAAATGACAACAGATATTTGTAAGTGGTGAGGATGTCATAATTGCTATTACTGAGCTTCCTGCCTGGTTTCCTTGGTGTTTTGCTCAAATACAGCAAAGTATTTTATACCTGTGCTGTAGAAGAGCAGATCTTGAGAATGTTGATGATGGCATTATTTAGAAAAAATATTCTGGCTACAAGGATATTTGGACTTGGGGATCTTTGAATTAAGTACATCCCACCCTTCCTGCTTGTAATTGTCAGCCAAGGCAGCAAAGGTTAATGAAAGGAGAACCTTAGGAACTGTTGCTAGTGGAGAATGGGAAGGTAGCCTTACAAACAGCATATGGCCTCTTAGGAAAATATGTTGAATTGAAGTGGTTGTAAGTTGTGGGCTGTGAAACAGATCCTTTATCACTTGACACACACTACACAAGAGGAGCCATCCATTTTTCAGGTGAAATTGATTTAAGTGTACTGTGGTGCTGGAGCCTGTTGTAGACCATCTTGCAGCATACAGTGGTCAGGGAGGTAAAGTGTGGAAATGATCAGTCAGGTGGAGGTTGAAATCCTGACAACAGCCTTCAGTGGACCCCAGGTCTCATTGGCATGATGTGTTTTCACAAAAGGGATCCTGCTTCCTGGAGAGTGGATGCTTTCAATAAAATGCTTTATGCCTCTCAGTGAGGGTTCTTGATGGGATGACTGTAACAGAGGGAATGGTAACTCCACTGTAAGTCTGGACAGTGTAAGAATGGGAATTGCAGTTACAATTTTTTTGTTGGTGGTGTTTTGGTAATTTAAAGAAACACACACACACACACAATGCACACAAACACTGTCCTGTACTGTCAGTTTGGAAACCTTTGCCTTCTTCCCTCTGCTTTTTCTCTGATGAAATGCTGCAATTAGAAGCCCTCATGCTGGAGCTCCATTGCCACTCAGGTGCTTTCATTTATTTGCTGTGATCGTGAAGAAAGTCAGCTTTGGAGGAAAAAACCCCAGTGATACCATGTTTAATTCACTCCCCAACTCAGTCCCACATTAATAGCTGACACTAATCACACTACTATTAGATAGAGGGACGCTATAGGCAGTTCCCTGGCATCTTGAGTCCTGCTATAGAATAGAATTTGTGAGTGAGGCATCCCCTCCAGGGCTACTCACAGAGGAAGGAAGGGATGGCCAGTGTCTTGGCCTCTAGGCTTGAAATTCTTGCCAGCAAAGCTGGAGCTCTATGAACAGGTCTGCAGTTCAGCAGCATTGTGGTATAAATACACCTCTGCAGCCAGGAGCAGTGGAAAGACAGAGACACTGAGGGAAGGGTTACTTTAACTGCAAATATTCACCCTTTGGAAAACAAGTATTTTATACCACCAATTCAAAGGTTCTTAATATAAGCATCTCAGAAGTGACCTCAGTTCTCCAAATCAGCTAGCACTGACTGACAGACATTATTGACATAATAAAGAAAAGTAGTATATTGACTGCAAGTAACCTTGTCCAAGCATAATTGTCTTCAGTAGTGGCTGTGGTGACAACTAAGTGGTCTTTTCTGTTGATTTCCATATTCAATTTCCTTCAGACAAAATGCTGATCTTTTATTTGGAGGTGCTATTAACTGAGAATAACAAATTTCACTTGGCTGACACAAAATAGTACAAGTACCAAATTTTGCATGTATTCAGGGGCAGTTCTTACCATAGGCCGGAGAAATGTGACATCTGTGCAGACAAGCAAAAGAGCCATTTTACACTTTAAGATTAAATTGAAGATTTTTAGTGTCCAAATTACTTGCATTTTGAGGTGAAAAGGTTAATCGTTCTCCAAAATAAAAGTTTCAAAATAGAAGTTTTTCTTTGGAAAATTCAAGCAATTATCATTGCTTCAGCAAGATTTTCGACTTGAGAAGATTTTTGTGACTTTAAATTCTCTCTATGTTTTCAGTCCTATGCTCTTGATCTAGGATTGGTGTAATGCAATTTGCATTATGCCTGGCTTCCAAAACAAGTTTTTATTAAGTTACTGTGCTCTTTGCAATCTTGGAAACTTTTTAATTCTCACTTTACTCTTCAGAGTTCACAGCTATCTCTGTCGATGCAAACACTGGCTGTAAAATGAGCAAGTGAAACACCTCCCTGCAATTAAGAAATGAGGCGGTTTCCTCAGTGGAAATAATCTGCATTGGCCATAGCAAGAGCTACAGCTCAGCATCTCGTTTAACACTTCAGATTGTCTTTGCATATGTGGGCTAGAGTCCAAGAGCTTTAGGAAATCCTTGGTGGATAGTAATCCGGAACACAAAAAGCAGAAGTCATACTTCAACACAATTGATAGCCTCTACTTACTAGCAGTCTTCGGGCTCAATTATCATGGAGATGCAATTAACTGTCTTTCACGGAGAGGGTGGGTCCTTCCAGATACAGGAGGAGAGGTCACAGATGGGGCGGTGTGGTTATGTGGTTAAGGGTAATTTGGCTTGCTCAGAAAAAGGTCCAGACTTTGGGCACTTAGGCTGAACACATGCAAAGCCAGACAGCAAGAAATGCCATGTACCAGCAGCCCGCCACATCTGCCACCAGGCAGGACCCATCCAGACTGCAAATTCAGGCTTTTGCTTCTTTTTTTTCTTTCTTCCTGTGTTTTCTGTCAAACAAGTAACTTTGACTTGCGTCTCTGACTCGCCCTGAGGAAAGGGACACAATCAAGTGGGCAGTCTTTAGTCTTGTTGACTCTGTGGAAAGGAAACAGATTATAATCTTTCCTCCAGGTATTTGTTGCGCTGAATTCCCTCAATGAGCTCCCAAGTGTGTTTCATTATGCTTTTCATAGGGCTCCTCAAGCTATAAGCTACAAAGTGGGAGGGAGTTTCATTATAAAAGTTGTGATTAGTGCCATGTCCAAAATGTGAAATAGTTGAATCAATAATTTGTTTACATGTCTGAGACAAAGGAAATAGAGACAATCACTTCTTGTTGAAAAAACATGCTTTCTTGGCAGAGCTTAACATAGATGTTTCCAGCAGAATTTTCTCTCTTTTGAGTCTGTCTAGTGTAGGAAGAGAAGTGTTAGCTTCCCAGTTCAGTTTGAGATTTGACAATGCCCAAGGGAAGGGATGCGTCAGTTTTAAGGAATCCCCCACGCCCCACAAAACTTGGAAATTTTACATTTATAACATCATGTCTGCCTTGAGGAGGCAAAATGTTGTTATCAGTATTAACCTTTAGCTAGTTCCTTGTATTATTTTCAGATGGGCATATTTAACTCAAAAGCCAGGCTGGCTACCACTCTGCATCAATTCTCAGCATTATATGGACATCACCATTTAATTATCACCTTATGTATAAATAACCAAGGTACAATCAAGGCTTAAAGAGATGTATCTTTAACTGGAATTAATGGCTGTACCTTCTTTGACTTGTTTTCAATGCAGTTTTAAAGGCAGGCATAAGGATTTGGGACAGTTTTGTTGACACAGCCCATTCAGAGCTTCTCTTCCTGGAAAATATCCACAAACTGAGCAAGCTTTGTGAACCTAGTCATTAAACAGTTTATGCCTCCTCCCAGTTGCACAAATGTCACAACATTGAATGACCTATCTTGCAATTTCGGACATCAATTTCTTCCACATTTATCACAATTTTTTTTTTCATTTTTTGTATGATGTAGGAAAATCAAACTCTAGTGTATCTGAATCCAAAGTAGCCATGGGATGATAGAGATTGCCACAGCTACAGTCACAGGCATTTGCTTTTCATACATTCTGGAACAGACTCTGAAATGAGAGCTCAGTCTGTCCCCCTGTTATCCAGTGTGTTGTGCTGCATTCACCTTGGCCTTCATGTCCTGTGAGTGCTTGTCTTGAAGTCCTGCAGAGATGCATGCTGAGCTGCACCCTTCCACTGCATGTTTTAATTTCTCCCTGGTGCAAAGCTGGCCCAGGGAAGTGACAGCCAAAGCAGTGACACAAAGTCCCCGGCAGGACTCAGACAGAGTCTTAATGAAATTGCAGTGCTCCTGTTCTGCGAAGGCAATACTTTTCCAGTGCTGGATTGAGCACCAAGTAGAACTGGGTTAGTGGGGAAAAAATGGAATAATTTTACCTCCTCTTCCCTCCTTCAAAAGCCACTGTATTCTGAGTAGAACAGGCATTGTAGACTTGCAGCAGTTTAATTTTGAAAGCAAAGAGGAGAGCAGCATAGCTGTTACTTGATTTTGGAGGAACATGTTCTCAGCATTTCTAGATGTAAAAAATTCCTTGAAAAATCCCAGCAGATTAATATTTTCCTGTCTGGTGAATCTGGCACAGAAACTAAGATCTGGGAATTAGGATCAGTTTTAAAATTTTACAGATCATGAGAAATCAAACCAGAGGAATGTCACTAATTCATTTCATGAGGTGTTCATCTCTGCACTGCCAGAAGAATAACTGCTATATTTAACTGAGCAACAGCTCTTCAGCCAAAAAAACAGTGGATAGTCCCAACTCATTAGTTAGCTAAGCTTCAATTCTCCCTCCCACTCCCTTCTATCATATCTCTGGTGGCACAAAGCCCATTGTAAAATTGAGAGTTGCCTTTCATATGGCTAGGCTGCACTGAAGGAGTAGCATTAAATGTTTTTCACACATTTTGCTTTTGTCACTAAGATGTAATTAAAGGATAGATGATTTCCATCCCTGCTGGCCCCTGCTGCTTTAATCCAATTATTTCTCTAAATGTGCTAATAGGCTCCGATTTCCAGTTTACGGAATGCATTTTCAGCCTGAAGTGCTGTTCAAGAAGCAACACAGATTTCAAGAATGAAAATTAAGGCTATGCTTTACTTGAACTGCAGTGTGCTGGTAAACTCAGATCTGACTGCAGCAGGGGGCTCTGACTGTGAAGGCTGGCTGTGTTGAACACCACCAGCATTCAGAAGGTGCAACCAAACACATTTGCTTCTGAGTGCCAAGCTTCCCATTCAATTTCCATTTAAGCCATTCATCTCTCCCACAACTTTGCTGTGATTTTCAATGCAATGTGGCTTTCCCTTGGCAACTTCACTTTGTCACTTGAAGGACCAAAATCTTAAAGAAACCCTGTGAAAATCTGTGTAAAGAGGTGACTTCATAAACTGACTTGGCGGTACTTCTGTACATGAGCAGCCCTACTGAACTCAGAGTAGGTTGTGGACATCCATAAGGACAGAAGAGCTGTAGGGTTTGTAGGCAACAAGGTTGACTAGAACTGAGACTTACAGGTAGGGCATTCTCTTTTCCAGCACCATTTCCCAGCTGTGTTGAGGTGGTATCATGAGCACACTGAAAAATTATGAATTGCAAAATTTTGCAATTGCCATTCACCTTTCCAGACTGATGGAGAGAATCTGTTTTATGGCAAAGTGGAAGAAAACAAATCCAGACAGTGGATAAGGGGAAGGCATCTCTGCTGGTGGTTGTCATAGAAAGTCATATTAAGGAGCTGCTCAGATTGCAGCCTCTGAATGTCCCAAGTATGTAGAATCATAGAATCACTTAAGTTGGAAAGGACCCTTAAGGTCATCCAATTCGATCATTAGCCTAATACTCCTAAGTCCACCACTGAAAACTTGATCTTAGATATATACATTCTGTTGAAAAATATTTTGGAATCAGAAACTTTTCTTTCTGATGTGAGGACCACTGCAGAAACAGGTTTCATTCCACATATGCATTCTGAGCAGTGGACTTTGGTTGTGCTTAAGCCAAAACGTATCCATGGAAATGCACATGCTGTTGTCAGGATGAAATGGTTGTTTGAGTAAAACAATGTTTCACTTACTGGCTGAGCTTAGGGAAACATCTGAAGAAAGTGGAAGCAGAGTGACTATCTGCTAAGAAGAGACTGATAGACTTGAGCTTGAGCTTCCCCCTCCTTTCCTTTTTTTTGTTCTGTATCAGTGCATCTGATGCTATTCATCTTAAATGTTCTCAGACTATGTGGCTGCTTCCTACCAAAATATATTATGCATGTATATATGTATGGCATATGTAGGTATTTCACCTACCAAAATTTTATGCTACTTTTGATAGCAGTGCTTCACGTGCAGATATTTACCCCCAAAAATAGTTGTTGCATTTGGTGGTGTAAAGTCAGAGGAACCCCAGATGTTTTATAGACTTGGATGGCATTTGTTGATGGTAAAGAGCAATTGTTTGCCATAATCTGTTTTTTCTTTTGTCTGTACCTCTCCTGTATTTCCTTTTTGTGCATATGTCCTTCACAACTTTTCCAACTTTGCTGATCCTAGCATAGAAATACTTTTGCTGTATGCTGCTTCTTTCCAGCAGACATGCTAGCATGGTTTCTTTGGCTTAGTACTTTACAGGTCTGAATCGTGGAATTTTGGGCACCTAAAGGCTTTAATTCCCTTCTTCCGTCTCATTTGTATCCACCTAAAAGAGAATATGATCAAACTCCACATATTTCCCTCTCACTTTCTGACTCACAGGTATATATTTATACCTGAGTTTCTCAGCAGATTTAAAATAACAGCTTTTATTTATGGACATCCTGTCCTTACTTTTTTTTTTTTTTTTTTTTTTTTTTTCTTTTTTTTTCCCCCAAAAATGATGCAATAGCAAGTATTGGCAGTTTTAGCATTTCATTTGTATGAAGGTTCTTTCATGTTTATTTGCATCTTCTAAGCACCAGCATACATGCATTGCATAGATCCATTTAGTTTTCAGGGTAAATTAATTTACTCTGATAATGAAGAGATGTCACATAAACCTGAAGTACAAACCCTTAATTTCTGGCAACTATATATGTATAGGCATATATGCTATATTTTTGCACTCCTAATGAGCTATCATTTGCTAGCCAAGATGTTTTATTCTTTATTTCAGAAACATTGTTGTTGTTTTACCCTGGAGTAAGTAAGTGCTGTTTATGTCCCAGTAAATCTTCTACTGGTCACAGTCCACAAAAGTGTTTATTTATGGTCCACAAAATTTGGATCACTTTCTCTTGTATTTTCCCTTGCTAAGTATGTCTGCCCAGACCAATTTAAACTTACAGAGGATCATCAAGTGAACCGCATTTACCAATATGACTGTCCCCATGGGGAAATCTGGTAAATGTTGCAATGCCTCGTGAAATGCTGAACAAACTAGTCAGTTAGCAACATCTTCAGGGGCTGTGCTGCTTACTTCAGGCACATTTGCTCAATGGTTCCACAAAAACATGACTTGGTGCTTTTGTTGTGATGGGTCTGTGAGCCCTTGGGCTCCGTGGCAATTTTGATGCCATTCATATGAGGTGGAAGAACAACAGTACTGGTGAGTGGCCAGGTTTGAGCCACGGCCCTGCAGCAGGGGTGGAGCCCAGCATTCCTTGGGGAAAGGAGACAGAGGTCTCTGAGAGTGGTTGTGTCCATTGAGGTGCAGGGGAGCAGGGGACAGCTGCTGAAGTATCATCTCTGCTTGGGCTCACATCTACCAGTGTTTTTCCATCCGGGGACTATTTCCTCTCTGCAAAAGATGTCCCACATATCATATTTATAAATGTGTATAAACACAGTATGTGTATCAGTAGAGGGAGAGAGAGACATAAATATATACATATGTGTGTGCATCTATATATGTAAATATATGTATGTATTATACACACAAAACTTAAGTATACATTAACCAAGATAAGCTGTGTTTGCCAGTGCTTTAATCTCAGTGGGAGACTGTTATTGCTGGAGTCAGACTCTTGAGCACCAGCTGAGGGTAGGAAACGAGATTCTGGCATGCAGGGTGTGGGAGGAATCTCTCTTTGTCTATTCCCCCTTATTTTGTTTCAGAGTACGTACACAAATAACATTCACATGTGGCCACGAGTGATGTAATGCGTACAACTGACTCCAAAAGAAGCTTCTCTTGTGAGCATAGCCCCTTCAGAGCATGGATCACTTTATACTGCTATTAAATAATATGTTGCCACACCACAAGGTGATATGAATCATTTCAGAATGCATTTTTTTTTCCTAAGAGAAGTTGGAAATCTATTTTCATCTTTATCACCCTGTTAGTTCAGATATATATAGAAGAGGCTACTTCTGTCTGTCTGTGACTGTACATGTGCATATAGACAGAGAGGCATGAGACAAATTTCTTCTGACTTGCCAGATTTTTGTGTTTTAATCTGTTTTCATTGCCTTTGCCTTTTACTTAGAATACCACAAGTCTGTGGCACATGGATGCTGCTGTCTGTAGCTTGATCATCAGGTTAATGCTGTGATTTCCTGTCTCAGGAGTCTGTGGCTGCAGGGCACAGAAAGCACTGTAAAGCCTGTTTTCTTGCAAACATGTTTGTGCTCCAGCAAATCCACACAGCACAGACCCATTTCCAGTTGTTTAAATTACATACTACAAAGGGAAAATTTGCCTAAATTGTTAGTGTACTGGGTGGGAAACAGAATAATAGAAAATTGCAAATTTCGTCAGCTCTCAGGGGAAATATGAAGCCAGTGTTTGGAAAGTAATCACAAAACTGCAGCATCTATTATTAAAAAAAAGATAAAAATAAGTAAATAAATAACGTCACATAAGGTTTGTTCACATTGACTCAAGAAGCAATGGTTCACATCTCTCCTCTGGCTCACAGAGGGTCTCTGGGAGCAGGTTCTGTATGAAGTGCAACTGAACTGAAGAAAACAGTTACATCAGTGTGAAACAGGGTATGTGAAATCAGATTCAGAGCAGCAAGGGCTGTTTTCACACACATGGAAGGTATTAGCACAATCCCTCCCCAGATAACACAGATAGTGTCAGTAAAAAAACTGGCTTTCCTGGATGAGGTATAGATTGCCATGGTTTAAATTGCATGATAATGAGCCTGTATTCCTGCTATTTATTTTAAGTACTGGCAACATGTTTGGCACCATACAAGGCAAAAATAAATAATGTCTTCATCCTAAAGAACCTGTGGTGTGAAAGCAGACAAAGGTAACATGACATATGAAGGGGCATACAGGAAGTGTTGTAGTCAAATGTAAATTATTTTTCTTAAGGGTAAAATGACAATCTGTGTGCATAAATTCTCTGTGGGTGCAGATAGGCTTCATCTCCCAATAATTTAATTATATAATGCATTCTAATTGGTCTGAAAATCAAAATTCAGTACTTTAACTCAACCCCCCTCCCCCTAATATTTGAAAGGGGCTAGATGTCAGAAATAACCTTAAAAGACCCTGCCTCGGACTAATCAACCTAAGGTAAAAAAAATCCAACTCACTCTTTTAATTTCTTTTCTATGACTTTAAACAAGTCAAATAACAGGCCTCCATTACCTCTAATTTCCAATTAATTAAATAATTATGAAGAGTACTGGAAACTGTTAAACCCCCAGGATCCTTATGGCATTTTACTGGTAGAAAGCAGCTTGTGCTTGGATTTTCCTCCTTTTCCTTTGCAATGTACCCTTTCTAATTGCTGCAGGTAGAGTTCAAGCTGGTCTTTAACACACAACCAGACTTACTATTTCTATTTGGATTGCAATTTAAAAATGAAAGCTAGCTTTATGGGGCCCTGTGAATTTCTCTGTCCGGTGAACCCTGTCATTATCTGCAATGGGCATGGGAAGAGGTCTTCAACACTCAACACATTATTTTCTCATTTTCTCAGAAGTGTGTCTCATGCATAGCAGGCAGGGTGTACCTGTTAGGAGAGCAAAGAGAGACAGTTGTTCAAAAGGAGGTGATGGTGGCCAGAGAAAGTCTGTGAAGCACTGCCTGTTGATGTGCTGCTCTAGAAGATGGGGTGCATGAATGGTGCCTGCACCTCCTTGGGCTTGGCTGGGAGCCACGTGCAGCAGGCCCTTCCCAGGAATCACACCCTGGTGTCAATTGTCTGCATAAAAAGGATAGTTATGGGCAAGAGCTGGGCCTTTGTACTGTTTTGTTGACTTAGCTTTTTACCCTGCATAGGAATGTTCTCCATCCAGAGAAAATAAATCCTGTCTCTTGGCTAGAATCTGGTTTTTTGATTGACTAAGTGGTATCCTGACTCATTTGTGATTAGGGGAGGGTGTAGGTTGGAAGAGGATTTACTGAAGAAGTTGTATTATCTCAAAATAGATCTATACAAAGAAGTGTTTGAGCAATTACTCTGCCTTTGTGCAGAGTATCAGCCTACAAACAAGTTTCAAATGGGGCTTTAAAAAGTCACTCCAGTATATCCCAGAGTGATGGGACAGGCAGCATAGTTGTTGAATCTGAACAGCATTAGATGAGATTATCTTAACATTCAAGGACAGAAAGCTACCTGGTAGTGAGGTGGGAGGAAAGGCTCAGAGTTCAAAGTGATCTTGACTATTGGAGAAATAGTCTGACATGAACAGGGTATGACTCAATGAGAACACATGCAGAGTACTGCGCGTGAGGAGGAGATTCCAAATCTGCCATATAGGATGAAAAACAAGAGGTATACAGCCTTTCCCCAGAAAGTAGTTTAGAGAGATCGTAAGGGATTGCCATCTAAAACCTGGCCCTGTTGTCAGTATTGTGGAAAAGCAGGTATCCTACTGAAACTGGTGAGCAGGAACATTGTGTCTAAAACATGAAGTGTTTCTTCTAACTCAGTGCCGGTAAGGCCCAGGATAGTGTCTGGTTTTGCACACCACATTGCAGAAGAGTGTAGGTTTTGACTCAGGGAAAAGCAACAAAAGCAATTGAAAGTTTAGAAAACAGAGGTTTTAAAGAAAGGTGTGGTTAGTGATGTGTTTAGTACAGAGGAGAAGCATGATAAGTCTTTCAATAGGTAGAGGGATGTTACAAGGGAGAAGGGAGTGGCCTATTCTCTATCTTGATTGGATGGGACAAAAAAGTAAAAGCCTAAATTGCAGAAAAAATGGTATAAATTAGATATGATAAAGTGTCGCCCACCACAAGGTTGACTGGGAAGCCAAGGGAGCTGAACCCAGTTTTCCCATGTCTTCTAACATATGTTGTAACTATTGCACAAAATCTGGCTATCCTCTCCTGTGGCCACAGCACCTGCTGTGTGCTGGTGTCAAGTTGGGCAGCATGTGCCCACAGTGTGTATGAGCCATAGGGCATAAGGGTCTTTGTGTTGAGGCATTTACCTGTCTTGAAATGGAGTTTCATTGTGGATTGGATGTGTTCCAGCCCACACACAGAATTGCAACCGGGCTCGTACACATCCACGGTGGCCCAGCTTAATTTAGAACTCTGGAAAACAGACATCCTGAATCACTGCTTGAGGTATTACTGCCTACAACAAACAGTCTGAATCTTGTCTTCAACAGAGGCACCAAAGTACACAAACAGTGAGGTATTCATAAAGCCGGACTGTTACTTAATAATCTTAGGTCTCTGCATTTCCTGGGAGAGGTCATCAGAAAATGAGATACTAATAAATAGGCAGTCTGGAAGACAGAGTCATAGGTAATAATGCATTTGTGCACAAACTGTTTAACTTTGCACTTCTTTTCATATATTGGGAAGATTTGGATCAAAACCTCTTGCTTTTTGAAGTTGTTTGTGTTACCACAGTATTTTTTTTTCTCATAACATATTCTAGATTAATACTAACTAAATGACTGAGGAATCACTAGAGCTTTAGAGGAAATAGATTTATAACTAAAACAAGAAAAAGTAATCTAGTTTGGAAAACCAAAATATGTTCCTCAAGTATGACAAACCCTAGGCCAGTTGAGGTGAACTCTTTCTACCCATTCTCCCCACCCTTTTTTTTTTTCCTTAAGAGAGATAGAATATGAATTAAGAAGCATGAAGCTCTTAGGCACTTTAGATTAAAGCTAAAACATAGTAGTGATAGCTTGATGATTGAGTGACATCTGCCAAACTTCCTCAGGGACTTCAATAATATGAGGGTAATAGATTATTAGAAGTGTTGAACGCTGTGTCTGACATGTTTAAATTTATGTATCACATTCCTCCAAAATTATAACCAGTAATAGGTTAAAAGCTTTGGAGGGGTGTGGGATATGCAAAACCACAGAATAGGTGATAGTCTGAACTGGTGGTACCAGTTAAGTAACCCAAGATTGCCCGCCTAATATATTTTAAATATCTTAAAAGGGAACTTAATTATAGCAACCTTAATGTTTCCTTTGCAATTCCTTTCTAGAATGCAAAAGTGATTTAGGTGAATAAACTTCAGTTCAGCTACTGACAGAGGTTAGAATCCATTATTCATAATCACTGCCAAGCTTAGTTGATGGCTATCCAAGAACTACTTTAAATCCATCACTTTGGGTCTTGTCTTTAGATCTGTACAGTCAAAAATTATATAATAGCTTAGTTTATGTCAGCTGATATAATATAATCAATAGTCTCGGCACTGGAGCCAAGAATGTTACAATTCATCCTCTGATTGAGTCCTTTGAAGGAAAAGACCCCTCAAAGTAAAATATTTGTTTCCGATGAGGTGACCACCTTGCCTTTAGGTGCAGCAGATCTCTGCAGAAGCAGTGCTCTGCTCCTGGGGAACCCTGAGTTAAAAAGAAACATTCTTTGTTCAAAACATGGAAGAGAAGCTCTTGCAGTTTTCCCTCACTAAACTGGGAAAACCAACTATGAAGTTATGAGTACCTTGTGCAGCAAGGATTAAAATAAGCCAAATAGCAGAGATCTGCAAAGTAACCCAGCTGACATAAGTGTCATAGTTTGTGGAAAGGTGCATAAAAGAATATCTGCACTGGACTGTTGATGTTTTTGATAAACTGTTTTAAAACGTAGTTCATACTTGACACAGTGGGTCATGGACTTGAAATATGAGCACTACAGCCAAAAAAAGTCAAATAAGTGCAATAATTTACACTAAGGCAAGGCCCCTCAAGTGCACTGTTCATGCCCTTGCATTGTATTGTCACACACTGATAATGACAATGGCCCTAAAGTATCACAGAGTTGATCCAAGGATCTGTAGTTTTGGTAGATTGATGATAGTTGAACCCTGATCTGTTCTGCCCAGAAGAATCCCTTTCCTCTCCTCCCCAAACTTATTAAATCCCCTCTGTCCTTGTGGCAGAGAGCACACTGCTCTCTCTGGATCACTGTTTGCTGGCATACCTCAGCCACAGTCGTGGCTCTGCCATACATCTCTTACTGGGAGGAAACAGCAGTAGGCCAGACTGCCTGCCCTCTGTTGTGGGTTTTTCCTGGGAATGCCACTTGCTTTGGACTCTTAGTTCACTAGAAAAGCCTTTGTGAATCCCAGAATTTCTGCTCTTCATGAAGTGGAAGGGTGGATATTACCTAGGCTTGAGCTCACATTTCACATGAAGTATGTGGTATGAACCCTCCTCAGGTTACTTTTTGGCCATGGAGCTACACAGTAATAACAGATGATGCTGTACATTGCTCTAACAAATGTAGCAAAACTTTGTATTTTCTCTCTGGCAGACTGCTTTCATAGTGTAATGTCTTGTAACTTCATTTAACATCTAATGGTCATAAAGTATATGTGACTTAACCTATTTTTTACTGTAACTTTGGTCAGTGACAGCAGTCATTGTAGTGGAAAATAATACTGAGACACAGAGGACAGAAAGAGAAATAATGATGATTTTGAGAAAATAAGGATTTGCGGAATAACATAGACATAGTTGCTACGACGCAATACTTGAAATATGGTGATTAGCTTCAGTGTGATCAGCTTTGAGACCTGAGGTTAACTGAAGTTAGGCTGCTCACTATTTATTTGAATGGTATTTTTATTTTAAAAATATTCTTAAGAATATTCTTAATAAGAAGTATTCTTAATAAGAAGTATTCTTATTAAGGCCCTTTTCTCTTTTCTCTTTCTTTTTTTCTTTTTTTTTTTCCTTCTTGCCTTCCCCCCCCCCCTTTTTTCCCCTATTCATATGACTTTACGGCAGAGCTCAGTGATGGCCTGGCTGTCGCTCCGTGTCCTGCCCCTGGTCCCTGTGCTCTGGGAGCCGTGCCCGGGGCTGGCAGCAGCCGCCACCCGAGTGTGTAATTGCGGCCCCGGAGCAGGGAGCGGCAGGCGGCTGCATACCACGGGGTAGCTGTCTGGCAAGTGGCCTCCTCCTGCTTCCCTCAGACGTGTCAGGACAGCAGCTCGAAATGCTTTGTGAAAATGCAGAGTGAAATGAAAAGCTTCCCCTACTGCTACCCAGAGGCTGCAGGAGAGGTGTCTCCAGGAGGTGATACCAGGAATTACTCCAGTGCTGTTCAAAAGTTCAAGGCACACAGGCGTGCTCCATTTCCACGTTCTGGAGGTCCACATCATAAAATGAGGGGAAAATAATACCTCAGTAGGTTTTCTACCACACTGGAAGTCAACAAGGAAGTTAGGAATGACAGGCTGAAGAAGGAAGAGGGATTTTCTTGTTCCTGAATATTTTGTCAAAAATCCTATTGCTGAATGACAGCAGCCAAAGGCTTATCATAAAAGTGAATGAAAGCCTGTAAAACAGTGGAACAAGAATTCACAGGATAACATTTTTAACATAGATAATCATTGTTCCAACAGAGATTGAGTTAGCCATGACATGAGCTGGACATCTCCAGAGACAATCACAGAACTGGTGAATTCTTTCCTCTTTCTTTCCTTCACATGAGAAAGTCACCAAAGTCAGCAAAACTTTGTACAACAACAACAGAATTTAGCATCTGTTGTAGAAACAGAAAAGTGAAAACATGAGTTCCACATTCTTATATAGCAGTGGCTTTCTTGTTAGAATGTAAAGTTCTTATTTTTACTCCTTTTATTCTATCTAGTTTTTATATAATAAATTCTATAGGTTAATTACCAGGATACATATTCTTTTTTTGCTGCCTTCTTTTAAATTGAAAATAAAGCTATTATGTATTTCCCTGGTGTTTTCCATTTCCCTCCTTCTGAGCTGAGAGGTAGAAAGTCATTCCCATCCTTGGGCTCAGAAAGCAAGGTGTAGCATCATCTTGGGGTATGAAATCACTGAGGAGTAGGAAGAGTAGGTGTTTACATTCTCAAACAAGAGGGGATATTTTCAATGATATTCATTAGTTCAGCCCTCATTAAAATTATTGAGATTATGTTTAATGTTTATTAAATGAGAATAGAGTTATTTAAAAGTGTAATTCTTTTGCAAATCTCTGTTACAGAGCATACCTGCTGATTTAAAGGCATCCTGCTGAAGGCTTGCATTTCTAAACCTCATATGAATTTGATGGATGATGAGTGGAATGTCAGATGAATGAAAATTTTGTATGAAATGAATGTAAAATTTGAATGAATATTTTGCTTATGTTGATGACTGACAAGAGGCAGGATTCTATCTGTCTGTTTTAGGACTAATGAGAAGTTGTGTATTTTCTTTCAGCCAGCATTCTGAAAAATCCATGGATAAGAAGAACTTTTCACAGCATTAGAAATAGTGCTGTATAAAAATTTAGTCAGCATCCTCTTTTGAAGGCAATACATGAGATTACAATTAAAATGAAAAGGTTAATTGAAAATGGAGAAGCAGGTTCATAGCATAGGAAGGAAGCTATGAAACAGGTTAGATGCTTTCTCTAGAAGGAGGACAAGTATTGTGCTTTTAGCTTCATTTATGTATTCTTCATATGCCACAAAATATTGTCGTCATGTCTGCTTTCTTTTGAGGTTTGGACATATTTAGTCATAACAGCAGTTGTGGCTTGCTTGAGAATCTTGCTGAGAATCTGTCTACTGAGTGTTTTACTTCTCTGTCTCATTAACCCCAGGACAATCCATTGTAGCATAAACTGTTGGTTCAGTTTTGGTAATGTATTTGCAGTTTCTCACCTTGAGGAGAAATTATTGTATCACCATTTTGACTGTAGTGATTTAGGGATCTGTTTGATGTTGTAAAGCCTGAAAAAAATCCCAGAGGTATATTGAACACAGGGAGCTGCTCATACATACATACCAAATCTGGGAAAGCTGTATCAGTAGCTCTCACCGATGTAAATTAAGAGATGTGTGTTCTTGTAGTCCAGTTTCCAACTCCGAGACACACCATGAAAGTGCCTTTTCCATCTCCTTTGTAGCTTTGTGAATACTCTCTTACTTCTCTACTCCAAAGTGATTGCTTCAGGAGGTCTTATCCAAGAGATCTCTTTCTTATTTCCTCTACTCTGGCCTTTTTTATGTGTAAAAAAAAAAGCTGCTAAACTCTGCACACTCAAGACTGTGCGTATAGAGAGAGGAGGAACAGCTTCTTCTCACTTGACTACTTAAATGCCACTTTACACTTCTGAAATTGCAAGGACTCCAAAAAGTTTTGGACTGGCCACCTTCACAAAGATGTACTTCACCCACACATATCTCTAGCAGTTCAGGAGTTAAATTCTGTGCTTTCCCAGAGAGTAGAATTTCCTCCTCCCTCATGTCTAATTGAAGGGTACATATCTATGATCTACTTTGAACAGATTTTGCATTTGCTGCGCCCAATGTAATGTGTCAGATTAAAGCCTAATTGATATTAATTGTCAGTTTGACAGGTATTTACGCAATACACCTGTGATTTGTCCATGCTGCAACATCAAAGAACAATGTAGTCTATTGTCAATCTTGTTCTTTTTTTTTTCCCCATTCTTGAAGACCAGATCATTGTTCAAGAGTAAATATGAAGTATCTTTCAGGAGGTTTGCATTGGCATGTTTCCTCCCCAGTTGTGATTTGACTAACAATAGAACAAACCTATGCTGATTTTGTAATGTCAGTTCCAAAATGATCAGGAATCACTTTGAAGCACATGTTTTCTGATAAGCAAGTTCCAAAAACAAACCTATGCTGGTTTTGTAATGGCAATTCCAAAATGATCAGGAATCACTTTGAAGCACATGTTTTCTGATAAGCAAGTTCCAAATTCTCATCATCCTGCTTTGAAACGGTCCTCTCACATTTTGTAGCATGTGGGTTCTGACTCATCTTTGCATTATGCTCTTCAGTTTTATCTTGATGTAAGCCCTATTCACTTAATTACACTGGCATAAAGATGGAATGGGGAAACCGTGAACCACGCCCACTAACAAGTCCATCGTAAAAATATGGGAGTTGTTCTTTTGTCTTCGGGGAGGTTTTGCCAGAATGGGGTGTCTCTTCCAGACAGGTTCTTTGCTATTTTTAGCAACTTGCAAGAAAACTGAAGTTTATTCTCCAAATCATGCCATGGTGCAAAAAGCAGATATACATCAGAAGGCTGTAACTAGAAATGGGAAATTATGAAGTAGGAACTTGAGGTTTTTGATAAGGCAGGGCATGGTGCTTCAATCAAAGACAGTATTGATATAATTCTGATGTTAAGTTTATTTTTAGCCAGTGTGCAGCATATGCAGTGTACATCCGCTACCTAAAGAAGAGACAAGAAGGAGACAAAATAAGTCAGGATGGTAACTTAGGGCCACACTGAAATACAATGAAGGAAGTGAAAAAACAAATGTTATTTACACATCAAAGTGCTAGGGAAACTCCTAGTACTACAAAGGACATGAGATCTTTAGGCTTCAGAAAGATTTGGATAGTGGTGTTCTTGAAACAAGGACTACAGCATGGATTCAGACAGAAAGTGCAGCAGAGAATATGAATTTCCCTCACCAGCCCTGGCATCTCTGTTTGGGTTGGTTGTTTTCTCTGAGACTTGTAACATGATTCTCCAAACCCCAAGTTATGTCTAGCAGGCAGGATTTAACTTTTAACTGGCATGGTTTCAGTTATATCAACAAAAGATCTCTGTCTCCTGCCACAAACAAACAACTCTAAATTAACTGGCCTGAATAATTGAACAAGGGGTTGTTTGTTTGTTTACTTCAATTACTGTTTGTGGTAGCAGTGGGTGGAAATGAAATTTTGCCACTGCTTTCTAACATCTCTCAGATTTGGAACTTTGTTCCTCTCTGAACCTTTGTATTGCATGCAATTCTTCATGATACTTTTCCACTGCTACTTGCATCTCACTTTATTTTTCATTCCTGAGATTCTAATATATTACACTGGGCGTTGTAGTACTCTTGATCCAAGTGCACTTATCCCTTTTCTAAACTGTGAAACCAGATGTTTTGGGAATTTTTTCCTAGTTCTCCCTTGATCAATTAATTATTTTTCCTGATTTTGGATCCTCTATATTTCTCTGAATAATTTTTTCAGGCAATGTCTTTTCATTTTATCGTATTCCAGTCTCCTGAACCCTGTATTATAATTGGCATAGTTTTGTTTCTTAAGATATCCTTTGTTAAAAGTCCCCTGCTTTTCTGAATGCACTACATTGTAGCTACAACTATCTTTTATTTTAAATATCATCACCATTCAAAAGCTATTATATCTAATGCCACAAAAACCTGGCTTTTCTTCAGTTTATCTTGCCCTTGCAACTCTTCCAGGGTTTACTGTTTGCTCCCATGGTATGAGCATTAAGTATTTTTTCTTTCACTTTGCCCTCTCATTTTGCATAATCTAGTAATTCCTTTGCTTTGTATTCTTAAGTTCTGCCCTATTTCTGTGAGCACTCCAGCCTACTCTGCTCCATGCTCCTGTGCCTGTTTTACCCTACAAGTTCAATATGCTGTTCCCTATTCTGCTTGTTGTTGAACTGATGGAAACACAGTCTTTCCACCTTCTTCCTCATTCCCAAGTAATAAATGCAGACCTAGTTTACACAGGTAACAACCTTAAAGCCTCTGTTCCACTTTCCATTCTTAATTTGGTTTCTGTGACCTAGTATTTGTCCCATGCTCAGCCATCACCTCACAGCGCTGCAGCTGAGTCATGGTCCAGCTCCACTCTGGAGTTTTTCCAGGGTTCAGTACTGGTCCTGAAGTTGTATTTTGGATACTGTTTCACTGGTTTAATGCAGGAATCTGCAAGAGCTGAAAGTGTTTCTGCAGCTACCCAAAGTCCTGAAGGAGTTAGGGAGCCTGTAAAATACCTGCCTGGTTGATGTCTATGGTTCAGAGATGCTCTCTGACACTGCCTCATCCAAGGCTCGTGCTGTGTGTTTAACAACTGGCACTGCATGTGTGCCTGTGTATCTGAGGAGGCAGAAACAGACTGTTGAACACTGTTTCATCAACTCTCGTGGGCCAAAAGTGTGAATAAGCTGTGTTTAATATGGTTGTATAGGCTGTTTACATTGGCTTTTTGAACCACAGCCAAATTAAATTTCTGAAGAGGCTGCTATTGCTTTCTAAAGATTTAACCCCCTACCTTTGTTCATCAGCTCAAAGTTATTTACTAATCATTACCTGTGTTTGGCAGAAGAACAGCAAATAAATCAGGTGCTTTGTGTTTTACGTGGTCTTGGTAAATGTGTATTAAAATACGACATCCTTTTATTTGAACAATATTCATAAGAGAGAATATTAATTATTATAAATGTTAGAATATTACTGTTTTGCTCTATGCCTTAGGAGATGACAGTCTCTGTGGTAGCATTAATTAAGGTGTAGCTTGGCTGTGTAGGCAGAAAGCAAACCATCTCCTAGCAGGTTATTCAACATTAGCATACAGCCTTCCATCTCGTACAGTACTTTCAAAGCAATTCTCATCCACTGCACTGCAACCTTCTACTAACCTTATGTTAACAAATTTATAACTTGGAAATTATCCTGCTGACATCAATGGTGTTACACCATGCAAAACCTGTTTAAAATTAGATCCCAGGTATTTCAGTTTTAATTTTTAAAATATGTTCTGAATAGCATTCACATGCTTCAGTAATTGACAGCTTGAGATTACTTTTCTGTTTCTAGTACAAAATGAAGGTTTTGTAAAGGTTTTTAGTCTGGTTTTCCCCTCTCTTCTTTTTATGCTGAAGTTGCTCCCTTAGGCAAAATCACTGATTTCCTATCTTCCCTTTGCAATATTATGAACTAACAAACAGAGTTGTCTGCCAGTTCATTCTTGAATATAGATTCTTTTTAACTCAAGCAGAGCATGCAGGAATCTCCTGCTTTGCAAAACAGAAACTGCCTGTGTACACAGAGAAACAAAAATACACTATAAAATACACTAGGAAAACATTTGAAAAATAGAAACCACACATGAGTTAAAGGAACCTTATTAAGGTACAAAGTCAAACATCTTGAAGCTTGGTAATGCAAGCATTACAAGATCTTAGTTTTTCAGGGATTACCTGCTTGCTTTGTCTAGCCAATACCCATAGCACGTGAGATGTTTCATGTATGTTGGACTGCCCAGAAATTTAAGCTATCCATCCTTAGCAGGTCTGTGCTGGGCACGTGCAAACTGCCACATTTTTGTTTTTTCAAAGGCACAAGAATTCACCAGGCTGGGGTGAACTTTCACCAGAATGGCAGAACACATCCACATGGCAAAGGTGAAAAACCTACTTGTTTTGAGTCCCAGCTATAAAATAGTAGGATTAGAGCTTTCTAAACTGTCCACAATTTTCTTTTGGATGTAGCTGAGACATGGTGGGGAGAGACACTCAGGCGCCAGGGATGGCTTCTCCAGGTCCCATTCTTCCTCCATTCCACCCAGGCTCATACAAAAAGGGTCTGGAGGCATGAGGGACCTCTCCAACACACAAAGTTGCAGGATACCACTTTTCAACACTGTCCTGAGAGGAAGAAAAAAAGGAGGTGCAGGTAGACACACATGGTCCAGGGCTGCTGGAACACCACGGAGAAGGCTTTGTTAAAGGCTCAGTAAGGCCCTGGCAGCTCAGTAATGGGAGAAAGCTGAGCCCACCAGCAGCCCAAAACAAGCAAGCATTTTTTCTCGTGAGATATTTTCTTGTTAATCTGCTTGGTGACACTGTGGTTGGGACCATCCTTATTGGTCTCCTATCAACTGTTCCTGCTTAGAAAGAAGCCCTTGTTAAATAGTTCAGGTGAGCCAGTAGCCTGAAGTTATGTCAGGAGCATGGGTTCAGTGGGAGGAGAGCCTCTTGGAAAGGAGTGAGCTTGTCTAAAATTTTCCCAAGCCCCACAGCAGTTCCATGACATCCATGCAGCTGAGCCCAGCTTGTCTTGGGAACACAGGAACCAGGAGGAGGAAGTGGATGGGAGCTTGGGGTGGCAACTGGGGGCTCAGATAGCAGCTGCTCATTTAAATCCAACCTACATAGGTTGTATGTGTTGCTGGTGTGAAGATACATTTTTAGAAAATGTTTAAGTAGCACCGGAGGCAGTGGTGTGACCTGTAGATCACCTCCATTAGTAACAATGGAATGTAGAAGAAAGGGAGGGAAAAAAAGAAAAAAGCCATTGAAGAGGCACCTTTATGACTAATTCAGCTCTTCTGTAGAGAAACTTTCATTCCTTACAATTAAAGGGGAATTTCCTAATTTTGTTTATTTTTAAAAAGTTATTTCCAAGCTTGACATGACATTGATTCCTCCTTACCTGGATTTCAGATTGCTCTGACCATTTAAATATGGTGAATTCTTACTGAAAATCCTTCAAGAAGGGCTCATTTTGCAGCTTCTAGAGCAAGACCTTGAGCCTATGGTAACTAGTAATTTACCCATTGGTCAGGTGTTACCAGTAACAATATTCGTCTCTCTTCAGTTTCTGTATGTTACTCCTGCTTTATAGCTGTAGAGAATCAAAATGGCTCTGGGATTTCTTTTCCCAGAAAACTGACTTTAATACATCTATTTTCACTTATATGTGATAATGGGGTGACCAGTGTACTCTCCTGATTGTTTTGAAAAGCCAAACAGAACCTGATGATGCCAAGTTTCAACTCCCACACTGGTGCCCTTATAAGCTCACATATTTCTTTGCAGTAACGTTTGGTGAAAGATAGCCACAGGACAGTCCTTAAAAGTCACAGCTGTATTTTACAGAGTGTGATTAGATGTCATGCCTTCAGTGGGGACACAAGAAAAGATTTCTCAGTTTTTTATTAAAACAGGCAAATCAAAACAATCCCAAAGTCAAGGTAGAAGGAACACAGCATCATTCTACTCATAAATCAGCATCATGATTTTTGAAGCTTTGAGTTTGACAGCTGGTCACCTTTGTATGTATCTTGCAAAGGTCCATTCTTATTTTCTGGGTTTTCATGCATTGCAGGGAAGGTAGTCTGAACTTGTCCCACCCACTGATGGATCCTGCACAAGCATATTTCAGTATCCATCTTGATTTAGAGGGATTAGTTTGAACAAGCCCTAGTGAATCTCCCAAGATAATATCCCCTGAGGAAGGCAGGAAACCCTTTAAAGTAAGAATGTGGTGATGACTTTGCAACATTACACATAGCAAATTTATTTTCTTGGGTAGTAGAAGCATGAACAGGGGAAATGTTTTTGCCTTCCTTCTACTAGGATTGCTGCATGTTGGTCCCTCCATGACATCAACAGCAGAGCTCCTGCCTGGAGAAGAAAATAGGAAATACAGAGTATTTACATTTTTCCAGTGAAAATACTTTCTTCCCCAAAAGACCACTTTGGTCTTCCTATTATAAAATGTAAACACTTTTTTATAGTTTGAGTATAACCACGCTTTAAACAGCTGCTACCTCACCTGTGCTGCAGCTCTGTTTCTGCAGTGAATTAAGCCCTCTCTTCACAGACTGCACATCAACTGCAATTTTTCAAGTGCTTTGGGATCCTTTGGGTTGAAAAGTATGATATAAATTTAAGATATTAAATCGTTAAGAAGAATAAGAGTATTACCAGATGCTGATGCTCATGTTGTAGCCATGCTGTTAACAGCAAGTTGGGAGATACTTACACTTTGTCTCTGTAGCAAGTATCACATCACAAAACCTTTGTCTTTAACTGCACATTAAAAGTCATGAGGATGTTTAGCCCCAGCTAATCCCACTGTACAGCAGTCCAGAACCTACCTGACATTATAGCTAGGAATTTTCTTCCAACATCACATTGTACTGATATTTTTAGCGTGTTTATATCCCTATTATACTACTGTCCTTCACTTAAATAGTTCTTTCCTTTGATTGTGCTGTAACATCTTCTTCCAAGTGGTGGTATAGCACATAGTCGTTTCACCTCTCAAGTTTTAGTACGGTTGACTAAAGAAACAAAATTTGTCCTTCTCTTGTTATGTTTCCACACTCCTTGTCTGTCTTTACAGCTTTTCTCTTTAACTGCCTCAAATCCAGTTTGTTTTCTTTTAACGCTACCAAGAGTAGTTTTTGAATACTAAACAGAATTTGAAATAAAAGACACATCAATTAGTGTCTCATATTCTAGCAGTAATACTCCCCTACTTTTGCTGGAAATAGCTCATCCTACACATGCTACATTTGTGTTTGCCTTCATGGTTGCATCACACTTCTGATTCACCTGTGATGAACTTGTATCTCCAGGTTCTTCTTTACACCAGAATATAGTGAGCTTTTTGTTTTCAGTCTCTAAGTGAATTCTCTCAATTTCCTCTTGACTCTCAACTCATCCATGGTGGCAGATTTCAAGCTATGGCAGTTTTTTCTTTCTAACCTGAGCCTCTCCTGTACTGATGTTCCTCAAATTTAAGTCATCACCAACCTTTTTCAGCTTGTTTGTAATAATTTTTACTTAATCAAAAGTGCCTGTAATGATTTGTAAGGCTGCTAGTGACAAACCCAAACAACAGCTTCATGCCAGCCAAGGATTTTACCTTTTCTGACCTGTTGCCACCCCTTTAGACATGCTATTATTCCCCTGCTGTACCTCAACTTCTCCAGCTTAGCTGTTACTGCAGTTACTAGAAGGATAAATCGGAGAATCATAGAATAGTTTAGGTTGGAAATGACCTCAAAGATCACTGAGTACAGGCATTAAACCATCACTGCCATGGTGACCACTAAACCATATGCCAAAGTACCCTGTCTACTTGTTTTGAACATTTCCAGGGATAGTGACTCCACTACTTCCCCGGGTAGCTTGTTCCAATGCCTGGCCACCCCTTGAGTGAAGACATTTTTCATGTTACCTGATCTAAATCTCCCCTTGATGCAACTTGAGGCCATTTTCTCTCACCCAGTCAGTTGTTGCCAGGGAGAAGAGACCAAGCTCTCCTTTGCTACACTCTCCTTTCAGGTAATTTTGGAGAACAGTATGGTCTTCCTTGAGCCTCCTTTTCTCCAGGCTAAACAAATCAGATTTTTGCTGCAGATCCCTTCATCAGCTCCATTGCCCTTCTCTGGACACACTCCAGCATCTCAATGTCCTTCTTGTAATGAGGAGCCCAAAACTGGACACAGGATTCGAGGTGACACCTCACCAGTGCCGAGTACAGGGGGACAATCACTGCCCTACTCCTGCTGGCCACACTACTGCTGATACAGGCCAGGATGGCACCTGGGCAAGAAGGTCACCTGGGCACACACTGGCTCATGTTCAGTGGCTGTCAAACAGCACTCCCAGGTCATTTTTCCCTGATCAGCTTTCCAGCCACTCTTCTCTCAGCCTGTCACACTGCATTGGGTTGTTGTGATCTAAGGGCAGGACTTGGTACTTACTGAACCTCATACCATTGGCCTTGGACCATCAATCCAGCCTATCTGTATCCCTCTGCAGTCCTCCTATCCTCCAGTAGATAAACACCCCCAAACTGGCGGCACCTGCAAACTGGCTGAGGGTGCACTCGTTCGCCTCATCCAGATCATTGATAAAGATGTTAAACAGGACTGGCCCAAAACACTGACCCCTGGGGAACACCACTTGTGGCCAGCTGGCAGCTGGATTTAACTCCATACTCTGGGCTCAGCCATCCAGCCAGATTTTTACCCAGCATCCATCAACTCCATGATTAGCCAAATTAGCCTGTATTGTTTCCTGTCATGCCACAGCTAAATCACTCTGAGCAAATGGAGGGTAAAAGCTACTCAGATGCTTCCATATTGTGCTGTAAGCTATGAGACAGAAGTACCTTTTGTAATGACAGGGCATAGCTAGGTAAATCAACATTAGTTTAGAAAGCTTGATGTAAATAGCTGACACTTTTTTTTCTTTTTTTCCTCTGTGATTTCATAGTCAGGGTCACTGGGCTTGTTCTATCTCATCTGATCCCAAAAGGAGAGAAACAGAGATTCTTTCTGCAAGGCAAAAAGTTTGTGCAAGTCTTCTTTTAGTGTTTTGTCATTTAAATATTTACTTTACTTATTTGCAAAAAAAGACCCTGCTTTAATTTGAACACAAAAGAACTCTAAATTATGTTCTAGATAGCTTTCTGCATCTGTATTATGTAAAATTGTGTGCTGGGTTATTTTTTTTCCTTACCTGCATTTCCTTCCTGCAGTGGCATTTGTTTAACAAAAGTCAGATGCTGCTGCTTCTAAAAGTAACCAAGGTAGGGACTCAGGTAAATTAGTTCTTAAATAAGCTTCTCCATAATTCTTTAAGTAACAGTAGTTGTTGGTTGGATTGGGTTTTATGTTAGTTTTGGAGGAATTTTTTGTTGTCTGATTTTTTTTAACATGCATATTCTTGTTTTATTAGATTTCAAAACAGTAAAACAAGTTAGTAGGGTCTTTTTTTACTTTTTGAGCTTTATGTTTCAGTTCTCTGAAGCATCTTCTCCATGAGCATGGAGCCATCACATTTTGCTTAATGTGCTGCTGTTTCTTCTTCTTCTTCTTCTTTGCATTTCTAGGAGCAGTCTGGTTTGTTACACCAGTATAACCAACAGACAGCACAAAACATCTGTTTTACAATGAGTCATGTCACTCCTGGATATTTCTTTAATTTTTTCCAATTCTGGATCAGAATTCATCTTGCAGAGCTTTGACTACTTCTATACTTCTGCTAAAATTAGCAGGAATCGGCTCAACTTCAAGCGTGTTTTTCTGCATCAGAGCACTTGCAACCTAGTGAGGTGAAGATCCATGTTCTGCTGGTTTCTCTCCTGTTGTTTTACCAACATTTGTGTTACCAAACCACTGATTTAGCACCCCACAGAAAGCAATACAGCTGAGTCAAGCATGATGCTACTTTCATTCTTATAGTTACAGTTATAAGCATGTCCCCCTTTATTCAGCCTAGCCAAGCTTTGCTGGCCATATGCTGTTCCATATGCTATAGCTCATGTGCTGCTACATGGAAACTTTGATAGGATTATCTGAATTATCCTCAATGTGAAATCGACCAAACTTTATTAAAAATAAATCTGATATGCCAGGGTAAAGATGCTCATATTTTATGGGAGATCTTATATAGGTGATCTATCTGGAAGGGCTTTGGTTTGTGGAGTGCTGGGGAGGAATTCTTTTTAATAGGGGGAGAATTCAGTTTGAGGTTTTTTTTCATTTGTTTTGTTTTTTAATTCTAACTTTCAATATTCAGTAACAATGGTGTGAAACAAACACAAATCTATTGTATTTTTAAAACTATTTTAGTCCTGTTTCCAACTCCTCTTGTGCTGACATTCTACAAACTGATTTTCTAAAAGGACTGTCACCATCAATTTTGCTTTTTTAAAGGACTTTAATTCTTTCAGCATGTTCATATGGTTTTATAAAGCCCCAGATACATGGCAAATCCCCTTGGTGTTGTAAGACAAGATTGCTGTTAAAAAATGTTTAGGCTTAGTCAGCTTCTTCTCACTACTGAAGTCATGGGGGACTCTGGGAAATGGTGTTTATACTAAGCTTAAATTGATAGGGCAAGTTTAATGCAATCAGGTCAAAGGTACAACTGCTTAGCCAGTCTCATCAACCACTCGGGTTTCAGCATCAGTTTATAAGAAAAGGTCTGTAATGATAACATCTGGCTGCAAGCGCATGGGCTGCATTCTCCTTGCGGTGATTGAATGTAATTTAATGGCGGGGAGGAGCGAGCTGAAGGGCAGCTCCATTCCTGAATTATGATCCCAAACAGATAAGGTACAACTGCCAGACTTTGATCACCCCCGCTATCAATTCACTTGATGAAGAGCCATTCTCCAATATAAGCTGGACAGAGACGTCTTCCTTGGAGGAAGGAGCGTGGTCCATTGGAAAGGCTTGGGAGGGGGGATGTCAATTCCAGGACAAAACCTGGTGGTTTCCAAGTGCATAGTGTGTGGCTGATTGCTGGCCAGGCGTTACTTTGAGCGAGTGCTGAGTGACCCAGGACAGCGCCGAGGAAACGCACGAGACAGAATAACGGATTGGGCTGCCCTCCTAACGTGAGAAAGCATCATGCTCAATTACATGTTTCCTGCCTTGCACTATCCCAGTTGGTGTGTGGCAATTTAAATATTCAAGATTGCTGCCAGGCAGACCCCAAAATATATACTCATTAGGAGAATGTAGATACCCAAGACATCCTGAGGGATTTTAATCATAGGCAAGTCTGGTCTGGTGATGCTAATTGAGACCCTAAGAGGGGATTTTTCATACAGAGTATGTCTGAATTTGCTGGCCAAATAGAGTTGTCATCAAATAGGTATTGCCCTCTTCCCCTTATCTGTAATATATTTAAATTTCCTATCATATAATTTAAATTTCTTTTGTGAAAAAGTTTTTACATTTTGCTCCACCTTGGCTGGAATTCTATTAAATGTCTGTCCACAGCTGAAGAATTTGGGACATTTCAGTCAAAATAATTTCCAATCATCATGACAGAAAAATAAATTTAAATGACTTGTTGCCAATTGACATTGGTAACATTCTGCTTTGAGGCAGGGACTTGAAATGGGATGATGCTGTGATTTGTGTGTCACTGACATACTTCTTTTTCTCCTGTGAAAATCAGTGCATGTTATGAAATTTAGGAAAAAAACCAAAATTTGCACACACTTAGCAAAAAGTCTTTACTTTTTCCAGGTAAAATGTCAGAGTGTTTAACTCATATTCAACATATTCAGCCTTCTGATGGTGCTAAATGGGATGTGTTATTTCTGAGAATCATCAAGTATGCTCCCTCCATCCTCTATCCTACTATCAAGTTGAATTGAATAAATCTGAGCCAGCACATAGCATTTTTTGTGGTTAGAGGAACCGCTTGGTACAGAAGATCAACACTGTCTCTCTTCCCAAGTTTGCTTATACTATGTTGCTTACACTGAGGCAACACAGACCTCAAAGCCTGCAAGGTTGGTGATTATCTGACCTAACTGTTTTCAGCAAAGGTCCCATTAAATTTCCTTGGGTTACAAACAAAACAGGGAAGCAGGTTCTCAGTTACATCTGTCACCCAAAAAGGGAGTATACGCTCCTTTGTCCCAAGGAGCACTTGTGGGTGGGCTGTTTGTGACTGACAAGATTAAGAAGATCCATAACAGCCAATGTGGGACCCAAATGTTGAATATACCCAGCCTCATTTCAGCCTACAAGTCTTTGTAATCACATACGGCACAAGTTTTACTCTAGATGGGGGCATGCATTTTTTCCATTTTCTCTGTACATGCATGTGAACTGTTTCCATAAGGATGTTCCTTATGATGTGTTTACACTGGGTTTGCTGATGCTCAGGTGGGGATTCCTGTCATTCACATCAAATGAATACAGGACCCTTCTTGGCAGTCAGCAGATCACTGTGTTTATCTTACATTATTTAGGTAAGAAAATTCAACATACACCTTAGGTTGGTAAGGTTTGCCAGTCCTTTTGAGGAACCAAAACCCAGGGAGACCATTCAACTTGCTGTAGATCAGTGTCAGGACAGACCACGGAATCTGCTCTCTAATCATGAGAAAGCACAGTCTTGCTCCTGGGCCAAGGCACACCCTCTTGTACGATCAGCTCTTGTACATGATAAAGGGTAGCATTTTGCACTCTTTTGTCCAGATAAATATATTTTACTGTGGGTAGTTATAAATCAGTAAACCACTTTCCAATGCACAGAAAACAGTTAGCCAAAGCATGGCTCATAATTCTCCCAGAGTTTGGAATTGTCTCAGTAGGTTTCAGTGCTCAGCTCAGCACGTGTAATGTGTCTTCTCATATAGATGGGATGAGGCCCTACTTAAAGTGGTAATGATTATATACACCATACTTCTAAATGTATAAACTGCTTTTGAACAGACTGGAAAAGCTAAAATACCAACTGCTAAACCAATGAATCATACTTTGTAAGGGAGTGTTTTTATATATAATATATAAAATCCAACTGTATATGTATAGGCCGAGTGAATACTTACACACCACATGTGTAAGATATAAATGATCCTGATGAACATGACTGAAGTAAATTATGTTAATGCTCCAGTTAGAACTATTTCTACATTAATTTCAAAATGTTTTTGTTATAGTGGAGGTTCAATGTCAGGAAGATGAAGGAATCTGGGCTTTTAACTGCAACCTCCACATCACAGTGTGACTCTATGGGGATGTTGAAAATTAAACATTTGGTTTAAGCATTAAACACTTAAATTTTCTTTTTAATTCCTAGGCCTGTGTAAAAGCAGGTTGGGAAATGGTTTACAGTACTTCCAATTGGGGGCTTCCACACAGACAATGTCAGGAATGACATCACTTTTCTGCTAATTACTTTATTACTTTTCAAGAAAAAGTGTTTAAAATGCCAGCATGTAATTTTCCTGGTGGTGATAACTTTTATGAAAGGTCTGTTTTTCTTTTAAGAGGAAGATGTTTTCATCCCACATCCAAGTTAGTGGACTTTAGCAAGGGAAATCACCAATTGTCCCAAGTCTTGCCAGCCCTGAAAGGTGTGGAAGGATTGATCACTAGAGGCAGTTGTTGTGCTCTTGGCTACCCTTCTCCCTATTCAGAGTTTGTCATGAATGGTCTTGCAATTGGTCTCAGGGTGAATGGACCTATCTGCAGGAATGGTGGCCTAACCCATGGTGTCACCTCCAAGTAAGGAGACCTTTGGATTCTTTTCTCATTTCATGCTCCAGGTATCTCTTCCCAGGTGAAAGACCAAGGAGAGAATGCATCCTTCGTGCTCCCTCGGCCACCACTGGTATTAGACTCCATCTTGAAGGCTTTGCACTTGGGAGAGGGAGTACCTAGCACACAGTCTACAAGAGTGATGGGACAGAAAACAGAGTGGGAGGAGAAGTCTCGATGGACAAGTGTGAACAAAAAAACCCCCTTCAGAGAAGTGGGGAAGGGAACAAACAGCAAAAGTCTGAAAACACCAGTAGGACAAATGGAATGCATGTTAAAGAAAGGTGTATGAGGGAAAGAGGTAGATAAATGGAGGTGATTTAGAGGAGGATATGGAAAGTGGAAAAGAAACATTCAATGAAGGAAGCTGAAACAGCCAAGGGGAAATGAAGAGAGATCATGACTTCTTAAAAAGGAAGATATATGCCAAGCTTAGGGAAGGTATAGGGAACATTTTTAAGGATATTTATGGCACTGAAGCACAAAGTTATATTAATAAAAGAATTTTCACTGTCTGTCAGTGAGAGCTGGAGTGCCACACTTACATCAATTTTATATAACAAATTGAGGAGTACAATAATTGAGAACAAAATGGAGTCTGTAGGACTAGTTTGAATATGTGATGGACAAAGGAAACAATAAGACAGATAATCTGTTTAGGTTTCATGTCATGTTTACAACAGACTCTGTCTGCCACTGGGTAGAGTAACCAGTATCCCTATCTATGTCTGGATATGTGGCAATATCTGCAAGGGTATGTTAATCCAGCTTTATGTTCTCTCAGTCTGAGCTGGGCATGTTGACTAAGACAACTGTAACACACAGTTCTTTCCTCCTCAGAGTGGCATGAACTGTGTGAGAAGTTCAGGGTTGCTTTATCTCCTTGTGTCACATCCTTCTGTGCTCTCCAGGCTCTTGGAAAGGTACCCCTGCTGTAGGACACTCCTCCAATTTTCTACTACTTAAGTGCACTGAAACCTATAATCTCAGATAGTCAGCTATAGTGTGTCTGTGCATAAATTATATGGGAAATAAACAAAAGCATATGCATTTGGTACAGGCTAATTCTTATTTTTAAATAGAATGTAATTTGCTATTGGCAAATTATTCTCATTTATCCTAGTTTCATTTGTTTAAACAATGTGAGTAGAGTTATTCATGTGCAAAGGAGTTGGCAAATGCTGCCAAATCCACTAATAAATCTGGCTGCTGAACATAGTATTTGGAAAGGGAGTTATTTGCCATTCTCATTTTGTAGTATGCTAATTTCCACAAAACCCCACTATGATATTAGAGAAAATTATGGCTTCTCCTGGAGAAAAAGCAAAAAGAAATTATTAATCTGCCAATATTGTACAAGAACTAGCAGAAAACTGTAGTGAGAAAGACAGATTTGCAAGACTGTTCTCTTTTGTCAGCAGTGGAAACATTCCCACTGACCTGCTGCAGAGTATATTTAAAATCCAATTCTGTGTATTTGTATTCATCCTCTCATTTTGAGAGCTTTCAGTTAGAAATTACTGCAGTAACTCCAGCTCCAGCTCTTTTGTGCATCCATGCATGTGGCTACAATAACTGTATAAATCTTTGCCATACTTAAGAATTCTGGGTTAGAGGATCCCACATGCTTCAAGATTGAAGTGGCTCCAGCGTTTTAATTGATCTCTGTAGAATATCACAGCAGTATTATCTTCGTAAGAGAGCTGTGGGCTGCCCTGGCAGTCTGCCAGGAGCCCAAGGGCTGTCTCACATTTACATGAAATGGACCATATTGCCACCCTTGGCAGCAACACAAAGGCCGTGCGTCCCACAGACCGCGCAGGTCCCAACACGCAGCGAGCCACCTCACTGCAAGCAGCCACACCAGGAACTCTGTGTTTTCTGCAGCCAAGGTACCTGCCTGCCTGTGACAGCGAGCAGCATTCCAGCTGCATCACTTGTATGCTAAGCAAGCAGTTAAAAAAACCCCAACAGTGCAGCCAGTATAATTATCTTTCATCTCACCTGAGTTCAAAAGCAGGGCTTTCCCACTGCCACTCTGCTTTCTGAGCCGTCTGCTCCAGAACCACTTTGGCTCTTGGTGGTTTCTGTGGAAAATTACAGGGGGAATGACTGTCACAACTTTCTAATGACATCTAGGGACTCTTTTATATGCTAAGTCATTCATATCTTTTACTATTTAAAAGCATGATGACATCATATACATAATAACCATACAGGACTGCCTGTATGCTTGCAAATAAATGTTAGAATTCATGACAACCTTCTTTTCTCATGCCAAAGTTTATTAAATAATTCAGGTCCATTTTCTCCAGGATTTTTCCCTGTAAATTGAAATGCCTCTGCCTCTGTTAATTGCTAATAGACAAGAGTCCACAGATACCTGCATGTTGCAAGCTTTTGTTTATTAATTATTTACAAATTACAATGGAAGAAGCATAAAGAAAATTATTATGGGAAATTATTTTCTATCAACTCTCTATACATTTGCAAATGAAAAGTTAACATTTCAACTCTGCCTAGGGACTCCTTGTAAGAATCATATCAAGCTATTACAACTTCAGATAAATAACGTATCTTTTCTTACTTATACACTTACTGTATAAACTGTTCAGTTATCTCTTCCTATCTTGATGCTGTGGCTTTTCGGCTTATTGATACTCTAGGAAGTATCCCTGTTTCACACATTCCAAGAGCTTTGTATCACTATAGCACACTTCATTAGCTAACCAATACTGAAGCCAGGCAATTCCTTTTCATTACATATGGAGCTGATGTTAAGTAAACATGAAAAGTGAAACAGAAATATGTTAAAACATGCTTGTATCATTTTATTACTTTGATTGTATCTCTGTGCATGACTATATCCTCACCTGACACTGACACAGGGTGTATTTCTTCTTTCACTCATGTAAATGTACATGTAGTCTGCTGAAAGGAAGGTCTACTGGTTTGTGGGTTGGGGTTTTTTTAAGGCTAACAAAAATTACATCAATTTAAACACGTTTAGGACTTCAAAAAGGCAATTTGTACTATGAAGTGGCTCTCTCTCTCTCTCTCTCTATATATATATGTAATTTTGTTTCAGTTTTAGGGAAGGAAGTTAGGGCAACCCATTCACTGCTAGCACTCATGAATTTGCATATCGTGTAAGGTCAGTGTACAATACCTCTGAAATACCTGAACATGCACCAAGCTTTGTATTTGAAATTAAGCCAGCATCCTGACAAACTCGTAGTGTTCAGCTCTGGTTCTGTGGAGCACTGTGTCAGACCTGTGTGGTTGCGTGAAGGTGACACAGCAAAATCCACCAGTCCTGTAGGCGTTGACTTTGGACAAAAACGCCAGCCTGCACCTCTTGGAAGTCCAGTGATGTCAGCAAAACAAGGCTAGCTCATCACAGCCTTGAAAGCCTGATTTAAAAATCACACTTAAACTGACATCCCAGCGTTTGCTTGTATTAGGTGTACTTATGCTCTTTGGTGAAACATTATTCCCTGTCCATGACTGGTTACATCACAGCTTGCTGTATCCAATAACAGAGATATTCACTGTCCTGGGTCCTTTGTGCTGTACGCCTCTCAAAGTGTGTAGCAGTGGACACCCACAATGAAGCAGGGGTTTGCTCCCCTGCTCATATGCAATATTCCACTTGCAGAGTGAGTGTTGTCAGTAATGATTTCGGCAAGCATAAGGCGTGGTCAGAGTTGTCTTTGCAGAAGAATGGGAAACACAATCCTCAGTTTCTAACAGGCGAAATACGACCCTTCTAATCAAGGGGATCCACTGCACATCTATTTCAAATTTGACATAATTTGAACTTGTGCATCTCCTGTTTCTGATTACGGTGCTATTCTGAGTGTTTGGATTTTAACACAGTAAGATGACTGCAGTTGAAAGGGAAGTATTTCCTTTTTACCTCCTGTGAAGCAGTGGTCCCATGGATGTACTTCAGCCTACTAGAAAACAGGCCCTATTTATCTGAAACAATCCAAGATAGAATACAGCCAGCTGGCAGCCCATGTCTCATCTTTTCTAGCACATTATGTTTTAAAGTAAATAGGTCAAATTCCTTCCCAGTACGGCTTCATAGAAACCCATGGCTTCCATTCACCAGGTAGCCAAATATAAACACTGTTATAGAAAAGGTTCATTTGGAATCAACATGGACAACTTTTGAGTTAGAATGATGCCTGAAAATATTTGCTCAGTGAGATGAAGACATTGAAATACTTGGGTAGATTCACCTTAGAGTTTATACTAGCTCTTGTGCAAACTTCATGGTGGATCAGAGCTGTGGATACCCACGGGACCAAGCAATGCAGGAGAACAGTGACCAAAGTCCACTTTGTTTCAGCGAGTTGCTGGCAGATGGCCCTCAAAATGGGACATGCTTGCTGGGAAGATGAAATGGCTGTAAAGTGGGAAGTGACCTAATGTATTGCCTTTCCTTCAGGAGATGGCACAATTTTGAACATACATCAAACTCAGGTGGGAATTAAACCTGCAGAAATCAAAGTCCTGTCTCCACCAGCTTCCATCTGCTAATAATTCCTCTCTTAAAATAGGTTTATTTAAAGGTCTAAGGTTTCTTTTTTCCAGTTCATATTTAAATGATGCAATGACAGGAGACACCCTAGGGTGTTACCACATTTCAAGAGGTGACTTCAAGGCCAGCAACACTCCCTGCATGCAACCGTATCTTGCAGTATTGTCTCATACTATTGTTCTTTGTTGCTTAAATATTTGGAGAGGTGTGTCATGCTCTGTTATTGCCCTTCAGCCTTTTGGAGAGCACAGAAGACAGATCTCTAGTGGAGTAGTTCAGCACTTGACAGTGACTTCAAAATTCTTCACCCAAGATTTGTCCAGACCAAAGCATTTAACAGGACATTCCAAATATCTTTCACACATCTAGTAATTTGTTCAGTTTATATACAATTTATTTTGATTCATTGTTGCTCCAAACTGCGTTTTAGGAAGGGTGACAAGACTGAACTCACGGAAAGAGATCCTAATTTTTAGACCAATATAAACCACTAGGAGCTCTGTTAAATGCAAAACTGCCAAAAATCAAAATCAGATTTCTGCAGTTCTTGGCACAGGGGAAGCTGCTCAAGTTTGGTTCCCATCAGTTATTTAGCACTTCTAGTATTTTTGTTGCTTCTGTTGCTTCATTCAGCTAATTGCCAGAATCTTGAAGAATTTTATTCCATGGAGACAAATGCTGTATTATTTTTTCCAAGCACTGTTAAATCAGCAGGAGTTACTTCTATGCAATATTTTAATAGCATTTGCAGAAATACAATATGTGTTTATTACTCAGTTAAAACTATGTCTGTGGCCAAGCTATGTCAAAATGATACCGTGATTCTTCAATTGCCAATGAAAAAGTAATCATATGCTCCAATCTGTGTAAGCATTTTTCCCCACACACATACTCAGACACTCACAGGTCCTACTTATTAAAAGCTGCCTTTTCTTTGGCTGCCAGCAACGACAGTAGAAATACCTCCTTACATTAGTGTCCATTTTAGACAATTACTTGGCAGAAATATTTCTCATCTCCACTTACAGGTGTTCGTAAGCATTGCCCATCATGATGCTCAAGAACAGAAATGTTCTGTGACAGCCAAAGCACACCTTCAGGTCCAGACCTCAAGAAAAGTGTAGCAAGTTGTAAAAATGTGACCTTTGAGCATCAGGAATAAGAGCGAGCAGGCTATGAAGCAGAGTAGCAGCAGCCATATGTTCATTACCTTTGATTTTAGAATGTTTGGCGGAGATGTGTCAAGTGTCTCATTCAGCTCTTCACTGCTGTGCAAACATCTGTGCTAAAATTTAAACTTCCTTCGTATAGAATTTAAAGAGAAAACAGCATTTTCTTAAAAGAGAACTCAAATCTCAGCGATCTGGCATAAGAATGGAATTTAAGGTTCAGAGTAACCCCCGAGTCATGCGGCAGATGGATCCAGTTAGCCTCAATTAAAATATGAGAACACTGGGCTGCTTTGGCAGAGAGATATTGCAGCAGGGGTGGGGACAGAGCCTTCAAGGAGAAAGTGTACTAGTAAGCCCTAGTGCAGAATCTTTCAATACTGAAATGTATGTATCTTTTACTGAAATTAGCTATAGTGAAAGAGATATTTTGAATGTTATACTAAAAGGTGCAGGGTGGACCCTCCCCAGCTGCAAGCAGTATCAGATAATACCCTGACTTAAAAAAACAAAATATGCAAATTTCATTCCCTTTTATTGAGCTTCATCAGAGTATGTCCAAACTTTTATTGTATCAACAATTGAAAACATAAGCAGATAAATGGAAGCTAGCTCCTTAAAAGCATTGTAGAAAAAGCATCAAAGTCCAGTTTGATTATCTGGCAAAAGGAATTTCTCCATGTAAAACAGAAGCTTCTATCTTCCCACGTTTGAGGACACTGCTTACACACTGTAGAGAACTGGAATAAAAGAAATTAATAACCATATGGAAGAAAAAGAAAGGTAGCTATTTTCTTTTCTTTTTTTTTTTTTTTTTTTCTAATAGGTGGTGCTTGCAGCAACAGAAGCATCTAAAACCATGTGCTTCCAATGTATTTCTTGACTTTGTAGATATAGGCCTGTTTTTCAGAGGTCTTAATTTTTACAATGAAATATGAGTTTTTAAATAGAAATACTTCTTAACTTGAAATAGCAGTGTCTCCTCTGCAGAATGAAATAACTTGAATGTTGTAGAAACAGTGGCAACATTTGCATTCATCTGGCTTACTTTCTGTGGATACAGGCAAGACATTCATTGCTTATTCTAAACTCCCAGTTTCTAATTACACCCCTTAGCTTAAATTTGGTAATTATGATTAAAAACCAAAAGAGTGGAAGATGTGTTGCTTGCTGTCTCCTTTCCATTCTGTAATCCAGGCCCCACTTCATCCCCGCCAGTGCATTTGTTACCACTCCATTAGTACTTTATTACATGCAGCATGATCCAGGTCTTGAAGGGGCATTGTTTGCACACAAACAAGCAGGTGTTAAAGCTCCTTTCATCATCTTAATGACATGTAAGCGTCTCTAGGGCCTTCAATGAGGACACCTCAATGGAGAGACAGTTCATCTATTTTCTAAGTCTAGTCCCTATTCCTGCCCATTTTGTCCTTTTGGATGTAGAGGAGAGCACTTTCTTCCAGCACTTAATCTTTGTTTCTCTGCATCCATGCTGTTCCCCAGTATCTGTGAGTAAGATAGCAAAGTAAGAATATAAGGTCAGTCCCTTAATCTCTGTTTCTTGCTACCTGAGCACACGTAGCTCAGTGATTTGGCAGACACAGAGGCACAGCTGGCTTTGCTGACAGCTATCTGCCACTCAGAGACCCCTTAGGACCCAGCTGGATCTCTACAGGAAGTATTGCAAAAGGAAAATGCATTTGTGTGACTGGCCAAACAAAACACAGGGGGAGCATTTGGTGCCTAGTTCAGAGTGTATGGGTTCATCTCATGGAGGGACCGCTTGGATTCCCCATCAGTTGGGACAGAAACAAGATTATAGATGCAGGTTAAGGGGATGTCTGCAGCCACTTGAAGGAAGGCTGAGATTTCAGGTAAAGGGGTGCTCAGACCAACATAATTGCAGTGGAGGTGGTCTGGACTGTACAATAACAGGCTTAAGGGACTCATGGTCCATTAAGAAGGTAGGAGCTTGATAAGGTCTTTTGAGCTGGCAAAAATGTGTTCCTTTTCAACTCCCTACCCCAGGTTGGTACGCTCACAATTTTCCAAAACAATTGTTGTTTATACTGAAGTTTTCCACGTTTGGTCTTTCTCCAAAACCAGTTTTCATTGTCAGGTTTTAGCAGAAGGCCTGCTGTTGCTGCTTGGGTGGGCACATGTAGGGAAGAAGGATATTTTTAAAACATCTGAATTTTATCATGCAGTCAGGGGAAAAAAAAAAGTGACTGAAGTCTGGTACTTGGAATGAATGAAATAATTTGCTAATACCAAGCACAGATGAGCTTTTGCAGGGCAATATGAAATATATATTGCTTTAACCCATTTGGTTAAGGTCAAGAATGAAGTGACTCAATGTCCTGGCTTGTTACGGACATGCTGTTCCTGCATGGAAAACTGATTTGAATATTGAGCTATGGTTCAGTGTTGTTGATTTCAACATGTGATGGATCAACCTCACCATTTCAGAGCAACCTCAATTGTCCAGAGAACTTGCAAGCCCTCCTGGCAGAGTTGTGCAAGACCAGAGGGTTAGTTTGTTTTGTTTAATGGAGTTGTAACCTTGCCAAGCAAAGAGACAGACTGCCCATCAGCAAGGACAACTTTTTGCCCAATTTTTACCCTCTTCTGAGATTACAACAATCTCCAAGAGCAAATCTTTATGTTTTTTGCAAAAATTGGTTTTGGTAACATGTCTCTTTGGGGTGTTTGCTTACAATGCAGCTCACATTTCTACTACATACTCTGCTACTACATCAGGAGTTTTATTTGTGGTTTGCTCTGCAACCCTAGAATAATAGTTTCATGGTTTTTTCTGCCTGTAAGAGACAAGATTTAGAAATTATCTGACAACAAATACTGTATAAAGATAAGAAATTACTGTTGTTATTACAGAAATATGGAACTAGGTGACTTCTACACATATTGGCCTCATTACTATCATTGAATTAGTAGTTGTGCGAAAGATATATAATGTAAGAGAAAATAGACAACTGAAATGAATAGTTTGTTAGACTGAAAAGGAAAAGTGTTAAAAAGTGTTAAAATTAAAAGTAAAAATCTTCTTTATGGTCCGGTCCAAGAAGAATATTCAATAAAATTATATTGGTAGTAATAAAGTGATCTTCCTGGTAGCAAAACTGGTGGTATTTCTGCTAGCATTCTTCCTTATTCTCGCTATCTACTACCATGTAAGTAGCAAACCAGTAAGTTTCCTGAGTCAGTTTGTACCCAAAACGAACATCAGCATCCTTCTTGAAAGCATTCCAGATGTAGCCAGGGTCGTAAAACAAAACAGAAGGTTGATGGTTTTACTGTGATGCACGTTGCAATCAAGTAGTTATCTGATGGATCATCTACTTTTTATGATCCATGATGAGAAATATAGCTGTCATATGAGGAATAGATTTCTCATCGTAAAACTTGCCTCTGTAATTTCAGCACCTGGATAAGTGATGCCTCAGGTGCTGATTGTGCTAGTAAACACTGTCTGAAGAGTGATTTCCCCATCTGTTTCTCCTGCTTCCAACTAAATGCACAGTTTGGCAACAAGTGTGTTTCTGCAGTTCCCTTTCGTTCAGCAGCGACTGCTATTAAAGATCTCCCATGAGGAGGTTCCTGTTGGGTAGCTGCTGGTGCAGGAGTTCACCTGGGGAAAGAAAAGCCTTGTATGTAGGTCAGTGTTTCTTTAGATAGCTAGTGAAGCAATCTCTCATGGGAATGTTAACTCTCTTGTGGCACAGATCGCTTCAAGTCACTGCTGCCACTGCAAGGGGCTGAATTCAACTACCACATTCAACTCAGGTTTCCAGTGTAATAGGTGAGGAAAAGCTCCTAGTTTATGTAGGGTTTCTCATCTCTGCACCGGTAAGGCAATTAACTTGGCATTCAGGGTAGATGTCTAACATCAGAGCTCTCAAACCTCTTGCACCATATTTTTGTACAGCACGTTCTCAATGGGAGAAAACAAGATATACATTGAGGATGTAGATCAAAACATGCAGAAAGTTGCAATGATTTCACCACCATCCATAGGACTTCTGGTATAAATCAAATGGATGTTAAAAGTGAGGAAACCTCTTCATCTAATGTGATGACTGAACCACAGGAACAAATTTTCCTCTCGGATTTGTGTTGTGGACCCCCTGTGTTAGGGAGAGGTTATATGTTTCAGCGTGCTGACAGACACTATTACATACTGGGCTTTATTCACCCCTGTTCCACCAGCCTCCAATAGCCCTTTGCACCTCTGAATCCCTCTGCCTTTGGCACTTCTGCTGGTGAGACTCCCAGATGGGTGTGTGGTTTAGCTAAAATGGGTGCTTTTCACCAGAAGAATAAATTATTCCTATACTACTGTCTGAAAAGGGTGGATCTGGAGCCAATTTAGTGAGCATAAGTTACAATTGACTTTGGAAGTAATAACTTATGCTTTCAGCTTCCTTAGATGTATAGCCAAGGAGCTGTCTGACTGCATGTGTTTTTACACATCTTTCAGCTAAATTAGAAATCCAAGTGCAAAATCTAATTTGTGGAGATATCTTGGAGATTTGCGACCTTCCCAGAAATACTTTGAGTCCATAAATGAGCCAGAGGCTCTCCTCTGGTTTCATCTGCCTTTTTTTTTTTTTTTAATAGCCATATATGGCATATTGCTAAATAGTATGTGAAGTTTATTATATCTTAATTAATGAATCTGAGTGTAATTTTCCCCAGTCCTGGCAAGCAAACTCTGCTGAAAAGCCGATTAGTGAAGGGAGCCAACTTAACTGAACATCCTCTTCAGAGATATGACCAAAGATTGAAGTATATTCATATGTGTCAAAGGTAGAAAAGCCTTAGGAAAGCATAAGATGGGGATTGCACTGAGCTGAGAAATAAGAAGACAGTGATGGCCTGGAGATGGGGAGGATGGTAATGGTGAAATAGAAGAAATGTGTAGTAGAAAAACATCAAATGGAGGATTAAAATGACCACAACTGGAGATACTGGGGATATCCAACAACACTTGATCCAAGGAGGAGTCAAGTTGGATTTGCCTCCTATGCTATCTGTTGATACTGAGAAAGAAAGAGCTTAAAGCAAGCCCTGAAGCCAAGGAGAGAATCTGCTGTTGAGTTCAGTGGTCTTTACGTCACATTAGTGGAAAAAGGACTAAATCAAGCAGACATATTAAGAGCAAGAATAATGGCACATGGGGACAGTTCATTTCTTCCTACTGTCAAATTTATGAGTTTAGCCTAGTGGGATGCTACCAGCAGTGATGATGAACATTACAAACCTGGGCTGTATTTAGCCCACTCAGTCACTTCTTGGCCAGGCTCCTGATGACTTCAGTGGGAGATTGCATGAGAATGTGCAAGTCCCTCCAACCCAGAAATAGCAATTCTCCCAAAAACTCTTCTGTTAGATAGCGTGAGCAGGTGTACTGAATTGCTAACATACTTTTAGTACACTATTTAGCACCTCTGATGAGGTCAGTTAAACAATTTCAGCCTTGAATACAGAAGCTGAAGTACTTAGGGTTTGTAGCAAGAAGAGCTTTATATCAAAGAGATGCTAAAATTTGTGTGAAAATGCGTAACTTGAGGCACACAGATGAGCAAAAATTACCTAATGAGAACAGCAACCATCTCTAAATGTTCATTTAATATGTTTATTTGAATGTGTTCAACATTATGTATGTTGCTGCACTTATTTTTTTCTCTTATGTAGACAGGCACGAGTCTTCCCTACATTGTACTTTGTCTAATTCATACCCATGCAAAACACAGACCAAGTGGGAGTAAATCGAGTTGATTGCACCTTCTAGTTAAATATGTGAATAACTATTTTGGATGTAAAGCAGCTGAAAACACTACTGCTCTTACATAGCATTTGCATGTCTCCTATCATGAAGGATCACATGTTTCACAGAGTTCCTACACAGAAAGAATTGCAGATGACAAATGTCCCATTACTCATGTAGCTGGTCATTTTTGTATGCAATTACCAGAACTGCATGCTCAGTTCCCGTAACCATGTGCACAAAAATAGGCTAACACAGCCTGCTTAGGGTTGTTAATAACATGGTCCAAAGTCTCAGTCTTTATTGTTTTGTTGTTTTATGCTGGTTTTGTAAGAGAACTGAGCTAGGGATTAGTTTAGTTGTTGACTATTTGAGCAAAAGGCAGCATACATCTACATGTACTGCCGAGGCTGCAGGGCTGCAGAATTTCTGCGTTGACCTCCATAGAGTTTAAATGCTGAACTTGGTATAAGGAGCTAATGGGTCAGAAGATAGATACTGCACAGGGTGACCAGCTGTAGTGCACGGCTCAAATAAGGAACAAGCAGCTCCTGAAATTTTGCATTTAAGATCCTTTAAAATCCATGCATCTCAAACTATCAGTTTCATAGTGAGGTGTAAGTCCTTGCTATAAGTGATTCAGTCAGCCTGCAGTAGTTGAGGAATACTTAATTGGCATTTCTCTTTTTTGCATATCACTGTTCTCATCGGTTCTAGTACGTGTGTTTTTTCTCCGCCTGTACAAACCTCTTTGCCTTAAAGGACTCATGAAGGAAATAATTAAAAAGTACACAGAGGAAAACTGTCTGAGCAGAAGGGGCAGAAATCCAAGGTGCTGTAGGGAGTTGCCCCAAACACTCTTTTGGATGATTATTAATTTTTTTCTTACTATTATTTTATGACGCTGTTTATGTTTAATTACTCATGTTTTCCTAACCTGTGTGACAGGCATAATTTGAAGAGCAGTAGTAATGATCAAGCTGTGGAAGTGCCAGCTACTGCCTACGTGCTCAAGCAAGCATAGAGCAGGCAGTGTCAGGAGACAACTGTCTCTTGATTAGATCTGAACTTCTTTTTTTCTCATGTTGATGAAAATGATCCTGACTGTTATTATTTAAATATATATTATGCCAAAAGATGCTATGAAAAGCGAGAGCTCTCTCAGGTCACTGCCTGTATGGAACAGTAATTTCATGGGACTTTACTGCAGTATATGCAGTTAAAATGTATATTGTTTTAGCTGTAAAAGATACAGTTGGTCTATTTGGGTGTTTTTCATCTGAAAATTAAGTCTTTAGAGCAGAAAAGACAACCCAATAAACTCATAAGTTTTGTTACTCTCAAGTCAATCATAGCAGCCTGGGGTGGAAAAGTTGAGGAAACAATGATAATTTTTTAGTATTGCTAGGACGAGTATTTGATTTTTATCTTTCTTTAGTGAAAGACACTATAAAAGAAAATCCAGGGGCAGAAATATAAGTGTGACTATAGATGAATGAGAAATATGTGGTTAAATAAATCACCTGCTGCATCAAGGTGCTGTATGATCACTCGCCCTTGGAGCATTTTTTTTTCTGAGGGGTTGCTCACTGCAAACCCATGGCAAGGACTTACACAGGGCAAATCACACCAGATACAGTGTGTGTGATGCTTGGTTTCTTCATCTGTGGTAAGCTATACATCAGAGGAAAATGGCAGGATACAGCCTGGGTTCTCTTCTGTTCCTCCCTCTCATTCCAAGGTGTTGGTCAAGTCCCTAAATCATCCTGCCTCCTAGCTTCATAAAATGGGGGTGACAGTCCTTTCTTCCCATTACTGTTGCTTAATTACATAAAATCCATATCTTCTCTGGTGGTCCTTCATTGTCACTGCTGTACTGCTGTGAAGCAGTTCTGTGTTGTCTAAGTGGTAATACATCTCATTGAAGTCCTGCTCAGGTTGTGAGTGGAATGAAGCCACCAAGATGTTTATCTAGCTTTCTTCAGCTGCTGTTAAGATTCTCAGTAGATACATGTAAGTTCTGTAATTCGTGGTTTTGTGTGTTCATGTGTATTGCCATTACACTGGAATACATCTAAGAAAGTAAATCAAGCCAGAAGGTTTCACTAGTGACCTGCACTGGAAAGGAGATGAGAGCTGTAGATGAATTCTAACAGAATATTCCAGGAGGTGATATTTGACTTTGATAAATTTTCAGAGAAAGGGCTGCCATTTCTGTGTTTGTACAACGCATAATGGGACTCTTACCTGGCATCTCTGCCCTGCCAAAACATGAATGAAAAATAGGATTGCTTGTCTGAGGAACAGCTCTGTCTTTCACATTGAAACTTGGCAATAAATGTGTGTGAGTGGTCTCAAGAGACACTTTCCTTGTAAAGGAGTCAAGTGATTGATGAGGCATCTCACATTTTAAACATTATACAGGTGAAAACATTGGAGTATTCTGAGCCCGTGGCTGCTGCTGTGTATGCCTGCACAGTTTGCTTGCTTTTTAATTGTGGAACTAAAGAAGGTTTGGTAAGTAGGGCAGGACCAGTAGAAAATGCTAACTGTTTTCCTCCTGTAATGAAGTTTTTCATGTTTGACCACTTGCAGGGTGAAGTAATGAAGAAATTTTTAGTAACAGATCCAAAATTCCTTTCTTCTAGAGTTGAAAGTATTTAAGAGAAGAAGGTTATTGAGAGGACAGATTTCAAGAAGTGGTATATGCATTTGGTGATGGTTTGGAAAGAAGCAGAGCATATTAGACATGCTTTTAAAGTGTATATGGCTAATGCACTGCCAAATCTGTGGAATTTTATAGGCAGCTACTGTGAATAGTAATAGCAGTCAATGAATCTGCTTTTTAGCCCTACTTACACTGGCACTGCAAGCTTTAGGATATCTTATTGCTTCTTTCAAACTTTTTTCAACATAGTTTCAGCCCTGTCAGCAAATCTCTGCTGTATTACTGGTAATATGAATTGTCTCCCAGAACCCCGCAATGTTCCACACAAAATCCTGAGGGAAGAGAAAGCTGGTGTGTGGCTTTTCACTGGAAAAGAAAAGGGCATAAATTTGTGATGATACAGAAGGAAAGGAAATGAAAAAGAAATGAAAAAGAAAAGAGAAAAAAAAAAAAAGAAAAAGAAAATAACACTGTAGTAGGACTGAGAAGAGAACAAAATCTCAGTGTGAGGTAGCATGTTTTCAGAATGAAGGAGTGATAGGAAAGTAAGGCCAGGTTTAAGATGGTGTTTGTGAGCAGGAGATTGATGCTCAAAAGAGAAATGGGACAAGCTTGAATGAAAGAGAAAGACTGGGAGACACATCAAATTAGGAAAGAAATATGTCTTACAATTAGAGGAGATAAAGAGGATTTTGCAGGAAAATAACTTCACCAAAACATGGGAAAGATTTAAAGAAAAAATTGAGAGAAATTAAATACCAAGGTAAGGGAAGGATGGAAGAAAACAAAATACTAATCTTTAAAAAGAAAAGAAATAGTTGTATTCATTTTACTGATTTATTTGAAGATCGTGTGGTGAGTTTAATGTCTGCTCTGAAAGTGAAAGATGCCATAGGAAAAACTATGATTTTTTTTTTCCCAGGCTTTCCTGTGCAGGAAATGTAATAGGAAGTTATTTTTATTAACGAAGATCAGAGAATATGCAACAACAAACTATCAAGAATGGTGTGGAAAATCCGGTTATTTTTCCAGACAGACCAGAAGAACCTGTGGCCATTGACCAGCAGGAGCCTAAGGGTCAGATTATTAAGCAGCAGGATCAGTGAACTGCATGGCAATTGGAATCTGTGAATCTTTAAATACACACCAACAAACTTATATTACAGTCAAAAAGAAATCTCAAAGACTATGTAGCTGGTATTTGTAGCCATTCATTAATTGGTTTGTGCTCTGTTTTGTCTGCCTAATCAACACAAACAGCAGACTTGTTTGATTTCATTTACAAATGTGAAACCAATTGATTTTATGGCAATATACTGCTTGCTGAGCAGTATTTTTCCATCAAGACAGTCAGGTTACATCAGTCACCAAAAAACTGATGAGGCAGAACAGTGAGAGCCTTGGATGGAGAGACAAGGTCTTGGGCAGAATGTTTTGGAATTTGTTAGGGGAAATGCACCCCTCAGTTCAGCGTAGCTGCGATGCTGAGTGTGCTGGAAGGACTTTATCCTATCAAAAGCTATGGCAAGCTGTGGCAATACTCAGCCCATATCCATGACACACTTGCAAGGGACTGTGATGTGAGGGAATGGGGGAGCACAGTGCCTTTATTTGCAACTATAGCATGTGTTTCACCTATAAAAGAGATATTCAGCTGTCTACCTTGTCTGGACTTAACCAGTGACCAGTGTTTCATCTTAACAGGTTTGGTTGAGCACACATGCAGAGTAAAAAAATGTTTGTTTATGGGCAGGAAATGCATAAGCTTTTTAATGAATAAAGCATGAGTTTGAAGCATTAAATGTGACGTGCATTGTTGTGTGCTACTACCTGCAAAGGGTTCTTCTTTGTAGTGTCCTACTTGGACTCAAGCACTAAATCTTTCATCAAAGCAAGTCTGATTATCTTGCACATGGTTTTCCTGAAAGGATGTTATGATTTTCTAGATGTTTGGTGGCTGGTGATAAATTAGGCTTTTATGATGTCATGTGAAAGGCCACTGCTTGGACTTCCTTCTCTATGAAGTGCACAGGAGAATACATTTGGGACATACTCAGCACCAGAAATTATCCTACCTTGTTTTATTTTAACCCTTTTGTGGACTCTTTGCTTCTCTTGTAACTGTGTTCAGGCAAGGATAGCTTCATTTTTGCAGACAGGAGCCCCACAGTATCATGTTCTGAGTCCCCTCCATATGGGGACGTGGAATTTTTTCCCCCTCCCTTGGGTAAAAAGGTCTCAATTCTTGAGCTCCCTTGAAGCTTTTCACAGCTTAAACTCTCTCCAGATATTTTGTCCTGAAAAGGGATTTCAAATCAGATGCGGGTTTTATTGAGAAATTGGAATGCAGTGAGGGGTGGGGGATAAGGTGATGTGTCCCATAAATTAGGTTGGGTTTATGACTGGGTAGAAGGAGGCTGCTTCTAAAAAAACAGCCAGCAGTAAAAGGCAAATTGTGACTTTGTCCAGAGAAGAGGCAGCTCCCTTCTTCATCCCCCATACTGCAGGGAGGGAGTATTTTACAACTTCTACTCGAACAATGAGAAATGCCTGAACATCCTCCGTGCTAACCCTTATGTACTAGTTAATCCATAGCAGGGAGGAAGACAGAAAAAGAGAAATATCCATCTCCTCTTCCCCCAAGTCTTACCACAAGCTTCAGAGGGAGAGAGGTTCATGTAACACTTTAAGAGTTAAGGAAGGGGTTGTCTTCTCTCCTGCCCTACTTCAGGTGGTGAGGTGAAAAAAGGTGAAAAGGTGAAAAAAGGTGAAAAGACAGCAAATGCTGTTATAGGTGATTTAATTAGCATTTTTCAATTATATGCTCTTTAGATGAAAAATTCAATTTTGAGTAAAGTAATATTTTATTAGGGCAAATATAATAGCACACCATTCCAAAAAATATTTTAATATCATTTTGATGTTAACATAACGCCATGATTTTTTTTCAGAAATGAGAATGTTCATGGGATAGCAAAATCACCACAAACAGTGCATCCTATAAAAAGAATATAACTCTATGAAGAAGTAATATCCTGAGTTGATAGATCTGCATTCATTAAATTGATGCTTAATGGTCTAAAAGTAGATAGATAAATATCTGTAAGTAGAATACAAGATAGCTCTCCTAATGTTTACTGTTTTGTTACTTATCATTTGGTATTTGACCAGAGATGATAACTGAATTTGTTTATATTTCCAATATAAACTGCTATAAATTAAGTATTTTTTTAGTGGAAGAAGAGAAGAAATTAAGTAGGATTGCAGCATGGATTGCTGGGGTTATCAGTTTTCCTGTTCATCTTGACATGTCAGTCAGCAAAGACAGCTGAAAAAGACATTCAATCCTGCACAATAAACCCAGCTAAAATCAAACAACTTTGCAAAGTGATTTCCTAATCTTTGCAGCAAATGTGAAGAGTAGGGAGTGATGAGAAAACGAATTAGAGCAGATTAAAAAAAAGGTGAGAATTACATGTGAAAATTTTAAAGGTATCATGCCCTCACCTAAATACATACAATGCAACAATAAAACCACATATGATGTGAACATTATTATCTTACTGCCCGCCCCAAAAATAGTTGTCTAAGTGGAGAACGGGTAAAGCAAGAAGACAATACATTGAATATTGAGCAAAAGCACGACTTGAAGGTACCAGTGAAAAGATAAGAAACCTGTTCTTCTCCTATACTATAGCTGATCTCCATCTGTATGAAAGAGGTTCATTTCTCATGGGGTCTTGGTTTTTAGTGATGTGCAGGCGACACATTTGTCCACGGAGACTGAAGAAACATGCTCTTTATATAACCTCCTCCAAACCTCTACTGTGAAAGGAAAATTCACAAATGCTTCCAACCCATGTCATGCAAAATCCATGTTATTCAGACACCTCTTATTGCTGAGTTTAGTTTGAAACATGGAATGGTTAGCTCACACATCAACAACCAGGCTACAGTGCAGTGGAAGTCAGTGGGAGTGGCACCACCTGTAACCAGCATTTGCAAAGAGCATTTCTATTTTGTTATAAGAGTAGGAAAAATCTTACTTTTATTATTATTAGTTTGTGTTTTAGCAAACATGCTAAAGATTTCAGCTGTGATGCATGTGTTTGGATGACCAGGTACAATATATCAGAAAGGAAGGATTTCCACTGAAGGAAGGCCAGAAGTGGGGTGGAAAGATGGTCAGAGGGTGGAGCAGCGCACCTCCTATGAAGACAGGCTGAGAGACTTGAGGTTGTTCAGCCTAGAGAAAAGAAGATAGAAATAGAGCAGCATTCCAGTACCTATGAGGAGACCTACAAGAGAGCTGGAGAGGGGCTTTATACAGAAGCATATCGTGAGAGAACAAGGGGGTTTAAACTGTTTAAACTGTTAAGAGGGTTCATATTAGATATTAGGAAGAAATTCTTTACTGTGAGGGTGGTGGGACACTGGAACAGGTTGACTAGAGAAGCTGTGGATGCCCCATCCCTGGTAGTGTTTGAGGCCAGGTTGGACAGGGCTTGGAGGAAGTTGGTCTAATGAAAGGTGTCTCTTCCCATGACAGGGGGATGGAATGAGATGTTCTTCACTGTCCTTTCCAACTCAAACCTTTCTCTGATTCTGGGATTGTGTCCAGCCCTAATACCTGAACTATCATAATTATGGTCTGTATATAGCAAATGGAGTGGGTTTGATTTTCTTCCTCTCCTCCAGAAGTTCCTTGCTTATTTAGGAGAAGGATTCTGAAGTAGAAGTTATCTTGCCATTCAGAAGCCACTTTGGCACTTTGCAGGGCCGTGAGCTGAGATTACAATTACACTCACATCCAGGCTGGGGAACAATTTCCAGGTCTTCCCAGGCATGCAAAATTGGGCCTCAGGGCAAACTACGAGGGTGAGAAGCTCCTGCCTCAGTGCAGCCAGCTGCAGGAATGTTGCAGTTTGTGGCAGCAAGGCTTTCCCTGCTCCGGGGGGATCACNGCCGGCGCTCAGGGAGCCCATTTCCCCAGAGCGGAGCATTGTTCCCGGCCTCCGGCCGCCGCGTGGCCCCGCTGATGGACAATACCACCCGTCCCCGACTTCCTGAGCAGACCAGACAGCTTGCTGTTTTCTTCGAGCCTCNAGAGAAAAGAAGATAGAAATAGAGCAGCATTCCAGTACCTATGAGGAGACCTACAAGAGAGCTGGAGAGGGGCTTTATACAGAAGCATATCGTGAGAGAACAAGGGGGTTTAAACTGTTTAAACTGTTAAGAGGGTTCATATTAGATATTAGGAAGAAATTCTTTACTGTGAGGGTGGTGGGACACTGGAACAGGTTGACTAGAGAAGCTGTGGATGCCCCATCCCTGGTAGTGTTTGAGGCCAGGTTGGACAGGGCTTGGAGGAAGTTGGTCTAATGAAAGGTGTCTCTTCCCATGACAGGGGGATGGAATGAGATGTTCTTCACTGTCCTTTCCAACTCAAACCTTTCTCTGATTCTGGGATTGTGTCCAGCCCTAATACCTGAACTATCATAATTATGGTCTGTATATAGCAAATGGAGTGGGTTTGATTTTCTTCCTCTCCTCCAGAAGTTCCTTGCTTATTTAGGAGAAGGATTCTGAAGTAGAAGTTATCTTGCCATTCAGAAGCCACTTTGGCACTTTGCAGGGCCGTGAGCTGAGATTACAATTACACTCACATCCAGGCTGGGGAACAATTTCCAGGTCTTCCCAGGCATGCAAAATTGGGCCTCAGGGCAAACTACGAGGGTGAGAAGCTCCTGCCTCAGTGCAGCCAGCTGCAGGAATGTTGCAGTTTGTGGCAGCAAGGCTTTCCCTGCTCCGGGGGGATCACTCTTGGGACTGCCTCATGCATGGCAGCCTGAAAAGCAGCCACGGTCCCACTTGCAGCGGGATGCCCTGTGCGGGACGGCTCCCGATGAGTGAACTCGGCTCCGGATCCAAAGCGAGTGAAATTCAGCACCGGCCTCGGGGATATCGGGCTGTCATTCGGGAGGAATGTTATCTGGCTGGAGGGACGGCACTGGCCGAGATGTTTTCTCAGGCTTCGCTTGGCAAATGGACAGATCTGAGTAATGCTCAGCCCTGCGAGGGGCTCTTGCGCCTG